>CM061533.1:127034428-127188342 GCA_030545055.2 Neoaliturus tenellus
CAGTGCGTCCACCACCAAGTTTAGAATACAATTAATTATAGAGCCATAGGGGTGATAAAATATTGTTTCATACAACGATTAAAACTATTTTTTGATATTTAATTTAATACTATTTAAATTTTTATTTTAGAATGACTCGATCTATGGCTATCATTATTGCATATGATGCAACTAAGCTAATTCAGGTTGAAATAATAAAACGTCTTCCAGCACTACTCGATATATTTACACTTATACTGTAATTGTTTACAAGACGGTAAATATATATAAAAGATCTTATAATGGCGATCGATTTCGACCAGTCACACCGGTCATCATCAGGCCCAATCAGAGATTCTGTCAGAGACCTGTCAGAGACAATTACAGTATAAGTGTAAATATATCGAGTAGTGCTGGAAGACGTTTTATTATTTCAACCTGAATATCAGTACCAGCACGTATAATGCTAATCAAGAAGTTATTTAACTAAGCTAATGCGAAGCAGAGAGAAGGAACAGTACAAAAGTCAAGTGTCCAAATCATGGATAATTTCTAGATTTTAAAATAAAAACCCTAGAAGTATGTATATGTTATTGTGGGTTCCAATCGCTCTGATAACAAGATTATCGAATAAAGTCCTTTGTTGTTTGGTGCAAATAATCAATACAAGAAAATTGTTGAATAAAAATAATCTTTAACTTTTATTTCGGTGATGTGTCTCCGATATTCATTAAAACCAGCTAGTAGGCCTACTGAATGCAGTGAACCACCGATCGCCCGGTAGCTTGGTCGCCTAAGCTCAGTTGATGATAAACATTTTATTTATCACCAATTTCAGTATCCAACTTTATTAGACATTGTAAAGCACGCTAACTATGGTAGATGAATAAACACAAGCTAAATATTGTTGTGACTAATCTAAATAATAAATAATATACATTACAAAAACACCAAGCTTAATATGCAGTACATAATAGAAATACAAAATTCCTATACGATTCCAACAGAGTAAATACGTATAAATTCACTTTTACTTAGTATGCCATACAAAATATACAGTATTACATAAAGTTTCATAAAGTGAAAAACAACTTACACTATAGTTCAGTACATAACAAATATTTATTTAGCAATATGTCTATCGTATACTGTGCTAACATTGCAATACTGAACACTTCGGTATCTTAATCAAATAATAATAACCATTTAACTATACAAAAGAATTACTTTTTGCAACTTTGATTTAAATTTGTATGTGATTATGAATGCTACATTTTTTCTTACCAAACTAGAATTTTTCGTTTGAGTAAATCATACCAAATCAATATTTCCCTGTAAACTTATCTAATCACGATTAGTAAAAATTAAAAAAAAGTACCTGCGGCCCGAACATTTTCTCGTTAAACGAACAACAGACATATACTTCATAGTACGTAATATCAGTTACAGACAGTCCACTAAAATGCTCAGTGCAAAAAGGCTATCTTATATCTTGTTCATACGAGTTCGTTCATTCCGCTCACTCTCATTTCAGACTTTTTAAATGTAGGCCTACGGGTGCTGCACTCTGATGTATATTTATTGAAACACATTTTGAATACTTTAATACTTTAATACTTTATCTGAAACACCGACGCACTCTGTGGTGCGTATTTTAAGGTGAGTATGACTGAAGGGATGAGTGTGATGATTGTAATGGATCAGATGAGGTGTAGCTTTGTTACTGACAAATATCAGCTGTTTCATTTGTCAGGATCATTAATTAATAGCCCAATGACCAAAGGCAGCTGGGTCCAGTATCGAACCATCAAAAAGCACTAACTTTTCTCAGGATCGAACCGGCTACCTTCAGATTCAAAGGCGAGCTCTTTAACCACTCAGCTACCCAATGAATCTGTAATACGTGGATTTTAATAACTTTGTCAACTCTTCTTTCATAATTATTCTTAACAAGAGATCGCCTCCTGATCGAAATTCGATCAAAATTTCAGTTGATCTGGACCCAAGAAGCTTAAAAACATTTTAGAACTAAAACATCTGTTCTTCGTAATTTTCTAGCAGTTGTTATTACAACAGCTGTCTTATGATTCATCCAATTCTCCTTTCTCCATAAGATTAACATTGGAACTTTGAAAGCCTGTGGGGCGTAGCCCTGGAGTCCAATGTGAATTAGAATGGGATTCTGCTCATCTACAGGACTATACCTTTCTAACGGTATGCTCGGATTTCTCCTACGATGTACACGAGCTGAGAAAAAAGGAGGAAATGAAACATGCTTGCGTATTAATATATAGATAATGATTTTGTTTTTAAATTCCAATTCAATTCTACAAATGGATTAGTTGTTTTATACTTTTACATGACTTTTATTTATCAAAACATATAATCAGCAGTATGAAGTAGGATTTACGATAAATTATTGTTATTGTACAGTAGTACCATTTAATAATTAGAACTGGCTGCCACGCAAAACAACATGTTTATATTGGAACACGTGTTGTGCACTTTGACAGATGAGTCAGCTGTATGTATTCATTATTTCTTTGTTTAGAATTTAACTCCATAAAACCAACGTTAAAATTTTTTAATTTCAATTAAAGATTATTAAGAAATAAGATTTTTCCTGGCTTAGAACCCTGTATTTATATTATTTTTATCCCAGAACTAAGTTATTTGCAAAGTTTGAAGAAAATTGTCCGAGCAGTTTCTTTTAGATCCGTGTGCAAACATTCAGACATACATACATACATCGCATATACAAGTACACCTTACTTGTATTAGAGTATACTAGGGGGCCTGTGCAGCGCAATGCGCTGCATTTATTAGGGTACCTGGTGATCAAACTTTGCTCCATGTTAATACTTAAAAAAAAATTTCATTATAGTGAAAATCAGATAGAACATTATTGGTGTTTCATCGATCGATCTTCATTACCAATTTTCCAACTTCCCAATGTGATAGTGTTGAGGTGTGATGCTCGTTCTTTTAGGTGTGAATTAGCTAAGATTACGTAGTTGTTCTTGCAGGGCCTTTGTCTAAACCCTCCTATAAAATTTAGAAAAAAATGCACAGATGTTGGATCCTAATCGTTCATCAAACATAAAACATAAATGACAACAGAATAAAAATCAACATTCCATTACTCCCCGGTCCAGTATGAGTTATGCAGCACTCACTGCGGCTGTTTTTGTAGTACTGTACTACTGTATGAGGTAGTCAATGACATAGTGAATGAGTCCACATTACTGTGTATGTCTCTTTAACTTAACTTTCCATGGCATTACAAAATTTAAATAAAGAAATCACAAAAATTAAGAGAATCTACATCTTTGTTGGTGTGGTCCATTTTGTTTTTAGTGGCATTTTTATTTTGGGTAAAATTTTTCTTTATAAAAACCATTTTTGTATTAAGCTTGTTTTCTATACTGGAGGTAAAAAACTTTTAAATGTTGCCTTTTACACAGGTTTTTAATCAATCAATCATAAACATTGATTGATATGATGTAACATGATGCATAGACATAAGCCTATACATCATAAACTTATCTATAATACCTAAAATAATTTTAAATTCATAATTTATTATTTTATATTGTAAAAGTCTTCCATTGAATAAATGCTCTTGTCAATAATATATCTTCTTAATTTCTTCTTAAATGTGTTTGTGTCTGAATTCATATTCTTAATTTTAGTAGGAAGGTTATTGTAAATTTTGGTATAGTTATATTTAATATGATTTTCATAAAATGATGTTCTATGATAAATGGCTGAAATTTTATTAGTTTTTCTGAGATTCATGTTTGTGTTATTGGTGTCTATAGTATGAATTTTATGCGTAATGAATAATATGTATAGCGTTCTGCTTAAAACATGTTTATACTATAATAGTAAATAAAAATGTTATTACACTTACAACCAACTATCCCTTTTCCTTATAGCTTATAGCAGTTTGAAAACCCATGCACACAAATTTAGTGATCTATTTTAATATTTGTTACCTTACATTTTTGTTTCAATACCAGTCGGACGACCAATAAGACCCATGTCAAAAATTTCAATTTCCAAAATTGTTTTCGTAAAAAAAATGAATTTTTCTAGGTTTAAGTTAAAAAAATTATTTTTGTGCCCAAATAAGTGTAAATAAAACTTTCAAGCAAAATCTACCAGCTACATTTTGAGAAAAGGTTAAAAAGCTCAGATTAGACACTCATCGTATTAAAGTATGAAATTATGTTGATATTTCAGTACCAGTTCAATTTGCTTCTATTCAGCTTTTAACATATGTGTGTTTTTGTTTAACTATCAACAGCTGTTTTATTTAGCAATTCAATATAAATTGTTCCCCATGTTAATCTTATGGACAAAAATTGAACTTTGAGGGCTTCCCGTGAGCTTCAGAATTAAAATATCAAAAATCTAAAACCTTATTGCAAAACTACGAACTGAGGCCATTCTTTTGACACCTCAAACGTTAAAATTGGTCCAGAAATAAGGGAGGAGTAGTGTTAACAAAAAAAGGGCATCACGTATTATATATATAGATAGATATATATAGATAGTATAAATAGTTTTATGAAAAAGTTCAATCGGCTTGATTGGCAGTTTGATCAAGTTTCTTCAAGTTCGGTCAGATTCGTTTATCCTGTAAACAAGGTGACAAGGCACTCAAGGCAGTCATGATGAAGTGTATACTTTCTCACTCAGAATCGAGGACACTCTATTGGAGACGCGGACTAGATGAAGGACTAGACTCGCGCAAAATATCCTTGTTTCCAAGCGCCAGACTGCACTTCAGTGTTATGATTGGTTTTTAACATCAGATTGCAGATGTTAAACCTGCAATTTGAGCACACCTGATCCGGTCAAACACTTGATCAGGCTTGAACTGAATCCATCCAACCTAGTCTACATCTCGGCCTAGTGAGAAATTAAATACTGTATTCTTAATACCAAGTCTTATCTTCTTTACGAAATAGTATATTTCGTCACTAGTCCGGAAAGTGGTCGTTATCGGTGCAAGATCGAGTTTCAAGTACGAGGCGAAGCCGATTACTTGAATTCGATCGAGCACCGATATACCACTTTCGGACGAGTTACGAACAGTACTTTTCATCATACCACCTTTAATAAATATACAGTTTGGATAAATTTAATAAATTTTAACCTATATACCCCCTCTTACGTTGTTATTTGTTTATCTTGTATTTGAACTATTTACAACCAAACAATCAGCTGTTTGTTATTTATATATTGGAATCAACGAGGCTTAAGAGTCATCTTCACCCCTGGGCCATTAGCCCATTGTTGCGCACTCGGCAATGTTAACCATACGGCTTTTAATGCAAAACATGGTATTAGATTTCCCTGTTTCGGACGCCGTTTTTCAACCGATTTTCTTTAAACTTGGTAAGTGTTTAGTTGAATAGTTGTATTATGTCCCTCATACCTCGAAATTTTGAAAATTTAACAAATATTACTTTCTGTGACGTCGCAAAGTAGCTCGATTTTTCTTAGTAATATTTAAAAATTGAGTGAAATTTTCAAAATTTCGAGGTATGAGGGACATAGTACAACTATTCAACTAAACACTTACCAAGTTTAATGAAAATCGGTTGAAAAACGGCGTCCGAAACAGGGGAATCTAATACCATGTTTTGCATTAAAACCCGTATAGTTAACATTGCCGACTGCGCAACAATGGGGTACTGGCCCAGGGGTGAAGATGACTCTTAAGTTACTGTAAGCAGAATATCAGCGCTAGTGGTGTCAAACATTGGAAGTTTTTTCCGGCCTAGTCCCGAAAACCACTGTTTCGAGGACTAGTCCCGAAAACTTTGTTTACCAACACGTTTATCCAACCCACCGGGAATCAACTAGTTTCGATCACAGCTGACGGTTCCGAAAACAACGTTTATCGCAGTGTTATGATGAAAAATTTATTTTTGCCCGAAACAACTTTAAGCTAAAACTGTTGAAACGTCAGCAAAATCATTACATCTGCAGTGTATTTGCAGATGTGGTCGCCGACAAGTTTACTACCAGCCAGTGCAGGCTAAGCTTAAATAAGCTCTTGTTTCCCGATAAATAGGTCGATTGATAAACTGCCTTTCCTGGTCGTACTGGTATTTCAATTTGCTAACATTATGAATTATAAAACTGTGAAAAGATAACTCTACGTCACCTAATGTTACTGTATTCTTAAAAGCGGAATATTTACTTACTACTTCATTTCAATAATTTAGGACGAATGATTTTATTTTATTTACATGCTCCTATACGTATAGATAAACACTAGCACACTAGGTAAACAATAGCATTTAAATTGAAGTAGTTCATATACCAATAAGTCCATCAAGAAAGTTAAACCGTGTTTCACTTCATTCTACAATCGCATTCTACAGACGAAATCGTGACAGACGAGCGTGATGCAGGTAGGCTCTAACGACTTCTCGACTTCACCAGTGGTTTCCAAACTCTTCAGTAGACTATCGAATGACAAAATTATCGCACAGTGAAATTATACCTATGTCCATTGATGCATTGCTGTTAACTCTCTTTCGTTTTACTAGTCCTCTTGGTAACCTGTTGGTTTATACACCCAGAACAAAAAAACATTAAACCCTCGGTATTTACTCGGTTGCATGAACGTTATCGTTTTCTCCTCGTATGGTCGCGTTTGTTCTTGCTGTCCGGAGGCCCCATCACGTGTAGGGGTGACCACGGGGCCGCGGCCGGTGCATCGGCGGACCGTCATGTGTTATGCCGCGCACGCCGTCAGCAAATTGTCGCAGCGTTTGATTGTCCGAGGGCCATTGTGGGCGCAGGAAGTTGCGAAACTAGATTAGCCCTGTGCCTTACACTCCCCGAGCCAAAAACATTGCACTTGCCATCAGCACACTTCAATACCTGAAAAATGCTCGTTTTTGTACATGGTATTAAAAGGGTTTTGGCATTTTTTTCGATGACTACAATGCAACAAGTTGTAAGGAGCGTATGGGAACGAAAATTCCACCAGGAGGAGATATTTTTGTGTTGAACCGAGATCCCAATAGCGTAGGGTACTCAGGGCGAACGTAGACAAATTAGCTTTTCCAATGAATAGCTTTTGATGAGGGTGACTATTTTGCCAGGGGATGAAAGGGGCAAATCTCTCAATCAATTAACGTCTCTTTAAAAATAGTATACACAATTTGTAGACCGTTGTATAAAATTGTGTCTTGTTGAAATTGATCATAAGATGAAATTTACTATTGTTAAGAAATCTGTAGCATCAAAGTATCTAAGCTGTAATGATGCCGAAAGTCTCCCAACAATTTATAAGTAGGCAAACAAAATTTACAACAAAACATTAACACATATCAATGCTTTACTGTCTTAACAAGGTATAAACAAATTTAATTCAATTTAATTAGTAAAAATAGTTTAGATTCACTATTTATTATTTTGAAGAGATGAACTATTTATGAGATTCTAAACCAAAACTAGGTATGCCACTATAACCAATTGGCAAAAGTGAACACCAGCAAAGGCGAGACAAAGTGTGTCAACAGTCCTATTAGCCACGCTGAAGACGAGTGCATGGTGCACTGTGTTCAAGTCTGATACATCGGTAAATAAAATACCCCCCGTCGCAGCAGATTTGCGTACTCAGCGAATTTCCAAATTAGTAATATTTATTTTGACCGGATAAACCTGTAAACAAAATTTCATCACCCGTGCTCATAAATAGGGAAAATGTATATTCTGATAAATATAGGGAAAGAGTATGCAGGTATGCTGCCATGGGGTACACTAAAAGTAGGTTTTTAGCACAAAAAAATTTATTTCGACTATATGAAGCCATACACTTAGTTTCATCTATATCTGTCCATAAATAAAGGATTTTGCCTATTTTCCATATGATTAACATGGGAAAAGAGTATGCAGGTTTGCTGCCATGATAAGCACAAAAACCAAGATTTTTTTACCATAAATGGACGAATCTCAACCAAATGAAGCTAATACCAAGTTTCATAAAAAATATTGGTTAATAAGTGATATATTAACACATCCTTATTCTCCATAAGATTAACATTGGAGCCCAAAAATACAATGTACTGTCTTTAGAATTTTTAATATCTCGGTAACCAATGGAGATAGAGCAAAGATTCGAATTACTAAATTAATTGTGTGTTTTTTAGCTACATAAAGTAGTGAAAATCAAATTAAAAAAATTATCCATGAAAAGTGCAAAAAACCCATTTTTGGGGAACAAAACCCCCAAAACTAACCCTTCCGGTAGGTCAATATGTCTGGTTTACGAACTCATTCGAATAAACGTAGGATTACACATCTCTACCAAATTTGGTCTCGATCAGACCGTTTTTACGAGAGTTATCGTGTCTAGGGACACATAACATCACTATTATTTTGGTCTCTGGGCACCTCAAAACGAAAAAGTAACATGGTCCCGGGCTTAGGTCTTATCATGAGACCTACGGTAATAGCTTATTCCCTGGGAAATTCGCTAAAATAGTTAAATTTGTTGTAGTTTTCCATCTTAAGATTATACCTCTATTGGAATATAAGATGTATTTATGTATAGGAGTACGCTCATTCGTCGCCTGATGCACTCGCTAGGCATTGTATATAGTTGCCTTCCTATGCTTAGGCTAAGAAATAAGCTAAAAGTGTTGACTGCATATCAACTAGTATGGTATTCTCAACTTATTTGAACAACATTTTGACTAAAAGATCCTTAGAGTAGACCTATGTCTCAGACACGAGGGTAACTTTATGGCCATTGAAATGGCTTCAAGTTGATCCTCCTTGGGCCAACCTAGACCTATTCCCATAGCCTAAAATCACCCCCGACTTAAGCTATTCATACAGCTATAGTTAAGAAAGTGAATTTCCCAACGATCGTCGTTCACATTTATTTATGAACTCATCGCTATTCCTAATTGATGACGATCGGAAACTGTAGCTACCTTATTCACATTTTACCTGAGCATCATTGAATATGTATGTATGCTTATTTGCTATCCCTCCCCTGGAAAGATGACCCAAAACGGTAGGTAGTTTCCTTACGCTTTCCGGGCGAGACCGCGAGGGTACAGGGGTAATACTTAATTTATTCCTTTTATCACTTCAGTATACAGCACGTCCCCTAAAACATACAGTAACAGAGCCGGTATATTTAATTGGGCAAGTATTTTACAAACTGTTAGTGTGTATTCCAATTTAGCCCCCTTGCAATTACTACATTGTATGTAAGTCCCTTACACAGAGCAAAAACATTCATAAAAGGTCAACTAAAAAAATTTCTGATTGTATTTGATCCTCGTTCTCATAAAATTTAAAACTCATATCCTTATATAATTCAATAATCAATTTAAAATTAAAGCTATATAATAAATATACTCGAATTCACAGTTTAAGTCGGATTTTAATGAGTATACTATTGTAATCAGATTTGGTGAGACCATTTAAAATAATTCGCACATTTTTCAAATGCTCCATACTCCCGCGTAACATCAACGATGTATCAACAACCCATGTTGTTGCGTCGCGGGCGTGGACGCGGGTACGCGAGGCTGCGGTTATCGTGGGAACGACCCCGGCGTTGTGTTGTGTTGTGTTGGTTGCGAGGTGGTCAGTTCTGCAACCGATTATTCCATTGCCTTAATCGCCTGGGATGGACAAGATAGTTGACAACTGCCTGCGATTATTCCATCTAATTACATAAGGCCAACCGGTTGATTGTAACTGGGTGGCGCAACGGCACGACTCCACTCGCCAGTTGCGTATCGGCTGCAGGCCTGGCATTATTTTTCATCACAGATACCTTCAACATTATGTACAAGATCGATGTTTGGATCAGAAAGTTTCACTTTTTTCGGTGACATGTATCGGAGAATAAGTTGCGCCATCAAAGTTTGTTGGTCCTAAATTAGTTTATTATTGGGGAAGAAGAAGTGATTTTTGCTTCTTGTAGCCTTTACTTAACATTTCGATCATTACTTAAGAAAATCATCAAACTTACAAATTAAGGTAAATATATGCACCCATAAATACCTTGTGTACTTAAAAATTCCTTGAGAAAAACAATCTCCAACACAAACGAGAACAATTAATTGTTGTTTGTTGCAGTGTTGGCAACAATTGCAGGTAAGAGGGTGTAAAATGTTGATTTTACTTTATATATTCGGAAGGATTTTCACAATTGCTCTTATGGGACCTAGTTCAGCGGTCTCAACATTACAGTCATTTTGTGTTTTTATCTGCAGAGGAAGTTCTATTAAAATATCAATCTGAAAACCAAGCACAAAAAATGGTTCTACGTGGAAATAAAGGTGCAATAGTGCTCACTACGTGTTTGTTGGATTGGCTATATGTTTATGGCCTTGTCTAATGATACTCTGAAAAGTTTACTGCAAATCTCATTGAAGTGAGCTCAGCGAGCGAACGAGCTTCCACCGGCGCGAGAGAGATGCGGCCAGAGCGAAGGAGCTCTTGGACTACTGAAAACATATGAGCATCATTTTTATGGACCATTGAAAATTTATGAGCTTCTTTTCAGCATACTCTAAGAGAGTACAAATAACTAGATAAAAGGGGGAAACTACTACAGGGAAACAATAGATAAAACTTTTTAATGCTATTTAATTAATCTACTAAAGAAAATTTGTTTTTAGAGAATAAATAAATTCGAGCCAAGGTATGTCAGGATCTAGCATTTTAGGTGATGTTTGCTGGAAATGTACTTATGGAATATTAAATCATAAACAATAAAGTCATGCAACAGAAAAATAACCTTCAGCAAATTTCAGTCAACAATGTGACATAATTAAAATAATAAATTGTGGGAACCTCAGTCACGCAAGAGCAAGAGAACTGCGACCTTAGCGACTCGTGTCGCGACCATCGTGACTCTGCAGTGATCTGCAGTTAGTTGTCGTAGCGAAGCTCTCGAAATGTCTTGTAAATGTCTGGCATTCTTTGTGTTTTGAAATGTATGGCTTTGATTTTAAAACCGATAGTCTACTACATGTCTCGTGCAAAGAATCAAATATAACCTCATGTTATTGTGTAAACTTTTCCAGTTTTACTTAATGTTTTCAAAAATTTTTGATCCAGCATCCCATATTTTTCCCATTGTACGGAATCTTCACGAAGAATTTGTGCAAGAGTTGATTTAATTATGCCTAAATCACATTTAATTAAAACTCTTTTCCCTCAGCTTAAACTCTCTTCATGGCAGCTTCAAGTCTAACTTCTGTTAAAAATAATTAATGGTTTAGTTTAGTTAACTGATTTTTGTGGCTTAGACTTTGAACGATCTCTCGATTGAGCTTTTACTTTTATTACTTTTTCCACATTTGAAAACATTAAAAGGAATTCAAAATACGCCTTTTAGTGAATTTCCCTATAGGGAATACGCTATAACGGTAGTAGTCATGGTAAGACCTAAGCAAGGGACCACTTTACTTTTTCATTTGGAGGTCCCCAGAAGCCAAAAACACAATTCGTTCATTTTCATATAATGTATTACGTATGTATTCATATAAATGTGTAAGACCAGGTCTATTTTCATGAGTTCGCGAACCAGCATTGTGGGGTTATGGGAACGGGGTTTTATGGGGTTTCAAAGGGGCTAAATTTAGGTTTTTGGCATTTTTGGACCTTAATTTTTAAAATTCATCAATTTTAACTGAAACCATTTAAAAGAGCTTAAAAACAAACAGTGTGGTATTTTGAATTTTTATGATAGCATAACCGGTTTCGGGGCAAATCCAAAAATGTGTTTTCCATGTTATTCTTATGGGAAATCAAGAAAACCCTATATCTTGCTTATCTATTGACATAACTTAATCAAATTTATATAAGGTTTAACTTTTATACTTGCTTACAAACCCATATGGCGGCAAACCTACACACTCACCCCCATGGGGTTTATGGGAAAAATAAAAAATTGGCAGAGTTTGACACAATTTTGTATTTACATTCACCAATTATTGGTTAACTTAGATTTTCTAACAACACCCAATGGCAGCAAACCTACATACTCGATCCTATGGTGTTTTTATGGGGAAAGTAAATAATCTGAAATTCCATCGGAAATTCGCTGAGTACGCAGGTCTGCTGCGACGGGGGTATTTATTGATTTTTCATTTATGTATAGTGCAAATTACTAATTTTAGTAATCTCATAAAACAATTAGAGTCTAAAATAAATAAGCATTGTCTTTAACATTATTGAAAAATAAATTTATTGATAAAATTATGACAACACCTATCGAAGTGAGGTTTGGTAAAGAGAGGAGGGCTCATAGGACGTGGTGTCTTTCCAGCGCCGCGAGGAAATGTGTATCCTGAGCGCCGCGGCCATAATTATCAAACGGTCTGAGTGATGGAGAAGTGACGAGGGTATATCTTCTCTTTTGCCTGTCCTATTGAAAGTAATCTTGAATATTACGCTAAGAAGATCAAATATGATACCCATGGGCATCATACAGCGATCTGTTGAAGCATTTGGATGGAAAGTTAGATTTCTCTAATTAGAGATTGTGAGAGAAATTAGATAGATAGAGACAGCGTTTAACAGCAGGGTGTAAAATTGTCTGTGGCCTCAGACCGTAGGATCGCACTGAGCTCGGTCATACACTAGAAAAGGTATCTTTTATACTGCACCATAAGTCTACTGTTTATAACAGTTGTGTGTTTTCATGGTTTACATGTATAAATACATATCATAATACTTCATAATGTTATAAAAGTTTATTTGCTATGTCGAATGAGATATTGAGAAACCATGGAATGCTAAAACTACCTATTTATTATTAGTATGTTTAGTTTAGTTAAAAAAAAATAGTTTTAGCATTCCCATGATTTTTTATTGTCTCATTCGACATAGCAAATAAACTTGCTTAATATTGTCATGAATGCGACTTCCCAGTTGGCCAGACTGAGAAGCCACACTACATGACTGAGGGCGTAGCTCATTAAATAAAAAGAGACATGTTAAGATTCAAACCAAATATAATTAACAGATATTTAAATCAACATAACAAACAGAAAATACAATCGTTTCAAACTAATGATAAACAAAACGGAATTCAACTTATACATTTATTAAACTTAATGTTAGGGTTAAGTAGACTGGAACTCTCAAATAAATAATTAAAACTTTTAAACTAGAAAAACATTAAACAAATAATCAATTTTGGATCGGACCCCCCTTAATTTAGAAAACCCTAACTAATTTAGACTTACCCCGGGCCCCAGGCCTTGAGCCCCATGGCCCTTCGAACCTAACCCCCCAAACCTATACACTCACATCACTGCACTAGACACACTCCCCCGAAACTAAGTCTGCTGACCTATTTAAGCCAGAGCTACCAATAGGTCAGCATAAACAAACTATTGTTTAATAACAGTTCCAGTCTACTCATACAACAGCAAGCTCAAATACTTCCTCCTTACATTACCGCCTTGACCTCGCCTGAAACTAACAATTTTAAAACCCAACAATCAATAGTTAATAATTAAATAAAACAATATTAATTCAGTTCCCCCCTTTCAATATCATTATGAAGGATTATGATTTGTAATTGTTAACTTGATTATGTTGTAAAACAGTACAATTGAAAATAACAGCTTGCAAAAATATAATCCCGGGCTCCATATATTTTTTAAAAACGACTGGTTATCGGTTAGTTTAAAGTTCACAATTTTAATTAGATATTTGTTATGGTATTTTATGTATTAAGAAATATGTACGGCATGGCAGTAAAAACTTACATGTACGTTTAGGACTTCAGCTTCAGCAGTTACTGTTGTACATGCAGTTTGTGTGTTTGGTCTTGGACAGCACTGTCTGTTGTTTGTACAAATTAACTCAAACAATTTCTCGGGCTGTTGTCTCAGTATCCGGTTGCGCGAGTGTCCGTAAAGTACCGTAACGAAACGTAACATTGGTAACATGCTCGGTAGACCGGCACCCGACACCCGACACGGCCACTGGACAGCAGCAGCGGCCCAGGAGAGAGGCGGCTGTTGTCTGATCGCTCGGAACAACAATACCAAGCGCCTATGTTTGATATTTGGATTACAATTTGAATACTCATATTGTAAGTGATTTGGCTTCCAGGGACCTGACCCAGGACTTTGTGCCTACCACCATACAAGAGCGAGCGTATACATTCATTCTCTAAACATATGCAGCGTGAAATGGTTAAATATGGAACTTATCAATACTACAAAAAGCGAGGAGCTGTAACGTTCGTTGATTGTTAGCTTATCGCAATAGCTCCATCATTTTCCAAATCAAGAACTGTTTTGGTGATTATCTTTAAAAGCTGTTAATTTTTACTTTTACTATGTCGTAAAAGTGCAGTATAAATGTGCTCAGGAAACTTCTAAATAGGACATGTTAAAGTTAAAGAACAAATTATTGCATCGTTGGCATAATCTCAGTAAACCGACTAGCAGTATGTTAGGTACATAATAGCCATTTTCCCTGCCAAGTAAATCCGAGAACTATGACGCGAGTTCTCTTCCTAGGTGGTTTAAGGTTTGTAAAAAACACTAATCATTCAATCATAACAATTTAGGCTGTATTAACAAATCCCGGATGAATAATTTTGGTGCTGCCATGCAATTTTTGAGCTGTGTTTTACCAGCTGAGATAGTGAAAGAAAGGTTTGGTTGAAAACAGGTTCGCTGGTCTTAAAATTGGTTACAAAATGTGGGACTTTTTTTGTTGAGGGAATCACTTTCAACTTCCATCTAACATTGTATCCAATCCTGACTCACTTTTTTTAACAACAAAGTTTTAAATTCTTCGCAAAATCTTCAAAAAGCTCCGAGAGTGATAACGTATATTTTCTGTCAAAACACAATTTAAACTTCCAAGTAGGAACTTGTACAACATCCCTCTACCAAAGCGGGAAAAAGTCAAGAGACACAAATTTATTACAATTAGCGGTACTTTTTATTGCAGTCCAAATTTTAGCAAGAAAAAACTAAGTACAGTAGTACTTTTACTTTTGGATAATCCTGAAACTGACGGTACGGTTGGATTTTGAAGGGTTTTTTTGAGAGAAGTGTTCACTCTCGGATGATTAATATTTGTTATTTAGTGTAATAGTTGGATATACAGGGTGTCCAGCTTCCACCTTTACAAACTTTTCCAGGTAATTGTCCACGTCGAAATAAGCAAAAAAGTTCCAGTAAACATAATATGTCCTAAAATGCTTCGTTAACCCGCTAGCCGCCATTTTGTTTTTTTTTACACTAAGTAATTTTTATTTCTGTAACGGATCATTGTATTAGTTAAGTTAAGTTAATGTTTGGCATAAACCTTCACTATAACGATATCCATTTTCAGTAAAAAAATAATTTTTTTCCAACTTGTAATTTCAAAATGGCGGCCATTTAAAAGTTTTTAACTCAAATATCTGAAAAACGATAAATTTCATAAAAAGATTACAAGAGACAAAAAAGTTGACAAATTAAATTATCTAAACTCACCAACACTCAGTGACACAAAGTTTTTAAGGATCCAAAAACCAATAACGGAGTTATTGTGGGTTTCCTGCAGAAAAACACTGATTTTGCCCTATGATTAATGCCAATTTAGGTTATTTTCAGAGAAAAATCTCAATAACTCCGTTATTTGTTGTCGGATCCTTACAAACTTGGTATCAATGTTTAGACAATTTAATTTTTCAACTTTTTTGTCTCCTGTAACATTTTAAAAAATTACTGTTTATAAGATATTTGAGTTTAAAATTTTAAAATGGCCGCCATTTTGAAAATACACATTGAAAAAAAATATTTTTTTTACTGAGTAGTGTATTGTTATAATAAAGGTTCATGCGAAATATTAACTTAACACAATGATCCCTTACGGAAATAAAAATTATTTAGTGTAAAAAACAAAATGGCGGCTACCGGGTTAACGAAGCATTTTAGGACATATGTTTACAGGAACTTTTTTGCTTATTTTGACGTGGGCAATAAATAACCTGGAAAAGTTTGTAAAGGTTGAAGCTGGACACCCTGTATATTGCCAAGGATATATATTGCCTCGCATTATATTGTCATACTTATTCCAGGAGAAATATGAGAACTTGAGAGCCGATCCGCGAGGAGGGGCTGCCAGACCCAGACCGAAGATCAGTTTCCGCCCCCAGCAGCGTCCGTGACGTCACCGTCGACCATCAGCCATGTTCTACCTCAACACATTCTGCGGCCGAATCTCCACGGACTTCAGACAAAAAGAGCTCCTCCCCCTCAAGCTGCTCTTCTTCGTCCATGCGTCCAGTGAGTTTAATTCAGTTCCATAACTTACCGAATACAGGAAACATAAGGTGTTTTAACACTATTCGAATGATATTTATAGTCTATAGATTACAAAATACAATTCATAATCTTCACTAAAATGGCTTCGGCTGTGATAATTCTATTACTACTATGCCGATAGCATGACTAAGATTGCTGTATTTAAAACAAGAGGAAATTTAAATTTGATTTCACACACAGTACAAAAGTTAGGGTCGAGTTAATGACTCAGCATTCCGTAGCGGTTTATCGTTTGTTGCTGATACTAACAACAGTGATAAAAAAATGTCCACTCAGCCGTTATCTTAACCTTATCGATTAAACGTACTGGTTTCGCTCAAAGTTCTTAACTACAAAAAGAAATGCGCTGTAAATGCTATATACGTTCAGCCTTTTATTTATTTGTTATTTTTCTTTTTTAGCGAATTTCCCATAGGGAATAAGCTATTACCGTAGGTCTCATGGAAAGACCTAAGCCCGGGACCATGTTACTTTTTCGTTTTGAGGTGCCCAGAGACTAAAAATAATAGTAATTAAAAAGTTTATATATATATATATGTATATATATATATATATATATATATATATATATATATATATATATATATGTAAGTAGATAGTACTATGGGGTTCCTAGGACACTTTTGGAGACAATCAAAAATCAAACAAATTTCACAGTTTTTTAATACAATTATGCAATATTTTTGCCATTTTTTGGCCAATTTTCAGCTTTTGTCAAATTGTCATAAAAAATATGCAAATTTAATGCATTTTTTAATAAATATGCATAAATTTATATTAAATTGTTTACAGAATAAAAAGTTTTTTAAAACCAGTAAAATTATAATTTTTTACAAGATGATTTAAAATTTATTATCAATACAATTATATTAAAATAATTATTCAAATTTAACTAAAGCAGTTTCTTTATCATCAAAAGTCTTAAAAGCCGTGACAATTAAATTTAAATCTTTTTTATTTAATTCTTTAATAGTTTTATCATCAATTATATTAGTAAATCTTTTTGGTAAATGTATTTTACATTTTTCTAATTCAACAATAATTGTATATCCATATTTATCTTTAATTCTTTCAAATTTTTCAATTTTATATTTTTCATTTAAATTTAAACTTTTTAATGGTTTATATTCTTTAAATCTTAATTCTCCAATATTATTAATTTCTTCTAACAGATCCATTTATATAGGGAAAAAATATTACAAATTCATTTGTGATAGATATGTTAAAAAGTTATCATCATAATTAGGTTTTATACAAAAATCCATATTTAAATATTTAAAAATCATTGGTAATAATTTTTTATATGATATATTACTTTTCTTAAAACATAAATATTTATTAAAAACTAGTGTAATTTTTTCTTTATCTTCATGATTCAATTCAAAATTAATATGGTATATTTTGTTTAAAAATTAATAGTAAAATATCCAATTTGTATAATTCCTTTGTTTTAAAAATAATTTTATATTCTTAGGTGTTATTTCAAAATGATTGGAAATACATAAAATATATAATTCATTAATTAATTGGTGTGTTTTATATGGTTGAAAATGGTTCAATTCTCTTAAAATATGTTTAAGATGTTTATTCTTATTACTTTTTCTCTTAATCTTTTTTTCATAAATAATTCTTTTACATATATTACATCCTACACAATTTCCAATAATAGTAAAATTAGTTTGATTATGACATCTATAACACATATCCATTTATTAAAAAAATATTTTATACATAAATGAATTGAATCAATTCATTTATGTATAAAATATTTTTTATATATAAATGAATGAACCAATTCATTGTCACAAGTGTAAGAAAAAAACTAAAAATATTAATCCACAAATTGTTGAAATGAAAAATGGATTATATAGAATAGCTACTAAATGTTTAATTTGTAAAACAAATAAAAGTAAAATTTTAAAAAAAGAAGTTAAACCTATAATTAAAAAAGAATTAACTAAAAATGAACAAATAATTGAAGCAAATGAAATTCATGCTCCAATCAGAAAGAAATTTCTAAAAAGAAAAATAATTACATTAGGTATTGATGATTTATGGGCAGCAGATTTAATTATAATGAAAAATTATGAAAAAGAAAATGATGGTTATAAATATATGTTAAATGTGATAGATACTTTCTCAAAATATGTTTGGTCAAAACCATTAAAGAAAAAAGATGGAAAAACAGTTTCTAAAGCATTTGAAGAAATAATTAATGATGCAATTAAAATTAATCATAAATCACCTAATCTTTTACATACAGATAAAGGATTAGAATTTATCAATAAAGAATTCAAAGAAATATTAAATAAATATGATATTAAATTGTATCATACAGAAAATGAAGAAAAATCAAGTACTGTATAATAGAAAGGTATAATAGAACACAAAATGAAAAAATGAAAATACAATTTGAAATTAATAAAAATTATAGATGGATAAATATTTTACCAAAAATTGTTAAAGAATATAATAACTCATATCATTCAACAATTAAAATGAAACCAATTGAAGTAAATAAAAATAATGAAAAGGATTTATTAGATACTGTTTTTAAATATAAACCACCAAAAATAATAACCAAATCAAAATTTAAAATAAATGATAGAGTTAGAATTGGAAATAAAAAATCAACATTTTCTAATAAATATAAAAATAATTGGTCTAGAGAAATATTTATAATTTCTAAAATTAATAATACAAATCCAGTTACATATAGTATAAAAGATCAAAATAATGAAGATATTATTGGAAATTTTTATGAATATGAATTGAAAAAAACCAATTTGTAAATTTTATTTTATATAAATGGAAAAGAAATGTTTAAGGTGTAAATTATATAAAGATATATCAAAATTTTATAAAGATAAAAATACTAAAGATGGGTTATATTATTATTGTAAAGAATGTAAGGATTTGTATTATAAAAAATTATATGATAATATTAAAGTTATTGAATTAAATGAAAAACAATGTCATAAATGTAAAGAAATTAAAGATATTTCAAATTTTAATAATTATCATTATAGTAAAGATAGAAAAAATGCAATTTGTATACAATGTATTAGAGAAATGTTTTTAAAACCACAATTTTGTGAATGTGGAAGAAATATTAAATGGACTAATAATTATTTAAGACATTTAGAAACTAAAATTCATGACAAAAATATAACAAAACTAGAAAATTTAAAAATATGATAAAAATAATAATTTTACTTGTTTTAAAAAAGTTTAAATTTTATTGAAAAAATACTATAGAAAACTTAAATTGACTTATGAAAATACAACTATTAATTTTATTGAAAAAATACTCTAGAAAATTTAAATTAGCTTGTGAAAAGTTGACTATTGATTTTATTGAAAAAATACTCTAGAAAACTTAAATTAACTTGTGAAAAGTTGACTATTGATTGAAAAAATACAATTTAAACTATAAATTACCTAGAAAAAAGTGGAAAAACTTCTCATATTTTTAAGAGTTTTATTTCTAAGTAAAAATTATTTCTAATAAATGGAACGAACAAATAAAAATATTAATTGTCCTTACTGTAATAAAAATATATTATATAAAAATTATGATAGACATTATAATTCAACTAAACATTTATTAAATAAACAAAAATATGATAATAAAATATTTGAATTAAAACATTGGTGTAAAAATAATAATATATATAATTATAAAAATAAAACTTTAGATGAATTAACAAATATTAAAGAAACATTTGATCTTACAAATTATTCATTATTTAATATAGAAAAATTAAATGAAATTGCAAAAAAATTATCTGTCAGAAATTATGAAAATTTATCTAGAGATGAACTAATTAAAAGATTAAACAAAATTAAAGAAAATCCAAATAATTTTGAATATAGATCATTAAAATATATTCAAAATTTAGCAATTAAAAATAGTATTAAAATTGTTAATAAAACTAGAAGAGAATTAATTGGATTATTAAATGATTATTTTAAAAATAGACCAATTCCAAAAGAAAATATAATAAATATTCAAGAAGCTTCATCATTAAAAGGATATTTTCAAGATTATATTTTAACAAATTCAAATGATGATTTAGATATTAATGATTATTTAGAAACTCAAAGAAATGAAATAAAAAAATTGATAGAAAAACAAAAATTTAAAAATATTAAAGGACAAATGGCTTTAGAATGTGAATATGAAAGAAAATTAATAAATGGTGAAATTCAAAATAGTAATATGTATTTTTGCATAAAAAGTTCAGATATTTTAAATATAGATGATTTTATTGATGATCAATTTAAGAAATTAATAGTTAGAGAACAACTAAATCAACCATCAAAAGGCTCTGGTTGGTCATTAAAAAGATGTGTTGAATTAAATCTAAAATTATCTAAAAATAATTCATTAAATGCTGGATCATATATAGAATTACCAAATGAAATTAAGAATAAAAAATGTTGTGTAAATTTTAAAAATAAAGATGAATATTGTTTTATTTATGCAATTAGATGTGCTATTGATAAACCAAATGAACATGCTGAAAGAGTTAAACAATATCAAAAATATATAAATGATGATATTTTTAAAGGTTTTGATTATCCAATAACATTAAAAGATATTAAATTATTTGAAAAAAGATCGTTTGACTCTAAATATAACTATCCATCAATGTCAATAAATATTTATAGAATTGATGAAGATAAAAAAATAGTGCCATTACAAATATCTGAATATTATAATGTAAAATTAGAAATTGATTTATTATATTATAAAATTGGTAATAATTGTCATTATATATTAATAACAGATTTAAATAAATTGGTATATTCTCAATTATCAAAACATAAAACAAAAAAATATATTTGTAGAAGATGTTTGACTCATTTCTACAAAAATAAAGACTTGAATAATCATTTAGAAATATGTAAATCATTAGAACCTTGTAGACCTATAATGCCATTTCCTGGTCAAAAAGTAAGTTTTAAAAACTATTACAAAAAGTTTGAACATCCATATGTAATTTATATGGATTTTGAAAGTATATTAGAAAAGATTGATAATTGTAAAAATAATCCAAATTGCTCATATACAAATAAAATTCAAAAACATATACCATATGGATTTACAATCTATTTAGTATCTAGAGTAACTAATAAAATGTATAAACCTATTTGTTATAGAGCAAAAAATGAAGAAGAATTAATAAATGTACCAAATAAATTATTTGAATATTTAGATGAAATTTCAAAATATATAGCCAAACAATATAATTCAAAAAATAAAAAGCCTATGAATTTAACTAATGAAGAAGAAATTAATTATAAAAAAACTAATATTTGTCATATTTGTGAAAATAGTGGTTTTGATGATGATAAAAGAATAAAAGTAAGAGATCATTGCCATTTAACAGGAAAATTTAGGGGTGCTGCACATTTAAATTGTAATTTAAATCTAAAATTCCCTCAAAGTATTCCTATATTCTGTCATAATAGTTCAAATTATGATACACATTTGTTTATAAAAGAATTAGCTAAAAAATATGGTAAAATTGATTTGTTAGCTAATACAGATGAAAAATATATAAACTATTCAGTAAATTCTGGTTATGGTTATGAATTTGAAGGTGATAAACCTAGAAAATTTATAAAATTCTCATTTGTAGATACATTTAGATTTATGGCTACATCAATTGAAAAATTAGCTAAAAATCTTAAAGAATTTAAGCATATAAATAAATTTATAAAAGAAAATGATAAAATTGAATATGATAATGAAACTTTAAAAATATTAACTTCTAAAGGTGTATTTCCATATGAATTTATTGATAATGTCGAAAAATTAAACTATGATAAAATATTAGAAAAAGATCAATTTTATAGTTGTTTAACTAATGAAAATATAAGTGATGATGATTATAAACATTATATAAAAGTTTGGAATAAATTAAAAATAAAAACATTAGGTAATTATTCAGATTTGTATAATATTCAGGATGTATTATTATTAGCTGATATATTTGAAAATTTTAGATCTGTTTGTTTGAAAAATTATCAATTAGATCCAGCACATTATCTAACATCACCATCATTAGCTTGGGATTCTATGTTAAAATTAACAAAAATTAAACTAGAATTAATAAGTGATTATAATATGTATTTAATGATTGAAAAAGGTATTAGAGGTGGTATTTCACAATGTATAACTAGATATTGTAAAGCAAACAATAAATATACAAAAAATTATGATAAAACAAAACCTGAAAATTATATGTTATATATAGATGCAAATAATCTATATGGATGGGCTTTAAGTCAAAAATTACCTTATAAAGATATAACATGGATGAATCCTAATACATATACATTAAATGAATGGGAAGAAACAATATTAGAATTAGATGAAAATGCTGAATATGGATATATATTAGATGTTGATTTAGAATATCCTATTGAATTACATGATGATCATAAAGATTTACCATTAGCACCTGAACATTATAATAATAAATTTTGCACAACATTATTTGATAAAAAAGATTATGTTATTCATTCAAGAAACTTAAAATATTATCTACAAAAAGGATTAAAATTAAAGAAAGTTAATAGAGTTATAGCATTTGATCAAGATGATTATATGAAAAAATATATTGAATTAAATACCAAATTTAGATCCAAATCAACATCAGATTTTGAAAAAGACTTTTTTAAATTGATGAATAATAGTGTTTTTGGAAAAACTATGGAAAATGTTAGAAATAGATGTGATATTAAATTAGGTGACGAAAAGTTTTCATTAAAACAAGCAAAAAAACCTAATTTTAAAACATTTAGTATATTTGATAAAGACTGTATTGCTTCACATATGATAAAAGAAAAGGTTAAGTTTGATAAACCAATCTATATAGGATTTTCAGTACTTGATTTATCAAAATTACATATGTATCAATTTTATTATGAAAAATTAAAGAAGTTTGATCCAAATATAAGGTTATTATATATGGACACAGACAGTTATTTTATAGAGTTTAAAAAGGATCCATATAAAATTATTAAAGAAAATATTAATGAATTTGATACAAGTGATTATAAGAAAGAACATGAATGCTATAGTGAAAAGAATAAAAAATAATTGGTAAATTTAAAGATGAGTTAAATGGTGAAATATTAGAAGAATATTGTGGTTTAAGATCAAAATTATATAGTTATGAATTTAATAATAAAAATCCTGTAAAATGTAAAGGAATTAAGAAAAGTGTTGTTGATAAAACATTACATATGGATGATTTTAAGAAATGTTTATTTGATGATCAAGAACAATATAGAGAAATGACTTGTATTAGAAGTTTTAAACATGAACTATATACAATTACAATAAATAAATTAGCTTTAAGTAATAGAGATGACAAAAGATTTATTTGTGAAAATAAAATTGATACATTACCTTGGGGGTATAAAAAAAATTATAAATAAATGGAAATTTTAATTGTTCCAAAAGAATTAATAAATAATGATTTTGGTATAAAATTATATTTATTTAAAACTAAAATATCAAATAAATTTTTAATATATCTTTTTAAATATAAAAATTATTTTGTATATCATTATAAGTTTAATTTTATAATAGAACCATTTATAAATATAATAAAAAATTATGTTAAAGAAAGTTTTAAAGAAAATGATCAAAATTATATTAATAATTTATAACCATATGATATTGAATTTATACTATAATTTATGTATATTTTTAAATATTTTCTTTAATAAATTTAAATATATTTAATAATTTATTATTAAATTTTTATGTTTAATTATTTGTTTTGATTCTTTCATTTAAAATATTTATTAATCTATTTTTAAATTTTTTGATTCTTTTTTAATTTTAAAATTAATAAATATAAACAAAATTTTTTTAATAAAAATAGTATGTTTTTCATTATATGATAGGGGGGACAGATCGCCTCCCCTAAAAATATCTATAAATTTTACTTTATTATCATTATAAGTAAGACCCGTCTTTAAGACCATGGGCGGATTTACGGGGGTGCCAGGGGGTGCCTGGCACCCCCTCTGATTTTTGATGATTTTTTAGAATTTCTTTACTATTTTTGTAATAATGGTTTTGTATTGGATCAAAAAAGTTTTTTAACAAGGAAGACTTAAGCAGTCAAGTCGCGTAATCGACACAACTATTTTAAAAGACAATTAAACTATATTTTGAACATAATGCGGTCGGGTGTGTGTGCGAAGCTCTCGCGCCGCTATGAAATTTCTGATCAACTACACTGCACGTTTTCCGGCAAAGGCGAGTACCGACCCTGCTCTGGTCCTCTCTTTCTCCCTCCCCCTCTCGTCATTTACCTCTGGTTACTTAATTTCTCGGAATGTAATGTACATCTGATATATCTGATATATTTATTTTAATTTTGTTTGTTGACTTTTTTATATTTAATCAAGGTTAAATATAGGTTAACAAACGATCTTCATTAAAAAGAAAAAAAAATACTATTTAAAGATTCTAAAAACTATTTTCTAACGGTTTAAATCAATATTTTAGGGTGATTTACAATTCATAGTAAAATTCTGAATAGACAGTTTTCTAAACTAAAATGAGTTATAATAAAATTTTAGGGTTTTTTGTAATAATAAATTAAACAGCACTATAGGTCTACTTGTTTGTTATACATAAGCCACTACTTCTTTTTAGGTTATTTTAAATTACCAGGGCCTTGAAAAAAAACACACATAAATTGAAAGAAAACTATATACTAAAACTGCATTGAGTTTTACAGTTTTTTAGATATGCTTGCTTTAAGTCATCCATGTCATCGATGATAGCGGCGAACGCATCTCCTCCCGAGACCGCGACGCTGCGCGCTTGGAGTTATGTTACAGCTGTCTAGACGGTCTTTCGTATATGTCTTATCGGTACCGTGAGATTTGTTTTGAGTAAATGAAAGTATTTCTGACCTATATATCAATAACAGAAATAATAACTGTTCCATATGGTTTAATTGTGTTTATTGTTGACTAAAAATCACATGTTTAGATTAGTTGTTTATAAATAGTTGAAATGTAAACATGGTTACTGAAATTATGTGAATAATAAAAAGTGCTTTTAAAATAAATAAAAACCCTTTTATACTTTTAAACATGGCGCAGTCTTTAAGAATTTTATCATTACATTATATTTTTTAATATTATATTTGTAAGTGGTTTTGAAAAGAAACAATGGAATTTAACAAACCTGATGTTTTGAGCCTAGAAGGAAACCTAGAAGAGAATTTTAAAACTTTTAAAGAAGAAGTTGAAATATATTTTACCGCGACAGAGACAGGAAAGAAATCAAATGCAATTCAAGCAGCAAGACTTAAAAATCTACTCGGAAAGGATGCTTTGAAAGTATACAAAGACTTTAGACTTGACAATAAAGAAGAAACTGTGGAGACAATACTTGAAGTGTTAGAGAAGTTTTGTACTCCTAGGAAGAATGAAATTATGGATATATTTAAGTTTTTCAAAAGAACACAGCAACCAAATGAACCATTTAATAAATATTACTCAGACTTGAAAAATTTAGTAAAACCGTGTAACTTTGGACAACAGGAAGACAAGCTTTTGAGAGCTCAGGTAACTTTGGGTCTAGCATCAAAGAATGTTCAAGAGAGATTATTAAGGGAAGATGTATCGCTAGAAAAAAACATTAGAAGTCTGTAAAATGATGGAACTGACTGAGAAAAATATGAAAGAATTATATATGATATTACATTGGAAGGTGGGCTTTTGTACTACAATGACAGACTTATAATACCGGACAAGCTGAGGAAATTCATGCTTTCACGCCTACATGAAACTCACATGGGAGCCACCAAAACTTTACAAACTGCAAATTTACATTTTTATTGGCCAGGAATGTCATCTGACGTTAAAAATATTGTGTCAGATTGTGCAATATGTATGAAACATCAACGTTCTAAAATGAATGATAAATTGAGACCTCACGATATCCCTCAGCTGCCTTTTTACAAGATTGGGGCTGATATTGCTGAATATGCAGGAAATTCTTATCTTGTTACAGTGGATTTTCACTCACGGTGGATAGATGTCTTCAAATTGAAAAACAAAAGTAGTACGTCTATAATCGAAAAGTTCAAAGAGCTATTCTGTCGAAATGGAATCCCAAAATATCTTATAGCCGATAATCAACCATTCAATAGTTATGACATGAAAACATTTTCTCAACAGTGGAATTTTGACATCATTACATCTAGTCCTCACTATCCAAAGAGCAATGGATTATCGGAGAAAGCAGTTGGTATTGTAAAGAATATGCTTAAAAAATGTACTGAAATCAATCAGGATTTTGAACTCTGCCTTTTGAATTACAGAAACTCACCGGTGGCAAATCTGGGTTACACTCCATCTCAACTTCTAAACAGTAGACACTTACGATCTAAATTACCTATACCCGAAAATCATCTTCAGCCTAAAACGGTCCCTCAAGCTGTATACAACGAGATGATGAAAAATAAGGAATATCAACAAGAGTGGTACAACAAAACAGCTCGAAAGACAGAAGATGAATTCCAGGAAGGAGAAGAGGTGTATGTCCAGGATGTAAAAACAAAATTTTGGAGTCCTGCCCTTATAGTAAAAAAGTTAAGTGAACCTAGGTCTTATTTGGTTAAAACATTAAGCAATAACAGTATTTTAAGGAGAAACTCACATTACATCAAGAAAAAACATCCTGAATGTAGAATAAATGAAAGACAGTCCAAAATAGATGAAGATCATTTTAAGCAGCCAAATATGAAAAACGACTTTAAAAGTGTCAGAAGATCATCCAGGATTCCAAAAAGCCCAAACAGATTTTATTAAAAGAACTAAAAAAGGGAGATGTTCCATATGGTTT
Source organism: Neoaliturus tenellus (assembly GCA_030545055.2). Classification (NCBI taxonomy): domain Eukaryota; kingdom Metazoa; phylum Arthropoda; class Insecta; order Hemiptera; family Cicadellidae; genus Neoaliturus; species Neoaliturus tenellus. The sequence continues at coordinate 127,061,648 of CM061533.1, forward strand.
AATTGTGTTTATTGTTGACTAAAAATCACATGTTTAGATTAGTTGTTTATAAATAGTTGAAATGTAAACATGGTTACTGAAATTATGTGAATAATAAAAAGTGCTTTTAAAATAAATAAAAACCCTTTTATACTTTTAAACAATAACAGCGCTCTGTAAACTTGACTGATTAAGTGTATCAGGCCCGGTGTCGCGGCCGGGTGTATCCATTTTGCCCCACGGTTTCGGGTCCATCTCAAAACAGGACACTTGCCCCACGGGGTTAACAGTCAGAAAAAATGACCGCTACGAACAGGACACTTGCCCCACCAGAAGAGAGGGCGGTACAGCCCCTCCCCCAACATCCTGCTGCTCTCTCGCTCTCTCTCTCCCTCACTCGGCTTGGCTGGTGGTTGCCTGAATGCTCTGTTGCGTGACGTCATCATAAAGCACAGTCCCGTATGAATTGCATTGTAGCCCCCTGCTTCGCTTACTCACATTACAACTAATGCGACCCTCTAATTGAGCCGAATAGATCACTTAACATTCCTAAATAAAGATTCCTTTGTTATTCGATATCAAGATTCAATAATAAATAACGTATGCGAGTATTAAAAGAAATGCAAAATGCTAACATCAAAATAAGAGAGCGTGCAAAACAGTTTCTCCCATAAAACTGTAAGTTAAAGTAACCCTCTTTCCGTGGCGCGAGAATGAGAGTTGTGATGGTAAAAAAGTACTCCTAGAGTTATCGTATTCTCCGGCTTGGTGGTATATTTAGTATAAAACACAAGAATGATTAATGTCTACTAGTTTTTTCTTTGGAATATTGCATACTGTTTACTGTAATTAAATAGAAAATGAAACATTAATTTAAAATCACACGAGAATGATATTATATTAACTAATGATAATTTGCCCATATTATCTTTATTCTAATTAAATACCATAATGGCCGTTGTGGGAGGGGCTGTACCGCCCTCTCTTCTGGTGGGGCAAGTGTCCTGTTCTTAGCGGTCATTTTTTCTGACTGTTAACCCCGTGGGGCAAGTGTCCTGTTTCGAGATGGGCCCGAAACCGTGGGGCAAGTGGAACACACGCTCGCTGCCGCGTGCGGAGATGCGTCGCCGCGATCATCGGTGACTTTAAGGAAGTATAACTCAAAAACCGTAAAACTTAGAAAGTGAAATTTTTACACTATGTTCAGTAAACACTCATTTCAATTCACTTATTCTTACACTTATTTCAGTTAAAGATCCCAGTTCAAGATAACATAAAAAGTAGCTGGCTTATGTATAACATACAAGCACCTAAACAGCTAGGGCATAATTGTGATAGGCATTAAAACCTGCCATTTAAATGGGATTTTGGTCTTTGCATGAGCATACAACGACTCATACTTTAGGATAGCTGGCACCCCCAAAAGTTTTGACCTAAATCCGCCCATGTTTAAGACGGGTCTCAAATTTGTATATAATTTATTATCTTTATAAATATCTTTTGAATGTTTAAGGAGGGTAACGTTTTGTTACCCTTAAGTTTTTATTGTATAATAAGGTTACCTCCTTTAAAATTTTTTAAAATAAATATTATAATTTATGTGGGACCCATTTTGGGTCCTACCTAATTTTAATAAGTTTTGTACGTTTTTCATTATATGATAGGGGGGACAAATTGTCCCCTCTAAAAAATCTATGAATTTTAATTTATCACCATCTATATTTATCCTTATTGTTTATCTACCTTTTTTGATTTTAAAATTAATGAATATAAACCAGATTCATTAATAAATATTGTTTTATTATCTATTTTATTGACGCCCTGTTTTAGGGCATCTGAAAACATTTTTGTACATCAATTTCTAGGGTGTCTTAATTTGTGACACCTATAATTTTTATGTAAATTAATTTATCATCATTATGTAAGTGTAACTGTTGGTTACACTTGATATTTTTTAAGTTTTATATATTTTTCTTTTACATTATCAATTAAAACTTTTCTAGAATTTTTATATTTTAAAATATTACAAATATCTTTTACTTTAAACCAAGGATTATTTTGTTTACTAAATACAATTAATTTATTATCTATATTAATAAAATTAGAGTTTTGTCTGTACGTTGCTTAGAATTTTGAAATTTTTGGTTATTTTTACTTTTTATGCATCGCAGAATCCAAAATCGGTGTCATCTAAATTTCTTTCCCTCTGTCTGTCTGTCTCTCTCTCTGTCATTCTGTCTGTAACGCTCATGGGTCCTATTTTGTCCTCTTTTCACTGGATAACGACTTTACCTAAGGGTCTAAATTTTTTTCATGTCATAGACGAGAGTGGTGTGAAGGTTCATTACAACTTTAATTGACTTAGCGACCTTAGGGCTTTGCCCCATAGTATGTCAAAGTAGCCAAGTTGTGCTAAAATACCAATCTTTAATCTCTTTTCACACGACAAGGGCTTTAGTAAATGATATGACAATTTTTACTATTGTTAAATGTTGCAATTAGAACGATTTTAGCTGCTCTAAGGCATCGTTCGTCAAAAAGGCTCTGCCTTATAGTAAAAGAAATATTCAATGTTAATCTTATGGGAATATTTAATTCTACCTTTTTATCTATGCTCTTTAATCAGCTGGATTAGACAGTTTGTCATTATTACCACAGATGGCAACACGTAAAATTTTAAATACAGACTCTTTCACATATAACCCTTTAACTTTTTCACTGGACTAAATACAGTAAATAAAGTCAACTAATTCTTGGTTCTAAATATGAATATTAAAATAATTTATGGAAATTATTACAAAACGAGTTTTGACCCTTAAATCTTAAAATGTTTCTTATTATCATTAAAAAATAATTTTAGTTCCCAATTTAGCTTTCATTGCACGTTCTGACAAAAAGAGGTGTATTTCATCAAACACAATATGTAGTTAACACCAATGAGGTTTATAAATTGCTCAATCTTTCAAGTAGTTCGGGTATAGACGGGGCAATATTAATGTGTAAGAACTTAATGAGTAGGGTTCTTATGAAGAAGTGAGAAAGTCGCTCAAAAAATACTCATAATACTCATAGTACCACTGTAATTTTTCATTTAAGGATCATGCTGATTGGTTGAATGGAATCAGATGGTTTAAGAACATATTTGCTGAAGTTTGTTATTGTTTTTTATTTTGTGTAAACAAACAAATATACTTATTTTGACATTAGAAGGTAAAAAGAGCGCTTCCCGTGGCAATAAGGAAAAGTTATCCCACCATCAATGCTTAATTTTTCTCCGTTTTTCGACATAACTTTTAACATGGGATGTCTCTATTTATTCAGTTTTGTATACATAGGCAACACAAGAGGTTTTAGGTAAAAAGGTAAAGTCTAAAGACAAAAGAATTGAATTAAGTAAACCTAATATCTACACTGCGGTGCGGTGCCTATACGTTACTGACAAATGTTGCATGGTTTTACTTGGTTTGGGAATTAAAATTTTAACTAATTTTGAATTTAGATTTAATATTGTACATGTCTGTACATATCTTTCATGGGTAGAACAAGATGCAGGGGTGGAATACATTGGATTTGTCATAGCTATCGTCACATCCAGCTTACCAATATCAAGGATTATCAATATTAGATTTCATAAGAAGCTATAATATTTTTTACAAGTCTGAGTTTTCTTAAATCGTCTATGAGACGATTTATACTCATAGAACTATAAAGGAAATCCCCACACGAATATAAATGTTTAATCAAACTGCAACAAAATCATTAATAGAAATAACTTTTAGACTAAATGAGAAATGGATTTAACAAGATTTTGACAGATGTACCTGGTAGCTATTAAGCATAAAACTTGATATCTAGATACGTTAGAATGAACCAACTGAAGGTTATATATTGAATTTGTGAAATCACTAATATCATTAGTTTAATAAACTGTACACACACCCCGTGCGAAGAACGGGTACACAGCTAGTTAAATATAAAATTATTGTAATTAAATCAATTGTTTTATTATTTATGTAGACAAATTTTATATTACAAATTTTGTTTTAATCTTAAATATACAATACTTTTAATATTTTCATTATTTATTAGATTTCCATCACTATCTTAAATAGATATTACAATATTTTGAATTTTATTTATATTTTTTAAAGGAATATAATCAATTTCATTTGGTTTTTCACTAATTTTTGATCCATATTCAACATTTGGATAAAATGAATATATAATTTCTGATTCTTTATGTAAATGTGAATGATCTTTATGATTTTCAAAACTAGGATCAACTAAATTACAATGTATTTCAATAACATCAAAAGGTCTAATTTTTGGTAGTTTTATTCCTTTTGTTAATACATTTGGTTCAATTATTTTATTATTTAACCCTAATAAATCAATTATAATTGTTGTAACTATAATTTTAACAGGAGATTTTATTATAATATATGGTCCATCATTTTTCAGTATAAAATCATTTTCATCAAATTTATTAATTTTCTTTTTAAATTCTATTAAACTATTAATAAAAATATTTTTTAATTCTTCAATTGTATAATTTCCTTTATTTATATCAAAATATTGATCTATAATTTTATCATCTTCATCTTTAATAGAATATCCATAACAGTTTTTATAATCATTTGGTATATTTGATATAAAATTATCTGAATAAAATCCACTTAAACCAATACTATATTTTCCATCTAAATGTATTGGATGTTCTAATCTTAATTCTAGTTTGGATGAATGACCAATTATTTTAAATAATTTCATCTTATTTAAATGGAGAAATTTTTAGAAAAAAAAAGATAATATAAAATTAGAATCATATGATAAAAATAATAAAAATGATCAACCTATTAGATTATTAATTATAGGAACAAGTGGATCTGGTAAAACTACATTATTATTAAATTTTATTTACAAAAGATTAATTCCATATTCAAATTTATATATTTTTAGTAAATCATTAGAACAACCATCTTATAAATTATTACAAAAAAGATTTAAAAATATACAATCAAATATTAATAAACAAATTTCTCATTTTTCATGTGATGATGTGATTCCACTAAATGAATGTAAACCAAATTCATTAGTAGTTTTTGATGATTGTATTTTAGAAAAACAAGATAAAATTAAAGAATATTTTATAATGGGTAGACATAAAAATATATCATGTATTTATTTATCACAATGTTATTCAAAAGTTGATATGCAATTAATTAGAAATAATTTAAATATGTTATGCATTTTTAAACAAAATGAATATTATATGAAAAAAATATATAATAATTTTGTTGGATCAGATATGAAATTTGATAAATTTAAAACTATTTGTAATGATTGTTGGAAAGAAGACTATGGATTTTTAACTATTAATTTATTGAAAAAATCAAATGATGGAAAATATATGAAAAATTTTTCTGATATTAAATAATGATAATGGCTTGTTGTATATTTGAGTCAATAATTGATAGAATATTTATTTTATTAGTATTATTTATTTCATTAGTATTTATATATTTAATGAAAATTACAGAAATAAAGTAAAATAAATTGTGTTTAACATGATTTGTATTTGTGTTAACATGATTTATGTTTATGTTAACATGATTTGTGTTTGTGTTAACATGATTTATGTTTTGTGTTAATATGATTTGTGTTTGTGTTAACATGATTTGTTTTTGTGTTAACATGATTTGTGTTTATGTTAACATGATTTGTGTTGAACCTAAATTTTTCTTTGTAATAAATGGATAAGATATCTGTTAATGAAGCTAAAAAAGTAGATGATATTGAGAAAAAATTAATAAAAGAATTTAAAAATCAAATTAAAATTGAAGATAATTATGAAAAAATTAAACAAAAAGCATATGAACCTATAACATCAGCGATTGGTAAAGTTGAAAATAAAATTGGTGAAGTCTTAAATGAAAATAAAAACCTAATGGAATTGGTACCTGTTGTTAATAATTTTGCTAATATATCAATACCAGAAACTGAAGAATTAAATTTACCTTCAAGTACTCCATTTAGACCAATCAGACAGCCAATAATTCAAGAAGAATCGACATTTATTGACCCAAACTTAATTTCACCTCAAACATTAGATAAAATTATTGGTCCATTAGCACAAAAATATTTACCAAGAACAAAAGATGATAAATTTGGTTTATATTGGAATAAACATAAAAAATCATTTATGATTGGTGATAAAATAACTGTAATTGATAATGATGATTTAATAATTGATAATAAAAAATATAATGGAACACATGGATTATGGAGATTGTTAACTTATGAAAAGAAACCAGATAATAATTTATATACACAAGATGATTTAAATAATTATTCAAAGATTTTATGGGAAACTAATTCAATTTATAAAAATAATGATCCAAATAGTAAAAAACAAAAATCTAGTAAAGGTGATAAATATATTAATTTAATTAAACATATTTGGGAATTAAAAGGGGAAATTGAAGGTTCAGGAATCAGACAATATACAGAAAATAAAATTGAATATAGATTTATAGATGATTTAAATAAATTAGATAATATTATTAATTATATATATGCACAAGAAAAAGCTGGTAATAATAATTTTTTAAATGAAAAGAAAGCAATTAAAGACTTTATATCAAATAAATTAGATGAATTAATTGAAAAACCTGAAGGAATTAAGTATTTAAAAAGAATTTTGGCAAATATTTCATCACCATTATTAAAAGATGGATCAGGTATTTTAAATGATGTTATAAATAATTTACCTTTTGAATTACATGTACCTGGTTATCAATATCTAGGGCCTGGAACTAAATTAAATAAAAGAGTAAAAAGAGGTGATCCTGGAATAAATGATTTAGATAAAGCTGCTAAAGAACATGATTTATTTTATAGAGATCATAAAGATACAAAATCTAGAAATGAAATAGCTGATAAAATTTTACAAGATAAAGCATGGGATATAGTAACATCAAATGATTATGGAATTGGTGAAAGATTAGTTGCATTACCAACATCAGGTGCTATGTGGATGAAAAGAAAATTTGGTATGGGTTTAGAAGTAGGATTAAAATTTTAATAAAATTTTTCATTAATTTAGTTAATCTATATTATAAAAAAAACTATAAATTTTTTTCTTAATAAATGGAAAAAACAAATATAAACTTGACAGATAATCAAAAATCAAAAATAAAATTAGCATTTAAAAATAAAAGATCAGTTATAATTCAATTTAATATTGATCAATTTAATGAAAATGGAAAAGATATTATATTATTATCTAAAAGACAAATTAATAAACTAAATAAACATAAAAAATTAAATAAAGGATTAAGATTTGAATTTTCATATAATCAATTAAAAGAAATAAAAAATGGTGGATTACTAAAAGAAATTTTAGATTTTGCTGATAATATACCTATAGTTAAAAATTATACACCAAATGTTAGAAAGGGAGCAAAAGTAGTAAAAGAATCTATAATTCCTAAATTTAGAAATTTTGTTGATTGGTTAGATCATGAATTAAAAAATGTAGAAGGATCTGGTTTAGATAAAAAAACATTAAAATATATGAAACAAAATTATAAAAAAATTTTGAACCACTAACATTAGGTGAATTAGAAAAATTGTGTAAAAATATAAAATATTTTAGAGGTGTATTTATGAGAGATATATTACCTAATAAAGTTAATAAATTTGAATGTGGAATTATAAATTTAGATTCATTTGATGGAAATGGAACTCATTGGGTTTGTTATTATAAAAAAGATAAAATTAAATATTATTTTGATTCATATGGAAATATAGTTAATAAACCACCAATAGAATTAGTTAAATATTTAGGAAAAGATAATATATTTTATAATGATAATCAAATTCAAAATTATAATGATCCACCAATTTGTGGTCATTTATGTATTTTTATATTAAATGAATTAAATAAAAATAAAAAATTTGATAACATAATAAATAAATTAATTCTTAATAAATATGGATTCACAAAATATATTTGATCTGTTTGGAAGACAGAAAAACATCCAATTAATATTAAAGAAGATTATATAAATTCCAAATTAAATACATTTTTTAATAATTTTAGTAAAAGTTTTAAAAGTCATGTAAAAAAGACTGAAAATTTAGTAAATGCTATTGGTTTATCAAAAAATTATATAAATATTAATGGTAAAAGAATTGTTAATGTAAAACCAAGTATAAATAAATATGATGTTATAGTTAAGTCAGAATTAGATGAAGTTTTAGATTCAATTATTGAAATTGGTAGTGATTATTCAGAAACTAAAAAAGATTTAAATAAAATTTTAGAATTTTTAATTAATATTGGAAAACATGTTGAAAATTTAGAAGAAAAATTAGAAAAAGAACTAAAATTTCTATTTGATGGAGTCAATAAATCAATAAAAGAATTAAATGCAGAAATAATACTAATTAAAGGAGATATAGATAAATTACAATAATTTATTTTATATAAATGGAGTTGATTTATTGTCTTAAATGTAAACAAAAAACTAATTCTAAAGATATTCAGATAATAAAATTAAAAAATATAAATATAATTAAATCAAAATGTTGTATTTGTAATTCAAAGAAAAGTTGTTTTACAAAATTTTCTCCCTAATAAATGGCTCTATACAGTTCATTTGATTTATTCATTATCAGAAACCAAAATCAATTAAACAAAGATGATTGGGATGATATTTCTGAAAAATATGAATTGAGTATTAATATGATGAGATTGTTTCAAAATAAATTAAATTGGCAAAAAATTGCTCAACATCAAAATTTAACTATAGATTTTATTACTGAATTCATAAATTATCAACTAAAAGATTATATTGATTTGATTTGTAAATATCAAGATTTAACTGAATATTTCATTCATGATTATGCTTTTACATTAAATTGGGAATTAATTTTAGAACATCAAAAAATATCAGCAAAATTTATACTTGATCATGCTACAGAAATTGAGTATTTTAAAAGTAAAAATGAAATTGATACATAAATAAAATTTGACATTATAAAATCATAAAAATTAAATTATGAAAATTTTACTTGTTTAAAAAAAGCTTTTGATTTAAAAAATTATCCTTAATAAATGGCTGATTACAAAAAATATATAAATGATATTGAAAGAGCTGAATACAAAAATTTCTATCCATTATCTAAATTACATTTAAATGAACCTAATAAAAAAACTGAATTTAATATAGATTTTGGAGATGGATTTTGTACTTCTAAATTTCAATTTTATATATCTGGTAAATTGACTAAATCTGATGGAACTGCATATGATAATGGTGCTAATATAAAATTAATTGATAATTTTGTTCCATTTTTATTTTCAAAAATTGAAGTTAGAAAACATAATAAATTGATTGATGAAATTGAATATCCTGGTCTATTAAGTACAATTAAAGGTACTATAACTTATTCAAAATCAGAAATAAATCAAATTAATAATGGTTTGGAATCAAATTTTAGTAAAGCATTTGAAGCAATTGGTAATTTATCTCATTTTGGATTAGAATTTTTTGAAAATGTAAATATTCCAATATACAAAGGAGGTTTTAATATAACATTTATTAGATCACAAGATAATGATGCAATTTTTAGATGGAAAACTAAAAAGGCTGATGGAACTTATGATAATGCAACATTACCAGCTGAAGGTAAAATAACAGTTGATGAATTTTTTATTAGAGTTCCTATAATTGAATACAAAACAACAAGTAAAATTCAATTAATTAATGAACTAAGCAAATTTGAAAAAGTAAATTTTCATTTTAATCATTGGCAATGCATTGAACAAAAAAATATTACAGGAAAGAATTTAAGTTTGGATATAACAAATATCTATAGAAATATTTATAATCCAAAATTTATTATAATTGGATTTCAAAAATCAAGAACAAATGATCAGTTATATGATACTTCTAAATTTGATAGTATGTATATAAAAAATATAAGAGTAAAACTAAATGGTCATTATTACCCTGATGAATTGGAAAACTTTGACATATTCAATGAAAAATTTAGAATTATGTATGAAATGTATCAAGATTATAAAAAAGTTTATTATAATAGTAGTAAAATGTATTATAATCCAACAGAATTTCTAGAAAATAGACCAATTTATGTAATTGATACTACAAAAAATCCAACAAATATTTCAAGTTCAAAAAATGATATTATTATTAATGCAGATTTTGATTATGATATAGTAGCTACTAGTAAAACAAATTGTTATATTATTATTGTATCTGAAAAATTACTTGAATATAATATAATCAAAAATGATATAATTGAAATAAATTAATCTATATTCTTAAAAATCAGATATTAAAATTTACTTGTTTTAAAAAAGCTTTAAATTTACAAAAATAAAACAAAATGAATGGATATGATGGTGTATTTTGTGTAGTGTTGTAAGTGTGCGTGTTTTCAGAATAGGCGCCTTAGTTACTCGTCACTACCACCTAGCTTTTATGATATTTTGTATTTTTGAATTTGAACCCATCACTGCCACATTCCAGGTTTTTATGTCCCCAGGGGCATCATTTCAGGTTCTATTGAATTATTTGATTTTTAGATTTTTTGTGCTAGGTGGAGGAGAGTGTATTATTTGAATTTTTTAGTGTGCGGTGTTGTAAGTGTAATGTTGTATTAATGGGATGGACGATAGGCGATTGATTGAAATGATTAATGGAAATAGATTGGTGGTTAATGGAAATGGATTGGTGATTATGAAGGATGAAATGGATGAGGCAAAGGGTGCACCCACCATAGTATCTTGTCACACGGCTTGTTTCACAGTCATTATCCTATGGCCACTCGGATAAAGACCTTCCACCAACCACTGGACTTCAACTATGTCCTCAATAAATTATGCCCGAAGTTTCGAGATTTGAACTCGGAACCTCAGGCATATGAGACTTGAACGTTAGCAATGAGCTAACCAGACTTCCGTTGAGTGATAAGACTGCATGGGTTTATCAGTTGAAGCGCTAGTAGTTCATGACTATTCCACTAGATAGTGCAACAATTGCCTATACTAAATAAATATCATTTTTAATCCTATTAATACATTATAGCCCATCATAAATCAACCAATTAAACATTTGTTTCAAATACTTTTACAAATAAATCAATTAACATATTAATGAATTTAAGAAACAACAAAAAAACTTATATCTCATTTAAAACCTAAGTTGTGAGGTATTATATCAAAGAGAAAAAAATATTAAATTCAATACAATTTTCAGATTAAAGATAACTTAATTATTAATAAAGTTATAATAGTTTAAAGTATTGGAGTTTGTGACAGGAAGTATTATTTTAACGGTCAGATAAGAGAGATAAGAGTGATAAGAGAATGTTCTCAACCAATATATTCTACAAGACTCATTATTTAACAACTGAAATCGTAGTTTATGAACTAAATAGGTTTATTTTATTAAATTTGCACAATAATTACTATAATTAGTATATATTTTGACCTGGGACCATGATAATTTCAGATTTCAAAAAAAATATATAAAATTTGAAATTTTTTTTTAATAGAACTTAAAATATTCATTCATTAAAACAGTTAAAGAATAGAATAAGAAAGATTTACATTTAATTATTACAAACATTAAAACATTTATGATAAAGAAACTATTCTAGTTTAATTTGAATAATTATTCAGTATTCGACAAAATTTTACTTGTTTTAGAAAAATTTTTATTCTGAAGACAATTTTATGTAAATTTAGGCATATTTGTAAAAAATTTCATGAAATTTGCATATTTTTCATAAAAATTAGAATAATGTTAGACTACAAATTGGCCAAAAAAAATGGCAAAAATATTGCATAATTGTATTAAAAAACTGTGAAATTTGTTTGATTTTTGATTGTCTCCAAAAGTGTCCTAGGAACCCCATAGTACTATCTACTTATGTATAATATATATGTATGTGTCCCTAGACACGATAACTCTCGTAAAAATGGTCCGATCGACACCAGATTTGGTAGAGATGTGTAATCCTACGTTTATTCGGATGAGTTCGAAAACCAGACATATCGACCTACCGGAAGGGGTAGTTTTGGGGGGTTTTGTACCCCAAAAATGGGTTTTTTGCATTTTTCATATGTAAATTTTAAAAATTTTTAATTTTTATTTTGACCATTGGATTTAGCTCAAAAAACACACAATTTAGTATTTTGAAGCTTTGCTCTATCTCCATTGGTTACCGAGATATTACAAAGTCTAAAGACAGTACATTGTCTTTTGGGGCTCCAATGTTAATCTTATGGAGAATAAGGATGTGTTAATATTTCACTTATCAACCAATATTTTTTGATGAAACTTAGTATTTAACTTCATTTGGTTGAGATTCATCCATTTAAGGTAAAAAATCTTGGTTTTTGTACTTATCATGGCAGCATACCTGCATACTCTTTCCCTATATATTAAGGAGAATAGACATTTATTTCCCTATTTATGAGCACGTGATGAAATTTTGTTTACAAGTTTAGCTGGTCAAAATTAAAATTATTAATTTGGAAATTCGCTGAGTACGCAGGTCTGCTGCGACGGGGGTATTATAAATATCTACCTTCAAGAAAATGTTCACTTTTCATCAATGAATGAACTAGGACATCATGATTTCACCAACGAGCAAAATACCGTTAAAAACGTTTAATGACAAAAGCCGAAGCACATCTCTGTAAGACTTCATTGGGAGACGTTCCATAGAGGATATTAAATTGGAACTTCCTTAGCCTCTGTCCCATCACACACCATTTTAAACGTTTTTGCATTTGGAGTAATTAGCCAGAAACCCGACGTCAAAAGGTCGAAATATTTAGCTCCAGTATAACTTATTGATTGGAAAATCGATTCATTATCATTTTGTGCGTTTGCAACTAGAGGTTGGTTTTTACTTCTGGTTGAACAATACTAATTATCCACTTTGTTTCCACTCTTAATGATAAAATATTCTATTATTCTTAAACACTTTGGATAAGAACACGCACAAATAACATTTAGTAAGGAAAGTTTTAGGTCAATATATATAACGGAAATGTAATATCAAGTCTTAATATCTTTTAGAACAATTCGAAGAAAATTATTCTGTGTAGTTCATAACTCTTATTCTTATGCTAGACTTTAAAAACTATGACAATCGTCAGTCATAAGTTCAGCACAATTTTATCATGAGCAGTTGAGTAGTTGATGTCAGGACTGGGGAAAACTGCTGTAATAATGTAATAGACAAGGGCTGTTTCATTAGCGGGTAAAATGAAGAAAAAAAAATAGTACCCAAAACCTCATTAGCCTGATAAAAAAACAGCTGGTGCATGTTATATTTTATGGACATCCGATGAATTACGTCACCGGGCGGCATTTTCTAACATCAAAGGAATGAAACAGCCCTTCTGTTGTTAATATTTTTTCCGCAGTCCTGAGTTGATGCGTGAATACTTTGATGCATTTAACAATTAAACTAAAACAAACAGACGTAAACAAAAACACATTTTCACATTTATAATTAGTCAGAATGTTTAGGATCCTTTTTGTATTCCCCTACTCAGCTGTGCGGAATGTATCTTTGCGCACTGGCAGTACCGCACAGCCAGGTTCGTTGATGACGACGACATCTCCCGCAAACACGGACACGGACACGACCTCGTCGTGGGTGTGGGTGTGTGAGGATAACGTCGAGTCGCTGCCGCCGCCGATGTGCGAACCTCTTGCAACAAAAACCTGCCATCCTTGACATCCGCACAACACTGACGAGCCGCGATTATTTAAACCAAGCAAAAACCTCAAACTTCAGTTGGGAGCAAAAGTATGCCACGTACAATTGATAGACGGATTTGGTTATTATTATGCTCAAGGTAGTTAATGCCGACCCCGTAAGTGAAAGAAGTGCCTAAATTAAAATTAAAGAAATTACGGTATACACCTATAATTTTTCTGCGGCAGCAATAAATTGATGCCTGTGATGATGCGGTTAACGGTGCCGGCGGGCGCCTCCTTATAAGTAAATGACAAGTCATTTTCATCCGGCTTATTATTTCTCGTTCCGTATCTCGTTTAAATAATGCTTCATTCCACCACTTTCATTACCGATAGACGATTTCGTGCACAAGTTAGCTCTGTAGATTACATCCTTACGAGAACTATCCACATACGAGATTACTGACCAAGAGCAGCTGATTCATTTGCCAGGATCTTTCTTATTAATTAATAGTCCAATGTTCAAAGACACCTGGACCTGGTTCCATCAAAGCTCCTGAGAATAGAACCGACAAGCTTTAGATCCAAAGGAGACCTTCATAGATCAGCCATTCGGCCTCGGTACAGTTAACTAATAAATTTGCATTTCCTATAACAAATATTACGATAAGAAATTAGAATGTTTATTTGTAATTTATTAACGTATTAAAACATTTAGCTTGAGTTGCGTCACATTTTACTGCATGCAAAACCTTTAACATGGCACTACAAAATTAAAGTAAATTCTATAATTAAGGAAGCGGTTGTCAAAACTGCTAACATCCACATTAATTTAACTACGGAATAATTTGACATAGTAATGTTAATGATTGCAATTATACCAACAAGGTTAAGTTATAACAATCAAAGTCAACGAAAACCAACTGGCAACTACTTTGGTATTGTGTTGCTGTATTTTAAAATTGCACTATTATGATAGGTGAAATTACAGAATTTTAATCCGAGAAAATCTAAGCTTTAATTGTCAGCATATTTGTTGTTAGAAGCAAACTGTTTGTTCATCCAAACGTTTATGACTAACTAGCTTACCCGACATACTGTGCAATGCCTCAGGAGCTTTTGTCCTTCAGGTGAGTTCGTTTGCTTCGCTCACTCGCAAGTCTATAATATCCTCTAGTTTTTTATCGCCAATCTTCCCTCAAAACTTTAAATGATAATAGATGTTTATAGAAATAATATCCCTAAATGTAATTATATGTTCCAATGTGGCTTCCATAAGAATAACAAGGTACCTTTGAAGAAGTGTGGGGCTGAACACTATGGTGGAATTTGGACAAACAATATTGTATATATGATCTTCAAAGTTCTAAGCTACCTACCGAATAATTTTTAGAAAAATCAGTTCACCCTTCCTTGAGTTGTAAATATTGTAACTAACACTACTTTCTTTTGTATATATAATAATAAAATAGAGACCGTTTAAAATCTGCACGCTATTAATTTCATTACAACGAGTAAAATATCGCCCTAAATCAATATTGGGATTAATCCAAATGAACTTCGAAGAGGAATATGAATATACAGAGTAAGCCTATACACTGCAGACTAACAGTATTTTTTATAAACTAGTATACGTGTTGCTCGAAATCTAGCAATTTATTTTAATACTATACAGATTTCACTTTTAGCTCTAAACCAATGACATCCAACCAATCCAATGTTGTGAATATCTTTAAAGGCCAAAATATACTCGTATTTACAGCTGATTATTAACAGATGTTTAAAATGCTTTATTCAATTCCAATGTTATTTAAATGGGAAATTTTGAGATTTCAATGGTGGATAGGGCCTTTATTTTCAGTCCGATTCTCATCAGTTTTTGGCGGAAACAACTACAGACTAAGCCCTATCCAACGACACCAAAAACTTGAAAATCGGTTAAAAATTGTAGGAGGAGTTCTCAAGACAAAAAAACCCTTAGCGTATTAAATAAGTAATAGATTATGTCGATTTTTTATGAAGAAAAAACTGCTTAAAAATTAATTTATATTGTAACATAACTGCTTATGTCACTATTTACTATCTAATTTACCCGTGCTTCTCAAATTGCAATGATGACAACCTGAGAATTGTTTTGCCTTCAGATCCAGATGAGCTCGTTCGCTTTGCTTACTCCACGCCAAGTTTACATAATCCTTTAGTTTTTTAAAACCTCCCTCAATACTTTAAGTGAGAACAGCTGTTTATAAATTATCCTAATTGTAATCATGTGTTTATCACTCAAACGTTGCTTCCAATAATAAGTAACTTTGAAGACGTGAGGGGCGGGGCGCTATATAGGTTGGGAGGATTGTATCGTCATTTTTTGGAGTTTTCACGTAAAGAGCTTTCAATTAAGTATATGTTTGAAGGGGTTTTGACTTCTGGGAATGCCTAAAAAACTTGTGTTACATCCGACATTCAAAAACCAACTTCCAACTGTATTTAGTGTGAAAACTGTAAAAGATAGAGTAAAAACTCAAATACAAAGGTTGTAAATAATTTAATTGCGCACTAACTATTTTCCAACAGATTTTAAATCAGATACAACCTTGAAGCCATAGACTACCAACACAGAAAATTTTAAAGGTCTCTATTTTTTTACGATTTAAGATCTATCGTCAATTTTTCTGGAATTTTAACGCTAAAAGATTTTAATGGTTGGAGGGGTTGTGACATCTTCGGGAATGCTTAAATAACTTGAATTACATTCTACATTTAAAACCCAACTTACATTTATATATAAATATATAGAATAATATAAATTTGAGGAAGGAGGAAGAAAGAAGAAGAAAGAAAGAAGAAAAAACAATTGAAAAGGATTGAAAAAAGTTTAAAGTATTAAATAAATTAACAAAAATCTAGTTGAAAAATCCGGAATTGTGAATTTTAATTGTGAAACAGATAGAAATACTTATTGTAAATTCTTCATAAAATGTAAATTCCCATACAATGTTAATAATTGTCAGCGGAATAAAATTTATTATTATTATTATTATAGTATACTGTTTTTCTGGGGGCTATCTCTTGCGAACTCTTGGAGACTCTAAATTGTAGATTGATGAATAATTTATGCGCAGGGTGTCTGGCTGTCCGCCAACCTTTTAAATCTTGGTTAAAAGTTCTCGTTTACTTTGATTTGTATGCGTTTTTTATTACTAAGCAGTAATAAAAAGTAATATTTATTGTTTTTTAATGTTTGCTAGTGAGGAATATTATTAGTGCAAGGGGTACAAGAAACACAAAAGTTAAGCTTGTTGATTTTAATCTATCTCGTACCGCCATCTACCAACCAACCTGGTGCGTAGTTGGACTCAATATTAGGCCTAATTGTCAAGGTAAAGGTGAATTATCTTATCTAATTAGCGGCCAGTGGGACAATTGAAGTGATTTTGTACAATTCGGAGCGCAACTGGTCGCCCACCGCGTCATTATTCGCCACCACAATGGCCGACATCCGTCCCGGCAGGATGGACTTGTAGCATTTACATACTTTTGTTGAAACCGCGCGAACGGCAAATTAGCGTGTACGCCACTTGCAGCTTTTATGTCCGCCGCGCGTCGCTTTACACGACACGTGGTGACTCAGTACCGTATGCGGTTTTGCCCGATTATTTAGATTATATATATATATATATATATATTGCCTATATATATATTATATATATATATATATATATATATATATATATATATATATATATATATATATATATATATAAAATAAAGTCAAGGGCTTTTCCCCCTCTTTCAGAGGGAAAATTATTCTGATCAATAGCCTAAGTGCGATCAGGGCCGGCCCTAGGTTTTCTGGTGCACAATTATTTATCGACTGTGAAGATCCATTTCAGACATCTATAAAAATCAGTGTCACGTGGAGGCGCTAATACTTATTGCCTTTAGAGTCTCTGATCGTTGACTCTCTTTACTGCCGATCGCGGGCGCTACTGTATTTAGGTACCGTCTTTGGTAGCGCGCTCTTTATTACCAATACTTTACTGCCAATTAATTTACTCTTTACTGCTGATCAGGGGTGACACCTACGTTTATTGGGGACGTCATTCACCGTCGATCAGGTGCTATATGTTTACCAGTAGCCGAGGGTGCTTTTCATTTCACCGCTGATCACATGCGCTATTTAAGCTTAATGGGGGCGCTATTTATCATTGATCAGGGACGCTTTTACCACCTGCCGGGGGCTTTGTTTACTGCTGGAAAAGGACGCTTTTTACCACAGACCACAGGCGTTATTTACGCTATTTACCATTGATTGGGGCGTTTTACCGCCAGTCGGGGGCTATGTTTATCGCCGGCCGAGAGCGTTTACCGTCTATCAAGGGCAATTTTTACCAGCGGTCAGAAGCGCAATTTAACTCTGATCATGGGTGCTATTAAACGTCGATTAGAAGGCAATGTTTACCGCCGGTCGGTGGCCCTCTTTACCGTCGCCAGGGGTTTTTTTTACTACTAGTTGGGGGGGGGGGGGGGCGTAATTCAATTCTAATCAGGCGTCTATTAGGGCCTATCCGGGGAGATGGTTAAGGCTATTCAGGGGCGCCTTTTATGCCTACTGGCTAGTCTAATGCCGTTCGGGGCTATATTGACCATCTTTGCTTTTGAGGGCGCTCTTAACTGGGGATCAGTAGCGCTCTTTACCGCAGATCAAGGGGGCTGTTTACTGCTGATCAGCGCCTCTCCTTACGGCAGATCAAGGACTCTGCCACTATGGCACACCTCGGGCCTAGGCAGCTGCCTATCTCGCTTGTATGGTAGAGTCGTCCTTGAGTCGAATAAGCTTATTCTACAGTATATGTCTATATAGTACACCAGAAATAAGTGGGAAATACACAGCGAGCAACGGTACATAACCGTATTTACTACCGTATTTAGTGGAATTACTATTGTAATTCTTGAAGAATTGTATAATAAAGATATTTTTGACTTTGACTTGACTTTGACTTTTAACATCAGCTTGGCTCTAAAGCGAACTGTCATTGCATCTGGCTGTAGCTTGACTATAAATGAATAAGTTTGTGTTTTTCAAACTTTATTTAAAGACGCGTGACATGCAATATAACTATGTTTTTATCATTCTGCACGAAATCAGCCTGTTTTTTATTCTCTCAATAGGCCTGGTATCAAAACCGTTTCTTTTTTATCCTAGGACTTAAAAATAAGCTGGAATATTTTTAGGTCCTAGGATTGAAAAGTTAGCTGTTTGCTAAGTATATTATCATTGACTTTCCATAGCATAGGCGTGTTTGAAACCAATATACACGATAGCGCGATCTTCAGCGGCGTACATGGAAGTACAGGAGTCATATGATTGGCAAATCAGCTGATTGAAGCTTTCCTGCACCTTTGACATCATGTTGTTTATCTTGACACATGCGAGGTTTGCTTTGAATATTTTAAGTGATGCACCTTTGACGTAATTGATTTTTTTATTGTTTTTGTTGATGTCACCTACCTCCTTCTCATTCTAGATTTCTTGCTACCACTCTTCTCAATCAAGGATTAAACATTTTGTAATGGAGTTTTTTGTTTATGTTGTGATGAAATGTTTTTGCAGCACTGTAAATCCAGCTGAATAATAACAACATCAATGGCAGCGACTATGGCGCCGCCTACACGAAACTTCCAAATTTTTGCCTCAAACTAAATGCATTGGATGAGAGGTCTATTCACATTAGTGTACATAGTCAATGATATTTTTATTCATTTATTAATTTTGAGGTGCAGATTTTGATATTCAAACGTTGTGAAAAGCATTGTTTGTAAATAACAGATATGTAAACACTGATATTACTTTATTTGTAAATATAACCTTGAAAATACAATTTTATATTCCTAGATCCTATTTTTAACGATAAAAAGTTGAATTCATCACATTTGATCAACAATTTTGTTCATCACTCAGAGCATAAATTTCTTTTTGATGCTTAACTAATTTTAAAAACTTGATTGTGTACCAAAAAGACCCAATTTTGCTCCTAGTGATGAAAACTACTATAGCACTACATTTTTTATATATGTTATAAAGAAGTCTATTTTTAGTATCATTAGAAAAAGGAAAATAAGAAACTACAGTAATTTAAAAGAGGAAGAGGTTTTCTAGCAAAATTCCTTACAGGAAAGCACAGTACATTATTAGACTAACAAGGAGGAACACGCACACCGAATAATTATTGTATAACTTAGTCGTTTATCAAGTTATTCAAATTTGCTACAAAGAGTGAGGGGCCGAGGGGCCCATTTTTTATTTTTCATTTTTTACATGTTCTGTAGAAATTTGAAGAAGTAAATGAGCAAGGAAGTATTCTACAAAAAGTTATGTATCCTAACGAGTAACGAGACAGTGCCAATGAATTACAGTATTCAGCTATACTCACTAGAATGAGGACTATATTTTTCTCTTCAATTCCTAGATTTTAAACCACGTTCATGGCAGGATTAACTTTAGCCTCTTGTGGATCTACCAACAAAACATTTTGACCTAGGCCTAAAAGATATATAATTAAAAAAATTAGGGTTTCATATACATATATATTTTGAATTTACTCCCTCCTGTCCGCGTTAATTCTTTAAACGGCACCCGTTTTACTATCATAATGCTTCATATCATTTCATATGTGGTAGCTGCTTATTCTGTTGTACAAGAAAAAATTGCAAGGTAAACATAGTTTTTACGACTCCTTTGCATGTTCTGATAAAGACTTCAGTAGGCCTACTATATTTATTTTTATGAAAATATACTAGTATTATTTTAAAGAGTGTTGTTACAGCAACTTCATATTATAGTTATCAGTAAACTTAACTGCACACAAATTGCCTTGTGTGTCATTTATTCTAAGGTCACCCGATAAAGGAATCATTTTCTGTCGCAGTGAAGATACACGAAATGTTAAAACATGATAAGAAAATAAATTATTAAAGTTAATACTACCAGGGGCAGCAAGCTTATGCTCGGTAAAACTATAAGCGTCACTCTCCTTTCTTAGACAAAGCTCGCTTGCTGCTGCTCACTCGCCCTCTTTCTTTTTTAAATGAGCTTGTTCGCTTCGATCAATCGCCAGGCCAATAGGTGCACTTTGGTATTTTGTTGAACTACGGGTAGTAGCTACAGAAAATCTCCATTAGGATAACATGGGTATGGGAACTTTGAAGGGCTCTAGGACGAAAAACGGATTTTTCCCAGCTATGAGAGCTCCAATCGATTCCTCTTGGCCAAAATTCCCATATTCAACCAAAAAATTAAAAATCCCTGAACAGTAAAGAATTTTGCTTGTACAAAGAGTGCTTGTTTTAGAGTATAGGATAAGATAAATTTTACTGTGAATATCATATTTCCTATTAAGTTTCGATGACCAATATAGATCACATAAAAATAAGGCAATGAATATTCTACTTATTATGCTATATATATATGTTTCCGGGACAGCCTTTTCATTTTACCAATAATGATGTTCCTAGTTCCTTTGGGTCAATTTAATTTTGTTTCAAGGTTATAGGACGAAGGGTTTGTCTGTAATCCATTTTGGAAATCTAAGATTCACACTGTTATGTTACTACATCTCTACCAAGTCTCAAAGTACTCGTTTAAGCAACTTTAACACGCTTCCTACACCTTTGCATGTTTTAAAACTTCTTACAGCTTCATAATACAACAAAAGTAGCTGGGTCCGGTTTCAAACCTTCAAAAAGCTTCTGACTTTTCTCTGGATCGAACCAAAAGTTGTATAAACCATTTATCATCAATTCGAGTGACGAGTCTATGACCACATGACTATATTGCGTTCTATTTGACTGAACGGAACATTTGTTGGCAGCTCTGTATGTTCTGTACCCGTACCTGACCATCCACATGAGGGAGCTTGGCATCAGTGTGGAGGAGGCGGCCATCATGTCGGCCGTCACACCCATCGTGGCCATCATCATGCCACCCATCGCCGGCGTCGTCGCCGACCGCATCGGCAACTTCAAGGTAAATACTCACCGTGATCCGGTAAGATGTAAACGGATGGGTGGAAATCATAGATTTGTCTGTCATTTTCAGAATTGATAAAAATTGTATTGCTTAATAACCCAAACAGATTGTCAGGAGATCCCAATGGCACAAAAGCTATTATAATAGTCTTTAAAAGGTAATTAAAACAGTTGCTTTAGTCAACCTTTTGGAGAGTACCTATTTAATTATATCTGGGTACTTCTACGAAGGTTAGAACCAGATAACTATTGTTCTGAGTGTACTTCACCATATAATTCCGCATTAAACCCAATTTCCACAATTTAAGTGGCAGTTGAAGTCAACCTCACTTAAAAAATAAGCTTATTCAAAATTATTTGTAATAATTACACTTTGAATCTAATGTTCTAAATATGTTACCGTTTATGCCAGTTATTTATGTTACTTTATCGAGATTTTAAAAATGGTAACACAATTTTAAATACGTTATATTTTCAAATGATTTTACTTTTTTACTCCACAGTTAAACCAGAAAAAAAACTGAAACATAATTTTTGGCCCACAAATTAATTTTCTACGACAGAATAAATTTGATAAAATTATTATGAAAAATTAACATTTTCATGTCAATGAAATAAAATTTTTTTTAAATATTTTTTTAAAATGTAATTAAGGTCATTATTAATATTTTGACAGTTGCGATTTTCTGAAAATATTACATCTTATAGTTTCAAATAAGAAAAAGTAAATACAGCCCACATTAAAACAGCGGATGCAAGGTGAGCGCACTGAGCTGGCTCCCACAGCTTGTTAAATTGAGGTGAAATGAAGAACAGTAACGGTGGATTTGATGGTGATTGGGAGGTCCTATTATATGTTACCTGCCATAAAGCCCTCCACATAATAATTTACCAACTTGCACTTGAGGAAGGGTTAACTATGAATCCTTAATACGGGAGTGTCTGTGGCGATGTATTATCAATGATCTCGAAATCTAGCGGGTAGATACTTTGCATTTAAAAGTGTGGGGGCAAGCCATTTGGCCGAAAAGGCGTTTGGTACCCAGTAGCCTCGAACACACGCCCAACCAATCAGAAGCGAGTAGCAATTGACCCCCCAGTCGAGACTACAGCCTGTATGTTTCCTGGTCAGGTGTGCCAACGTTAAACAACAGTGACAAAACACGAAATAACTCAATGCAATGTTTAATTATATTAATCTTAACGATTATTATTATTGCATACTTTATTGATATTTAAACACATATGGATATGTATTAAATTTAAATAAGGTACAGCAGTTAATTTAATTGGAGTTTTTATTTTAGCTACTCACAGAAATATGGGTTATTTCTTGAGAAATTGAGTTAATTTAAGCCATTTTACTCAGCTTCAAACTGAATTTTGTTACAAAACATACAAATAAATTATTTGTTTATTGATGTTTTGCTCCTATATGAGTTAGTTCAATTTATGTTTATTAACATGTTTATTTGTTAGTTCAATTGCACCAATTTCATTAGTCTTATTCTTAGTCTTAATAGTTTCAGTTGGGAATTTGAAAGAAACACGTAGG
Organism: Neoaliturus tenellus; assembly: GCA_030545055.2. Classification (NCBI taxonomy): domain Eukaryota; kingdom Metazoa; phylum Arthropoda; class Insecta; order Hemiptera; family Cicadellidae; genus Neoaliturus; species Neoaliturus tenellus. Next base: position 127,084,958 of record CM061533.1, read on the forward strand.
CTAATAATTTTTTAAGTACCGGTAATGTATATTTATGGGTCGGTTTCACAAAATGTTTTAATTTGCTGGAAGAAAAAAAATTAAAACTAGGTAACTTCTTTATAAAAAATTAATTTTGGCCTAATCAATTGAACATACTAAACTGATCTCAAAACAAAAGCAGCTAAGCTGAATTTTTATTTTTTCCTCATAAAAAGTTGTTTTCTAATGCAAAATGAACACAAAAATACAAGTCGTTCACGCAAACTCCTGTGTTGCCGTAAACCACTAAAAATAAAGAAAACATTTTACCCAAAATAAAATTGCTATCTTAGGAAAAAATATGTGTTTTATCACCAGCAATAATCAAAAAGTATATAATTCTCTATATTTACGATTTATCACGATTTACTACGTCACTCACGTGAGCGACTTGAGCGTGAGTGACTTGTACATTCCACATCTAAACTCCAATAGCCGGCAAACAGCCGCATGTAGGCCGGTTTAATTTGAGGTTAGGTTATGTTATAACTCTTCTAACATAAATATGACTTTTTCGTGGGTAACATATTCAAAATTTTGTGCGATATCAATTTTTTTAAATAATGGGTATAAATATAACGGGTATAAATGCATTTTTTTAGTAACTTATCACATATAATACCTTCCTGGTATCTATATGCAACTGTATAAGTGCATTTAAATAGCTATTACCGATATTGTCATAAATTTACAACGGGGAATGTGTTTCTTATAAATATGCTGAAAATTGCTCCATAAATCTAACATTTTGAAACTATTTAACCCCAATAACGGTCAGAGGGTTTAAAATTAATATTTTTCCAGTCAAACACCATTAATAGTTTAGAAAAAATCACATAATGTAACTCCATTACCATATTTACACGTTTTAAAAGCGAATATAGGTATGGAAACCGTTGCGGCTTAAAATCTACGACGGTTACATCGCCATACCTGTGACTAGGCCTATGCTAATTACTTTTAACACATACATGAATAGTCTTTTTGAATTAAATGGAAATTTGTATTGATGAAATGCAAGAATGAAAGTACAAAATTTTATACATAGGCCTACCCCTACCCTATGGCTGAAAACAGTCAAATTTCAGAAAAATTCAACGGCAACTTACATGGTCTCATTACCTGGCCTATAAAATATCAACATATATATCATTTCAACTGGGTGTACACCATCCTCCATGGCATGTACAAGTATAATAAATGTTATTTACCGCTTCAAATATGTGTCAAAGGTATGGGCGACAATTATACCGCTAGCAACATTCTATGCCCAACGGAATTTTAGCGGCCGACACAGAAACACTCTTGTTTTTCTCCATATACATACCAACCTATTTACATACCAACCTTCATTATGACTTAAAAATGGCCATTTCTCAACATATTATAACACATACGACTTATATAACAATATAACACAATATAACAGTATCGTTCAGAAAATGTATGTTAACTTAGGGCCTAACATTGTGAACAACTCACCTGGTGTTTTTTATTTAACTTGTAGGGTGTAGTCAATTTACAATTTGTCAATTAATGACAATTATTAATTACTTTTCATATCAAACTGTTACAAATCTTTATTATATTCTTCATAACTTAACATTGAATGTAAGCCTACACCTACGTCAAGAAAATTCATTTAGGGCCTAATTAAGGTAAGCAACTAACTTCTCAGGTGCTATAAAAAGTAGGCTACTACTCTATTCCAAATTATACACAGATATTAAAAAAACATTGTCTACGACATACATGACATGTTTAGGTATAACTGTTGGTTTTAGAATTATTATACGAGTACATAGTGAGTATAATCACTCGTACATAGTGATCTGCATAATGTAACTTAGGCCTACATTTGGTTTGTCACAACAATCACATAACTTGTAGGCCTAAACATGTAGGAATATAGTCCCCTTCTTGCGTAGTCAGATGGACTATAAACTCTCATGTGATCCACCCAATGACATTTTTCAACTTTTTCCCGAATGCCATTGTCTTTATTAATTCTCACCACACATAAGTTAAACATCAGACGATTTTATATTAAATTAATAGACCATATTTAACTTAACGTGTTTGGTTGTGACAAATCTTAGCAAGCCTACAATTTTTCAATGACATTTCTTCTAGTGTTAATTTATTACGATTTTTTATTTACTCTGAAAACTACTCAAATTATCTGCAACTTATTTGTAACATTAATCAGAAGTTTAAAGAAATGCTATATATCGGAATAAATAGGTTTGATTTCAGACCAAGCCTAAATATAAGTTACGATTTATATTGAAATATTGATTCATAATTGGGAACATTAATCAATTTTTGCTCTTTTGTAGACACATATTTAAAAGTAAAATAATATATGCGTAATTGTACAGAAATATCATCAAATAATTCTTTGAACTTGTACAAAGGCCTTTTTCCAACAACAAAAACAAAAGTTTAACACGTTTTAAATAGTAATTGCTAATTAAATATCTATATTTTAAAATGTCAGTTTTCGAGTTCGTTTATTGACATGAACAGAAAATACTAGTTGAGTAATTTGTTTTTTATAAAGAACAACGGTTGGCAAAAGAGATCCGTGTTTCCAGTTTTGAGTAACATTATATTCGCGTATTTAGCTCTTAGCCAATGGCATTCGACCAGTCAACAGCTCCCGCTCCTATTGGCTCATACGGAATTTCGCATTAAAAATCCCAAACTGGGTACCAAACGCCTTTTCGGCCAAACGCGAGGATCCCAAAAGTGTTTTGCCCAAAATCAGTTTTAAAACAGCCTCAACAACCCAAGGAAAAGTCAATTTCTTGTCTATAACTAAGTTGAAAAATTGTAATTTTTAAAAATTTATCTTATGGGTTGCCACTTTTGGTAACAAAAGCAATGAAAGGTAAACAAAAATCAAAGAACACTACTTTTAAGCACTATTTATGAAACAGCTGTTATAACTGTGAAGAGTTAATTACTCTTTTACTTATTTTTTTACTGTGAAGAGTTAAGTTGGTTGTTGGTGTAAACTTAACTGCATAATTATCATGATATAACAAAATTGAATTAAAACCAATGAGCAAGGCTCGATCAACCTGGTACTTTTCATTTATATTAATTTTGTGATAAACCAAAACCTAAGATCTTTTGCTTCAAAACTTGATCATATCTGACTAAAATAAAGTACAGCTAAAGTAGAGTTCACAATAAGGTTGTTTGCAATTACTGTAAGGGCGCCAAAACCTTTGGTGAGGCTCTACCATATTGTCAAACATGCTGTTAGATGTAAGGGGGTAGATTGGCAGCACTGCAAAGCAGGAGGAAGTCACTGAATGGATGATGGCTGTAAAGGCGAACCAATTACCTTTGCCACCACGGCTCACTGACCACGCTCATTTCCTTTGGCCACTTCTCACTCGTGGTTCCATCCTAAACTGAATGTGGGAATCCAAAAACTATGGAGTTGGAAGTTTTGTAACTTTTTTTTAACTGCAAATACTCTGGAATTCAAGCAAAACTGTAACTAAACAAGGAAACAAAAAACCCAAGTAAAAACACTTCCTTTATGTTTCAACATTTTTGGGATATTTTTTTACTAACAAATTTGGATGGATTTAAAAGATATTAATGTAATTAAAAATTGCATACATTGTACCCAGGGTTGGAGGGTTGTAATTTATTGGAGATGGGCTAGTATCTTACGAAGTGCTGAAAGATGCAGGGGCGGTCTGCCGGTTCTGGGAGCCCTCGGCTGAAATATGTTCGGGGCTCCCTCACCCAATCCTGAGGGGAACACCTCAGACAATCCCCTCCCCTGCCCCAAGGTCTGTAAAGGAAGAAGAATAACTTCTTCCCAGGTCAGTCGTATAGCTTTTTTTTGTGTTTCGGATATGAAGCGTCTAAACTAAAACGGAAGTCAAGTTACGTTATAATATTTACCATTACACAGCTGATTGAAAAAGAGAATGAAGCAGTCTTGCCATGGGTACGATATTTATCTAAACGACACCATATTACTCTATTTTAAATTTGGATTATTGGTTGATAACAAACCATTAGGTAATGACCAAATTACAAATTATCAATCAAGGTAAATTTAAAACCATAAATTCTACCCTATTTTGCTTTAAAATTCCTTATTTTAGTAATTGTTGAGACAAAAAATTCCCAACGCAAACGAGAACGATTGTTGTTTGCTGTTGCGTTGGCAACACTTGCCGGTAGGCGACATCCATGGATGTCGCAGAAAGTGACACCATTGCTCTTATGGCATGCGACTCACCTGGCCTTGGCCTACAGTCACCTTGCCCCTGCCCAACCCACAATAATCTGAATTAGTCTAATCGTTTATTGGTATTTACTAGCAATTTTCACTGCTGATCTAAAATCGTATTAATCATAAGTTATTTAACATATATTTGGTGGATGATAAAATTTACTCTTATAATCTCAGATGGTTTTATATAGGGTGTTCTGTAACTCTCTGGACAACAGTATATAATGTTATTGATTAGGTCAAGACGAACACATTTCACCGTAGGAACACGGTTCTCTGGGCCAAGTTTCTTGTCTATCTATCTTTATGCGTTTTTACAAAACAATCTAACTTCTAAACGGTTTGAGGTACAACGTGACGTTTCTCAAATTGTTTGTCTTATTACGATCTACCTTTGAGCCAAGTTATACCTAAATATCATTGACCGTTTCAAAATGACGGCCTTTTCAGATACTTAATGCCCAATTCCATGAGAACCGTTAACTTAAAAAAAATTGCAAAGTACCGTACATAAAAGATAGCCCATTATGTAGATTTCAATGATACCTTACTAATTGTTAGTACACAAAGAATAACAGATAAAAAAAATTCCCTTAAAACTAGTTATACTTATGTGATTACTGTATATGATACTATTTAAATTGCATGTGTCCTTCAGATTGAATCTCTCCTCTTTCTTCTGTGAAAGTGGGGATGAGCAGTCTATTTGGGTTGAAGTTGTCTCTGTAGGTGGTTCATGGAACAAATTAAGCAGAATTTGAATGTTGTTCTAACTCCAGTGTACCCGTGGTTCGTCTCCCACCATATGCTAGACTTGTAGTATTGTAATGCTCAGTCCAGAAGGGTGGTTAACGCTCCGACAAAGCTGCAACTAAGCTGTGCGAGCAGGGGGAGCAGCGCAGGCACGCTGGGTACCCATGCAACCAACCAACCCACCCACGGGGAGGCACAGGTTGTGTCCTCATCCCACAGTCGCCCGGGCTTTGTTGTATGGGGACACAGAGACCGCATCACTTCAAAAAAGTTTTTGTTGTTGTAATAGTTTTTTTAGGACACAAAATTCAGCTAAAGTTGATAACTCTGAAGTGATAGCTAAGAATTTAGGTGTAGTCTGAGAGTTGAAGCATTAACAAGCCTTTAAAATAGTCCGATGAAGTGTTCTCAGCATTCCCTTGGTGTTAAAGAGGTTCCACCAAGTGAATTCTGGAACACAAAGCATAACTTTCCGTAAAGCTTCCTGCTAAGCTTCAACTCATCAGACTCTGTAGCCCCACACCTAAACTCCGATTCAAAACTTCAGTGTTACCAACTCAGCTCGATTAAGGTTGTGTCCTGGCTGTTTCCTAGAAACATTAGCAGCACTTTCTCTTAAACGAGACCTTCTTTTATAAGGTAAACACATCTACTTTTTGATAAACCATGTATTAACAGTACTAAACTGTATTGCAAATATTTTTGTGAAAAAGAGCAAATTTGAAGTGCTGCTTATGTTTTGAGGAATCAGCCAAGAGTGATATTGTTTCCGTAGTAAAGAATTGCATAATTATTGATTGTTAAGCAATAAATTTTTACTACATTATTTGTACTGTTTTAAAATTCTTCTAAAGATGAGCCTCAAAACTTTATTCATGTGAATAAATCCAATATTTTCAAATAATAATGAAAAAAGTGAATCAACTGGACCAATGCTTGCCACCTCCACCACTTCACAGTTCATTTTACATATCGATTTATAAATTATGATTGAAATATTTAATGATTTTAATGGATGTGATGTTGAGCAAAAGAACTATAAAGTTATTATTCTGTATATGCTGATAAGGTATAGGGTAATTGTTGTATTAACAAAATACCCTTAACATTTCAACATAATATATTTTTATCAAATCTTACAGCGTAAGATTGTAGAGATGTTTTCAGAATTAATAACAGTAACATAACCTTACTGATTGATCTGAAAAAATCCTACAAGCAAGTTGTTAGTTGTGAAAGTAAACAATACATTATTGGCTATTTACGATATTTTAGATTAATATTTACAATCAAACTCTTCAGCAATATCTCTTCGCGGAATTGTGAACTTAAATTGCATGGAAATGGCAAATGTTGGTCAAGTTCATACGGATTTGTTTAGTTTATTTGGAAATATAGAGGCTTTTAACATGAATAAACTTTTGAAACTTACCTTAACAAGAACTTAAAAACAATAATTCAAACTTATAAAGGCAAACGCGGAATTATTTGTAGGTCGAACAAAAATCTTGCACATCAACAAACGTGTTTTTCAAGATGGCTTGGCGGACGTCGTTAAAGTGGCGAGCCGTTGTGTAGGAGAGAAGACCGTTGGAGAGGGTTTGAAAACAATGACCAGGGACAGAGCGCATGCGCAGACCAAAATAAATGTTGAAGTCATCACGCACCTTATTTTAAACTCACTTTCGTGAGCTTGTTGTGAGCCTAGTTTATGGGCTAAAAACAAACTTGGTAAACCAATTTTAAAATGAGCTCCGACCAAGCTTGGGGTTAGTGTAGTAACACAATTTCATTACACCAAGTTTATTTTAAGTTTGGAATGAACTCCAAAAACTAAGCTTGGTCTAATAAGCTAAAAATATTCTAAAACCAAGCTTAGTTTAAGCTTACGTGCTGTCTGGGAGATGGTTTTAGACAGTTATAACTGGAATTGGAAATTTGATTTAAACATTTTAAAAACGCAGAAGACGAGACCCGACCTTTTACGTATAGAAAATATTAAGAGTCAATCTCTATCTTAATTAGTTAATTTTGAAACACGATTCTTGTAAATCTCTGCAGTCATTAAACTCGCCTAGTCTTAAAAACAATTTACTGGAATAATTTGACTTTCTTAACCTTCTTCACTCAACGGTTACGTTCACATCACAATAATCAGTGGTAATTAGGATCGGAATTCTGTCAACTGGTTGGTGCATCTCAATCTGGATAGGTGAGCTAAATGCCATAAAAGAAACGGTGAATTTTTTCGTTTATCGTGGTAGTTGACAAGGAGTAAATCGCGTGTGTGAAAAGCCTTTAAAAAAGTATTGGTTATCTATGTGTAAACCCCGATCACACTACTGATTAGTACATGTGAACGCAACCAATTTTTACATGTCCAGCACAAAATCAGGCAGCCGAATACGATTGTCAAATCAAACCAAGTGTGTAAGGATATGACAACAAATACGGAGTTATTGCAATTTTTCTCCATAAAAACATTGATTTTGCATTATAATTAATACAAATTAAGGCCATTGTAACAGAAATACCCCCCGTCGCAGCAGACCTGCGTACTCAGCGAATTTCCAAATTAGTAATATTAATTTTGACCAGCTAAACTTGTAAACAAAATTTCATCACGTTCTCATAAATAGGGAAATAAATGTCTATTCTCCTTAAGATAAATATAGGGAAAGAGTATGCAGGTATGCTGCCATGGGGGACACTAAAAGTAGGTTTTTAGCATAGAAAAAATTTATTTCGACCATATAAAGCCATATAGTAAGTTTCATCAATATCTGTCCATGAATAAAAGAGTTTGCCTATTCTCCATGGGAAAAGAGTATGCAGTTTGCTGCCATGAAAAGTACAAATACCCCCCGTCGCAGCAGACCTGCGTACTCAGCGAATTTCCAAATTATTAATATTAATTTTGACCAGCTAAACTTGTAAAGAAAATTTCATCACGTGCCCATAATAGGGAAATAAATGTCTATTCTCCTTAAGATAAATATAGGAAAGAGTATTGCAGGTATGCTGCCATGGGGGACACTAAAGTAGGTTTTTAGCATAGAAAAAATTTATTTCGACCATATAAAGACATATAGTAACAGTAAGTTTTCATCAATATCTGTCCATAAATAAAAGAGTTTGCCTGATTCTCCATATGATTAACATGGGAAAAGAGTATGCAGGTTTGCTGCCATGATAAGTACAAAAACCAAGATTTTTTACCTTAAATGGATGAATCTCAACCAAATGAAGCTAAATACCAAGTTTCATCCAAAAATATTGGTTAATAAGTGAAATATTAACACATCCTTATTCTCCATAAGATTAACATTGGAGCCCTAAAAGACAATGTACTGTCTTTAGACTTTGTAATATCTCGGTAACCAATGGAGATAGAGCAAAGCTTCAAATACTAAATTGTGTGTTTTTTTGAGCTAAATCCAATGGTCGAAATAAAAATTTAAAATATTTAAAATTTACATATGAAAAATGCAAAAAACCCATTTTTGGGTACAAAACCCCTCAAAACTACCCCTTCCGGTAGGTCGATATGTCTGGTTTCGAACTCATCCGAATAAACGTAGGATTACACATCTCTACCAAATTTGGTGTCGATTGGACCATTTTTACGAAAGTTATCGTGTCTAGGGACACATACATATATACATATATATATATATACCCCCCGTCGCAGCAGACCTGCGTACTCAGCGAATTTCCAAATTACTAATATTAATTTTGACCAGCTAAACTTGTAAACAAAATTTCATCACGTGCTCATAAATAGGGAGATAAATGTCTATTCTCCTTAAGATAAATATAGGAAAGAGTATGCAGGTATGCTGCCATGGGGAGACACTAAAAGTAGGTTTTTAGCATAGAAAAAATTTATTTCGACCATATAAAGCCATATAGTAAGTTTCATCAATATCTGTCCATGAATAAAAGAGTTTGCCTATTCTCCATATGATTAACATGGGAAAAGAGTATGCAGGTTTGCTGCCATGATAAGTACAAAAAGCAAGATTTTTTACCTTAAATGGATGAATCTCAACCAAATGAAGCTAAATAACAAGTTTCATCCAAAAATATTGGTTAATAAGTGAAATATTAACACATCCTTATTCTCCATAAGATTATTGGAGCCCCAAAAGACAATGTACTGTCTTTAGACTTTGTAATATCTCGGTAACCAATGGAGATAGAGCAAAGCTTCAAAATACTAAATTGTATGTTTTTTTAAGCTAAATCCAATGGTCGAAATAAAAATTTAAAATTTTTAAAATTTACATATAAAAAATGCAAAAAACCCATTTTTGGGTACAAAACCCCCCAAAACTACCCCTTCCGGTAGGTCGATATGTCTGGTTTTCGAACTCATCCAAATAAACGTAGGATTACACATCTCTACCAAATTTGGTGTTGATCGGACCATTTTTACGAGAGTTATCGTGTCTAGGGACACATATATATATATATACATATATATATACATATATATATATATATAAAAATTTTAATGAATATTATTTTTGGTTTCTGGTTACCTCAAAACAAAAAAGTAACATGGTCCCGGGCTTAGGTCTTACCATGAGACCTACGGTAATAGCTTATTCCCTATGGGAAATTCGCTAAAACCAAGATTTTTTACCTTAAATGTATGAATCTCAACCAAATGAAGCTAAATACCAAGTTAAATCCAAAAATATTGGTTAGTAAGTGAAATATTAACACATCCTTACTCTCCATAAGATTAACATTGGAACCCCAAAAGACAATGTACTGTCTTTAGACTTTGTAATATCTCGGTAACCAATGGAGATAGAGCAAAGCTTCAAAATACTAAATTGTGTGTTTTTTTGAGCTAAATCCAATGGTCAAAATAAAAATTTAAAATTTTTCAAATTTTCATATGAAAAATGCAAAAAACCCATTTTTGGGGTACAAAACCCCCAAAACTACCCCTTCCGGTAGGTCGATATGTCTGGTTTTCGAACTCATCCGAATAAACGTAAGATTACACATCTCTACCAAATTTGGTGTCGATCGGACCATTTTTACGAGAGTTATCGTGTCTAGGGACACACACATATATATATATATATATATATATATATATATATAAAAATTTTAACGACTATTATTTTTGGGCTCTGGGCACCTCAAAACGAAAAAGTAACATGGTCCCGGGCTTAGGTCTTACCATGAGACCTACGGTAATAGCTTATTCCCTATGGGAAATTCGCTAAAATCTAAATAACTCCATTGTTTGTTGTCAAATCATTACAAACTTGGTTTCATTGGTTAGATCATTTAATTTGGCAACTTTTTTGTGTCTTGTAAAATTTTTATAAAATTTACCAATTTTCAGATATTTGAGTTTGAAAAATTAAAATGGCCGCCATTTTGAAAATATAGAGTAGAAAAAATTAATTTTTTCCTGAAAATCGGGCATTGGTATGATAAAGGTTCATACCAAATATGAACTTAATGGAACCATCCGTTATGGAGATAAAATTTCATATGTGTAAAAACAATATGGCCACTAGCGGCTAAACGAAGCATTTTAGACCCCTATTTGGATGATGTTTTTTTCTTGTCTCGATGCAAGGAACAAATATACAAAAGGGTTCCAGAGTGTTCCGGGCCACCCTGTATATATATATACATATGTACCTTTGATATATAATATGCGGGAATATATATTTTAATTTTGTCCGTGGTCCCGATAACTTTTGTAAGGAACCTCCGATTTTGATGAAATTTGATGTGGAGGTGTGAGACCAGGTCTATTTCCATGAGTTCATGAACGAGTATGATCCAATTATGGTAAAAGGGCTTTATGGGGTTATAAAGGGGTCAAAATGGGGTTAAATGGGGTTTTGGCATATTTTTACCTCAATTTTTTAAATTCACTAATTTTAACTGAAATTATTTAAAAGAGCTTGAAAAAACAAACAATTTAGTATTTTGAATTTTTAGCTTAGTGTAACTGGTTACGGGGAAAGTCCAAAAATGCGTTTCCCATGTTATTCTTATAGGAAATCAACCCAATATCTTGCTTATTTATTGATATAAATTGATCAAATTTGGTATGTATATTCTCTAGATAGGGTTTAGGTTATAGTTGCTTACAACATCCATATGGCAGCAATCCCACATACTCATTCCCATGGTGTATTTGTGGGAAACGTAAAAATCTTAAAAATTCCATTGGAAATACGCTGAGTACGCAGGTATGCTGCATCGGGGGATATTTTACTTTTAGTTTTCTTCAGTAACCTTGGGTTGAGTTAAAATGGTAATCATTGGCGTTGCAGTACATTCTGTCGCTGTTCAATGCTCTCGGAGGAGCGACTTCCCTGTTCCTACTTCTGGTTCCTGTTGGCCGCATCAACTTCACTTACCCGGACAGATCTGTGCTGGCCGTCTCATGCCCGACCAATGCTGAAGGTGAGACATCACTTTACCTGTTTAATGTTGGCAAAATGTTTTCCTGATGTCAACACATTTTTTATATTGATGAAAGAATTTCACCACAAAACTTTTCTTTTAAAACTCTAAGCCTTTTAAAAAGTATTAGAAGTTGGATAGCTGGGGTAATGCTGTTCTTCCGACAGGACCAGGTTGTAAATCTACAATTTTTTAACACGCTAAGAATTTTTTCGTCCATAAAAACTCCTCTTAAATTTTCAACCGATTTTCAAGTTTTTGGTGCCGTTGGATAGGGCTTAGTCTGTAGTTGTTTCCGCCAAAAATTGTGAAATTCGGACTCAAATAAAGGTGCTAAACTTATCCATAATTTAAATTTAAAAAATCCCATGAGAATATAACATTGGGATTGAGTTGAGCATTTAAAACATCTGTTAATGTATAGCTGTAAATAAGTATAGTTTTGTCAGCGAGCACAGAATAGAAATAGAGAGGCCAGCCGAGCGCAGCGGTGAAGTCATGTGGACAGCGGCTAGGCCCACAAAAGGAGTGGGGGGAACGGTGATTCACACTAGGAAATGATTCACATAATAAAAATAAAAATCAGCTGTTTGTCTCATTTAGCACGAGTTGCCCACAAAAGGAATGGCTTCACCATCTGTAATGTAAGTTGGATGGGTACGAGTGGCCCCTCTATTTCTATTCTGTGCTTGCTGAGTTTTAAAGCCTGGTTTACACGGGTCGAGTACAGCGGGCGAGTCAGAGTGCGAGTTGACACTCGCTCTCCAACTCGCTTGGTGTAGACAGATCGGCGAGTCAAGTAACGGGCGAGTAGGTAAAACACGCCAGTTGCCGGGCGAGTCGAGTGGTTTAGTAGGAAACCGAGTTGTTTGGCCCAGTGACATCCCCACCACCATGATTTGCCGGCAAAACGTTTGTTGTGTTTCGAGGTAGTTGCACAGTTGGTCCTGTGGTTCACTTTTATCTTCCCCTATAGTATAATAAGGAGAAAGTAAAGTATAGACATTAAAATCAAAATTTTTCTAAAACAGCTCTAACGATTTTGATCCAAATTTTGTGGTTTATTACGATTAAATTGCTGAATAAAATGACACCACCCCCATCTCCGAGAAAATGCGTGTTCAAAAGTTATACAGTAAAAAGTGTTTAAAAAATCAATTTTTTTCACTTATCACCATTAAATCAAGCTAAAAAAACTAAATAATCCAGCATTTTAAACTATTGCTCTACGTCAAGTGGTTGCGGAGGAAACGAAACATGATGCGTCGATGCGTGTAGACAGCCTGGTCAAGTACTGGGCGAGTAACTCGCCCGCTGTACTCGACCCATGTAAACCAGGCTTAAGTGCCAATAACCACAATATTGGATTGGACTGGAGTAATTAAATTAGGACTAAAGTTAAAATTTTTAGCAAAGAGTCTAAATTAAACTGCTTGATTTGGAGCAACAAGTATACTAGTTTGTTATAAAGGTATCAAAATATGTTACAAGTTCTACTAACATCATTTTTGAAATATTGTTGTTTTTTATTAAAAGGTCAACAACAATCACTGGTTCAATAATGAAGTAACTATTTAACTTAATTGAAATCCAATTCATGTATTTCATTCTCACCCTACATTGCCAATCTATTGATCTATTACAATAAATATAAATGTAAAAAATACAATAATTATTATTATTTTCGTAAAAAAAGGGATTTATGATAGTAAAAACTTAATTTTGTACAAGAAATTTATTATATAAGGTATTATTTAAGAGTTAGAAAGCCTCTGTAGGAGTTAATATAAATAAACCAACAGTAAATGTACAGGCATGCTGAGTCTGACTTTGGCGGAACAACACCCGTGCATGGCGCTGCCTTCGATACTGCGGACGCAGAGCAGCAACGACAGCACTGAGCTGGAGGCCAGACTGGAGGCCTGCGGACTCATCTGCACCCGACACGCTTCCGACTTCCACCCCCAGGTAAAACTATTGAAGTTAAATTTGAATATTAATTTACAGAATAATATACCTTAATATAGGTAGGCCTACCCCTTAATTTGTTCTACAAACATAGGGGTTCAGAAAATAAGTTCTATTTTTATCTTGTGAAGGGATTGATTGAGGAAGAGAAATGAAAGTGCCAAAGAGTTGGTTGAATAAATCTGTAAGTCGCAGAGAATGGTAAAATTGCGCTTTGTGCTACAAACCAAAATTAAAATGACTGCTAGAAGTTTGAGTGCCACAAGCTCTACCATTGCTATTGATGGTTTGGCTGAAGTTTGCTACTTACAATTACGATGTTGAGATCAATTTTTAAAACTATCAGTAAGAAAGGACAAATATGAAATAAATTTGTTTAGTCCTTATTAATGTTACAGTGCATCTGAATGCAGCTCATCACATGCTTACAATAACACCCAAGTCCAAGGACATTAGAAGATTTAGTTTTAACAGAGGTCGGTCGGACCATCAACAGTACCAGCAGAGCCGCCGGCACTTGGACTTGAGAGGTCTCTTTGATTTTTAGTTATAGTGCACAGCACCCGCCTACCAACCTCCACTTTTATTATTTTGAAAATAATATGAGATTAAAACTGTTTGGTAGCAATGTCACTCGTCAATACCCTACCCTCTCTGCTTAGCAAATTCACTATAAAAACTCAAGACATATGGCACAAAATCAAGAACACATGACAGAAAAATTGAAGTCCTTTTAGCAAAATTTTTATTTGGAATACGCTATTACGGTAGTAGCCATGGTAAGACCTAAGCCCTGGACCTGGACTTTTTCATTTTGAGGTCCCCAAAAACAAAAAATACCATATATATATATCAATCTATCTATATATGTGTCCGTGGTACCGATAATTTTTGAATGGGACCTCAGATTTTGATGAAATTTGGTATGAAGGTGTAAGACCAGGCCGCGAACCAGCATGATCAGGGAACGGGATTTTATTGGGTTTCAAAGCGGTAAGAAATGGGTTTTCGGCATTTTTGGACCTAAATTTTCAAAATTCAACAATTTTGACTAAAACCATTTAAAATAGCTTAAAAAACAATTTAGATTTTGAATTTTTAACTTAGCTTCACAGATTCCGGAGAAAAGCTAAAAATAGGTTTCCATGTTAATCTTAAGGAAATCAATAAAATCCTGTATCTCGCTTATTTATTCACATAAGTTAGTAAAATATGGTATGTACATTCACTAGGTAGAGTTTAACTAATATTTGCTTACAGCACCCATATGACAGCAAACCTACATACTCAGTCTTATGGTGTTTATGGGGAAAATACAAAATCTCAAATTTCTTTGGAAATTTGCTGAGTACGCAGGTTTGCTACGACGGGGGTATTTTTGTAGTCACAGCGAAAATGCATGCATCTAATAGCTCATACCATTCATACATGAGGAAATTGAACAATGAGAATAATGAACATCTGGCTCATTCTTTATATGACCTTCATTAAAGCCTTGCCGGTCACCCAAGAAGAGGATACTATTGCACTTGCCTTATTAGGCACACTAGTAATTCCTATGGTTTTTTCGTAATGGTAACTTTAATATATTGACAACATTTCAAAGAATAAACTGACATTATGTGGTAAGTTTTGATATTGCACATTTATGTAAATCTTTTTTATACAACACCAACAGAGGAATAATCTATCTATACTTATTTAATACGCTAAGGGGTTTTTTTTTGTGTAGAGAACTCCTCCTAATATTTTCAACCAATTTTCAAGTTTTTGGTGTCGTTGGATGGGGCTTGGTCTGCAGTTGTTTCCGCCAAAAACTGATGAGAATCAAACTGAAAATAAAGGCGCTCTCCACCATTTAAATCGCAAAATTTCCCATTAAAATAACATTGGGATTGAATAAAGCACTTTAAACATCTGTTAATGTACAGCTGTAAATATGTGTAGTTTTTTTTTTTTTTTTTTTTTTTTATTACAGATATCACAATATTGGATTGGTCGGATGTCATTGATTTAGAACCAAAAGTAACATTTGTATTCTATCAAAATAAATTGCTTGATTTAGAGCAACAGGTATACTACTTTTAACATAAATGTATTTAAAAAAAATCTTCCACTGTTGAAGCAGGGAGCATGGTTGAAGAGAACAACAGTCAGAGGTTACCACAGATTATTTGTATGATCTGGAAATCTGACTGATTTAGGTTTCCAGAATAACCTACATCACCTAAAGCACCCAAATATGCTAATTTGAAAATCCACACAAAAAAGGATAAACTCTGTTACCTGAGTAATACGCAGGAGTTAATGCACATTTATGTTCACTTTATAATGCTTAGTGATGCAATGTTTTCTCTTCCCCAGCTTTTGAACCAGCCTCAGATGAAATATTAATTTCCAGAACTGGCGAAATAACACTACGATAAACATCATTGGTTAGTATTAGACTATAGAGGAAAAATTAAAACAGAATAATTATCATTAACACTTTATCTTAATTAATAACCTACATGGGGTGTAAAAGTGTATATTCCTTTAATGTATTTCAGGCTTCAAAAGGACCAAAGACAATAGAGGCAGAATCTGCAACGATACTGAGGACAAGAAATTACACAGTTTTAGCAAAAAATGCCTCAACTGGCAATGTCAATCAGACCACGTATTACCTTCAGGCAGATGATCTGCCCTTGTTCCGGTCACCTCGGCCTGAAGATGAAGACAAAAGAAATCATCGGCTCATGCAAAATAAGGCTCATTTCCCTACCTCTGTGCGTCAGCTCACCGAGTCCACATATTTCTTTCCCACTAAGGGATTGCACAAATTAATATGCTCCTTAGAAAACGTTGAAAACATGACAGAACTTTTATCTTGTCATATAGATCAACCTGAAACTTCAAAGAAGTATCCGATCAACTTAAATAGAGGGATGATCGATTTGAAAGTGAAATCTGCACCAAGTTCTAATCCTGCAAACATGAAAGTGCTATACATAACTGATTTTGAGACAACGATGCTACCCCAAGACACTACGAAGGTCAAAGGATTTATGGATGTGCAGTGTGGACTGGATGTAAGTTTTCTTGATAATCTTTTTAGAATTTTATGTAGTTAAAAAATATAGCTATTTACTTAACACCTGGTTTTATCTCTAATCACTTCGTTAGATTAAAAAGAAGAATTTTAACAATTTGTTTGCTGAAATTTTAGGCTGATTCAAACTTAACCCTTTAGTTATTGACGGATATATTCGTTGTCATTTCTGGTCAGGGCTGAAAACCGATATATAAATCTCAACAGTTTTCTTTTCCTCAATTAAGAGGGATATATCCGTCCGAAATTACGAAAAACATGCGTTGTATGCATTACGATAACAAAGATAATATTGACTTATGGACGAGTAATTTAGTTTTGGCACTTGGTAGTATTGTGTCCGGTGACTTTTCCAGCTGCTTCACGCCTAAATAACACATGTGTAGCACGAAACTGTTAGTTTGCGCTGGAACATTACAGTGAGTATTTGTTTACGTTTTAGTAATGATGTACTATGAGTTTTACTTCCAAATGAATAATCCTAATAACCCAAATTTTGCTGAAGATGTTATAGAAATGCTACATGGAAGTGTATCTGAGGGGGATTTCATGTTTGGAAGTGAAAACGACTATGCTTCTGGCGAGGGGTACAATGAAACTTGGATTTTTTAGCTTTTTTTCTTTACTGCTTTTTAAAGTAAAAGATAAATATTATAGTAGGAAGAAAATAAAAAAAACAAATGGCATAGACAGATATATCCGTCCTCAGCCCGCAAAAAATACTCAAAATTACCAGCAGATTTCATATTTCTCGATCATTTTATTCCGGGCGGCGGCCGGTGGTAAGGGACGCTGGGGGGGGCTCTTATCATTATTTTATTTATATTTTACTCCAGTGAAGATAAGTAATGTCTGCTTCAGGAAAAACGGTTAACTCTTATATGTCAATAAATTATAGTTACTCCATCAAACAGGTATAATTTGATCACAAAGTTGAATTAAATTGCAATATAGCCTAAAAATCTTAATCACAATTGCTGACAAATAGTCATCTCTGTTGTACTTAACTGATAATCTGTTGTACTGCAGAGTATCAGTTATGTACAACAGAGATGTCTTTTTAGGTCAATAAAATTGACCTAAAACAAGCAGTTGTTTACCGTCAATTTTATTCAGTTGATATGAATCCGTTTAATGCTTAGGCCTACTTCTTTTTCGTGAGATTTGTTTGAATTGAGGAAACAAATCAGACTGAAATAGTTTTGCCGCGGACAGGTGTATTCTAAGAATTGAAAGCGGTCCGCTACCCCGGATGTTAAGCTGCCACACACTTCCTTTTTGAGACAATATATATTTCCGGTCTTCAAATAACCATGTTTACGTCTGGGTTCATGTACACTGTTCACATACTGGACTAATCCAGTTCAGGGGAGTTTCTTATTTTTTGCACTTCATATTTAAATTCTTTATCGTACTTGAAAGCCTTAATACAATCGATTGTTTTATCAACTGTAAAGGATACATCACATGAGATTATTTTGCCATTGACTATGAATACATAGTCAATGATTTTGCTTAACGCAAAAAAATAAATAAAAATAATAAATTTGCATCTCTTAAGACATTTTGTAGGCCTATAGTTTTATTTAATGTCCCAAATCTAATGTTGATCTTTCCAAGTACTTCATCAAACTCTATGCACGCCTTGATATGTTTGTCGCTCGTTTTATGTATCTTAACTTTTTAGTTCAAATGTTTAATCTCTGAAATACCACCAACAGTTAAGGCACGATCCTGAATCCCTATAATCAAGCAAGTGTTACAGAAAAACGAGTTTTTAATTCTACAGCCACAGAGCCAATTGGCCTAATTGTATAAATTTCTAAAACACTTTTGATTAAACTATTTTTCTTTTTGTTCAACTTTGCATTTGATTAATAACTAAATTGGGCCTTAGAAGCCCCAGGAGCTTCAAAGTAATTCTAATATTCAATGTTTTTTTTTTTTTTCATTCTATTACCTACTATACCTGGTGTAAATGTTGCTCATCTCCAACGTCACCCATTTCACTTTCACCCATTTACATTTCCTCACAAATCTATATAATTCACTATTTCAACACAACGCACACCAACACGTACAACAGAACCCAGACGGACGACTGCATTGCGAGGGAACTGACAGTCACATTTTTGGCACTGCTCGGTTTATAGGAGTGGCTGGAGCAGTGGCGCGCGCAGCCTAGGGCGCCGGGCAGAGCGTGTCATTAGCAGCCGTTGGGTGTGCCTGTGTGAGTGAGCTGCGCGTATGCGCGTTTCCATTTGATTTTACAAGAGTGCTAGGATGCCGTGGCCGGCGTCCGTCGCTCCGGCCCGAGCCGGCCGCGACAGAATTAGAGACACAATCGTCGTCAATTTTGGATTTATTTTGGTACGATCTGTTTCTATCTTCAACTTATGACCTATACAATTGTCATTCTGTTAAATATTCTCATAATAATATTTTTGTTAGTTTATTTATTTTGAATTTTAATCAATTCTTTAGGAGGGGCGGCGTCCGGGAGTCCTTATGGGCGAGCCTCCACTGGGCGGCGGACGGATATATACATCCACCGAAGGTTTTTTGTGGGCTAAAGACGAATATATCCTTCTTCTCAAATTTTTCCTAAGTGTAAAAAAATATTTCTGCTCTAAACATTTTTTTATTACATATGAATTATTTTGAATGAAATTATAACATAAACATTACATTATGTTTTGAACTTTGGTTTGAAAAAATCACGCCCCAGCCCACCATTTAATTTAGCCCTGGAAGAGTTAAATAATTTTTTAACAGGAACAAACTATTGGGTTGAAACTGTGAATATTGCATACAAGTCAAATATTTCAATAAAAGACATAATAATCTACTTAATTGGTTTTAGAAACTTTAAAAGTCTAAAAGTTTCAAACGTACAAATTTAGAATTATACTGTTACCTAAATATCTTTGTAAATAACTAAAGGCATAAGATTATTCACTTGTTCAATGACCAAACTTGTATTAGAACTAAAAATTGCCTCCTGATAGAAATTTGACAAAAATTTCAGTTTGTCTGGACCCAAGAAACTTACAAATATTTTTCAATGGAAACATCTGTTCTTCATGTTTTTTCCAGCATTTGTTTATTAAAACATCTGTCTAATGATTCAATCCATTAATTATTCTTCTTCCATAACATTAACGTTGAAGCTTTGAAACCCTGTAGGGCGTAGTCCTGCGGGCCGATGTGAATTATAATGGGAATTTGCTCATCTACAGGACCCTACTTTTCAAACGGAATGCATGGATTTCTCCTAAGATGCACTCAAGCTAAGAAAAAAGGAGGAAAAGAATCATGCTTGCCTATCAATACATAGATTTGAGTTATTTACATGTATATATCGTGTTTTTACACTACTTTTTACTTAAGAATTATGCAGTGATGTATAACAGAGAGTAAGGGTTAATCGTGGTTCTGCTGTATTGTAAAGACTTTCTTCTTGTATATTTTTTCATCATATTAACTATTTGAAGAGATGTTATCTATTTTTTTAAGAAATCCGGGCATACCGTTCAAAAGGTATTGTCATATAGATGAGCAGATTCCCATGACAATATACATCGGCCCTCGGGGCTACGCCTTAAACAGGCTTTCAGAGTTTCAATGTTAGGCCGGTTCCTACGTGGGCGACAGATGCGACGCGACGAGAGCGACAAAATTTCAAACAAATGTATAAGCATTGGAGCGTTCTTAGTGGGCGACAGGAGCGACAACAATTTACAATGTATAACATTATGGCGATGCAAGCTTGTCGCTGGTGTTGCTCCAGTCGCTCTCGTCGCGTCGCATCTGTCGCCCACGTAGGAACCGGCCTAAATCTTATAAAAGTAATTGTAATTGTTTGATTCTTGGTATTTTTATGGTTTTTTAAAATAACAAGTGCTAGCAAAGCAGGAAGAACAGATGTTTCATTTATAAAATATGTTTTAACTAATTGGGTCCATACAAACTGAAGGTTTTGTTGAATTTAGATCAGTGGGCAATCTATAGCTATTAATATTTGGGAGAATTGCTCGAAAGTTTAATTATTTCCTCTATTGGTGGTAGACAAGATCATTATATTTCAATCTATGCATGCACATAATTTCTATCAACCTAAGAAAAAAGCTAAGCAGAGAGTATATTAGGCCATTAATCTGACGCTGATTGTAGAACTCAACAGATGAATTGTCAGTGCTAGTGCCATTGCTGAACCCAGAGAACAGCCTCGAGACAGACTCTGTGCTTCATCTGGAGGATTGCAAGGCTGCATGCATCGCGACGGTGCCGCGCAGCAAGCTCTGTACCAATCTGGACACAGTCGTTGAATATGATATTGCACTCACCTTCTGGACATACCTTTCCGTGCGAGTTTTCATTGGGATGATCAGTGGCACTGCTTTTGCTATGTTTGAAGGTAAGTTGTCTCGGTTTTGGAAGCATGTTGAATCACAGTTGTTTTTAAAATGTAATAATGTTTATTTTAAATGTTATTGATGTTATTCCTGACAAATCTGAATCATTTCTGAGTTATTTCTGAGGTCTCTTAATCACTTTGAATAGTGAGGATGATTTTTCTAATTGTTCAATTATTTTAAAAGGAGCTGTGATTGCTATACTGAGAGAACACAAGGGGGACTATGGACTGCAAAGGATCTATGCTTCCATCGGAGGAATGATCAGCTCCCCATTATCTGGCATGCTCATAGACTACGCCAGTGAGAACAAAGGATACACTGACTTCAGGTGATTATTTATCGTAATAAATATCACAAGCTGAATACCAAATAGTCAAAGAAACTTTAAATTTTTCTTTTTCAAAGATTAGCTTTCAAGTTCCAATCCCCCCCTCCACCCCCTAAAATTAGCTCACAAGTCTTCAATGAATAAAGTTGCAACTGCAAGTTTAATAAGCTTATATTAGGTTAAGTGGATTTCAATTACTGATGAAAATAGTAAAAACATATCATTTTATAGGCAAAGACACTCTATAATTAAAATTTTACATGTCTAAAAAGACTGCAATACTTTGATAATATAAATTAGGACTATATTTGGAATCTTTTTCATCTTTGACAAACTTTTCCTCAACGTTAAGTAGTAATTTTTTTCAGGCCAGCTTTTTACTTGTACGCTGGGTTGAAGATACTAAGTGGATTCTTGATGCTAACGATCAACCTGCAGTTCAAGTCTCCAGCTCAGAATGTTGTTGCTGATGTTTTAACTGTTTTGAGGAAAGTTGAAATCGTAGCTCTATTCATCACTTGTTTCATTTTAGGTAAGCACAATCACCTAATGAGTTGCTATGATGTCATTCTTGATTTCTTTTGGATAAAAAGTTCACTGGATTCAGTGATATAATCTCCAAAGCTAAAAGGAGGTTGTCAGACCTACTACTTCTATTTTCAATGTCTGTAACTTTTGGTATGGAAAATTAGCATCATATGCCTTGTTTTCATCTCATATATTCCACTCTAATGTATCTGTAACCTGCAGGGAACAAGAGTTTGATATCACTGAACCCAATCACTAATAAAACAAACACCTCTTTTGACTTTCAACTTCAGGTTCAACAGTTCTCCCTTAGCTACCTGCATACATTTAAATTTTTGCAAAGTCTTTGTTAAGATATCTGATTTCCGAATTTTTATAAAACTGTGGTCATTGTTATAATGTCACCATTTAATTAATTCTTACTTTTAATATTTTCAGGCTGATGTTCTTCATTAAAAAATAGTAATTCTGTTAGAAGTCAGTTTTCCCATAAAATAAATACTATGCAAAGCTATGATTTCATTTTAAAAAGTTTATTTATTTATTTAATAATAACATTTAATAAATTAGTATGTTTTTTAAGATGTTATGTAATCTTCTTAATGCCATTTCCACAAATAGATGATAAACCGGATTAAATATAATCTAGATTAATTCAGTTCAAATCAGCTGGAGGTGTAAGAGGACTGGGGGAAACTGATGTAATGTACTAGACAAGGGCTGTTTTATTAGCGGGTAAAACGATGTAAAAAGTAGTGCCCAAAACGTACTAACTAACCTGATAACAAAAAACAACTGGTGCATGATATTCCTATGGACATCAGATGGATTACGCCACCGGCCTGACTCAAAAGCGGCATTTTCCAACATGAAATGAATGAAACAGCCCTTCTTTTGTTTACAAATGTTCTCCGCAGTCCTGGGTGTAAGTTTAAACCATGCATGTGCAACTGACTTTTAGGTTAAACTTAGGTTTAAACTGAGGATCAGGTTTAAACTAAAGTGGTGCAAACAACCCTAAGGGCCATTTGCACAAATAAAAGATAAACCGGATCAAATATAATCTAGATTAATTTAGTTAAAATCAGCTGGAGGTGTAAGTTTAAACTATGCATGTGCAACTGACTTTTAGGTTAAACTTAGGTTTAAACTGAAGATCAGGTTTAAACTAAAATGGTGCAAACGGCCCTAAAACATATAAAAGGGAAAGCCCCCACTCACTGACTGTCACACTCATTCATCACTAATTCTCTAACTTCCCGACTAGCTAAAGTGCTGAAATTTGGTAGGGGCCTATACTCATTCTTTAGGCTTAAAATAGGAAAATCTGACTATTTTACTACTGTATTAATATTCACAAAGCGCTACGCCCTAGATGTCCTCAAAGTTACCATATTATTCTTGTGGAAACAACATTTTTGTATTCTAACATATATGATTATTTAAAGAATCATTAGTTTTATAAACAGCTGTTCTCATTTAAATTATTGAGGGAAGATTGGTAATAAAAAAAACTAGACGATATTACAGACTTGCGGCGAGTGAGCTAAATCTGACGGGGAGTGAGCGCAGCAAATGAGCTAAACCTGAGTGTGTGTGACTGTGACAAACGAGCTCACCTGAAGGGCAAAACATTTTTCAAGTTTGCATTGTGAAGCAAGCCGGGTAAGCTAGTAACGATATGAATTGCATTAATTGTAACATCTTTTTGAGAAATTGTAGGTCAAAAATTCAAAATACTAAACTGTTGTCTTACAGGTTTATTTTAAAGAGGTTTTAACAAAATAGTTGATTTTAAAAAAAACTATAACCCCATATTTGAAGTTTTTAAGCCCCTATAGTCCAATCGCCCTGGTTTAACAAAAATTAAACCTCAAGAACCCTGTCATACACCTTCATATTAAATTACATTGAAATAAGTTTCTTTCAAAAAGTATCACGAAAAAACACTCACACACACACTGTATATAATCTGAATGAACGTTCTTGATAGCTTCTAGGAACTTGAAAATGAAAAGATATCAGAACGAAAAGATAGGTCCTGGGCCTAAAGTTTACCGTAATTACTACCTTAATAGCGTATTCCCTTCAGAGAAATTTGCTAAAATCAAGTATCACATCCATCATGTTAATGTGTTTGTGTGCAGGCACAGCGTGGGGCTACATTGAGAGCTTCCTGTTCTGGCTGCTGCAGGACCTGGGGGCCTCCCGCAGTCTGATGGGTATCACCATCACCATCGGGGGCATCGCGGGGCTGCCGCTGCTCGTCATGTCGGGGCCCATCATTGACCGCATCGGCCACGCCAACGTTCTCTTCATCGGATTCATATTCTACGCAATCCGTCTCTTAGGTAACAGATTGGCTGAACCAGCGTTCAGGCCCGGATTATCCACTACGCCAACCTAGGCCATGGCCTAGGGCGTCTAACGGGCCTTTTTTACACTAAGTTTGAATAAAAATTTTATTCTGGTTTTTTACAATTTTTTTTATTAAATTCTTTAATAACAAGAGTGAATAGAGTATTTGGCAAAAGAGAAAGAATAAAGATCTATTTAGGCGAACTAGGTGGTCCCCTAGAGTACCGGAACCCGGGGGGCTCCTTCGTGGCCATGACGAGCGCCCCTGATATGCCATAAAAAGTTTTCCTGATTAGCGGTCAAGAGCATAACCCCCGACTGGCGATAAACATCACCCTCTAGTATACGGTAAATAGCACTCTTGATCAGAGTTAAATCACGCCCCCTACCGGTGGTAAAGAGCGCCCCCAATATGCGTAAATGGCGCCTGTGATCAGCGTTAAAGAGCACAGCCGACCAGCGGTAAACATTCTTCTAAAGCGGCGGTCCGACTAGGCTGTTTAGCAGCCGCTACTAACCAGCCGCTAGTAAATCGCCATCAGCCAGCGGATCTGAAGGGTTCACATTTAACACGTTGGCTACCGACGGTCGGAAATTCGGGTCGCCGGGAGTTCCCAGCAGACCGATCCTAGTACTCGATACTCTTACCACAGACCGAGTCATTGTGACAAATACTAACCCAGAGACCGAAAATTTTGTTTCGCTATTTTTATATTATTTGATGTGTAATATATATATTTGCTCATAAAAGTTTGAAAAAAAAAATTTCAGAACTATTTTAGCATTTTTATTGCGTAACATATGTGTGACGTTGGTCTATAGTAATATGTTGTATTATGTTTGTTTGCTATAGACCGATTGTCTCACATATGTGTCATGAGTTGGATGACTGGGAAACAAATAAAAAATAGTTTTACTACACTAAAAAATACTAAAATATACAGGACAATGTATCAGGCAATAAAAAACGCCATCTGGAATGTGTAGTAAACAAACATTAATGGCAACATGTGAGCAGACAAGATGGTCAGCTTTGAAAATCTGTAAAAAATAAAAATTGAGGTCATAAAAATTGGCCCAGAGACCAAGCGACACACATGTGTATCACACATTCCTATAGACCGATAAACAGGTTTTAGATAAGATTCAGTGGACCAAATGGCCGTGGCGAGTCATTTAACTGAAACGTGACTGCGTCCTATATATGTGTCGTCGGTACACAGGATTTGACCTGAGCGTCCCATAATATGTGTCGTCGGTACACTGAAAACACCTTGAGCGACACATATATGTACCGCTGGTCTATATTTAAGGTTTTCTTTTAACATTACGTCAGTGTGACGTTCGGTAGCCAACGTGTTAAGGTAACTAGCCGCCAGTACAGTTGCTGCTGAATGATGACTTGAAAACATTGTCTTTGGTCCTTGTTCTTCAAGTCATTACAATACCTCATAATAAGCTGTGTCTTTGGCATTTTTGTTAATGTAGTATGCAGACGAAGCATCCAACAGGCAAGGATAATTTTGGAATAAATCAATAAATGGTATAATCTCTTTGCCCGACCACTATGGATGACTCTTGGTGCTGTCAACCATATTCACTGTTAATCACAAAAAAGTATAAAATACAGTATAACGAAACTAAACGCTGTAAACTCTGAAACACTGCATAAAACCAACTAGACACGTGCTAATTCACCAGCCGCTTGTGAGCTACTAGGGGTTCACATTGGCTGGTTGGCGCTAGCGAAGTGATCACGTGACTGCCAGCGGAGGGTAGCAGCGCTAAAAAGTTAAACATGACCAGCTTGCGATTTCGGCTAGTAAACACTAGCCCGCTGGCATTTACCAGCCGCTGGTTCTGGATCAGACTAGGCTGCTTGCTGGCAATATTACCAGCGGCTGGCTAGTAGCGGCTGTTAAACAGCCTAGTTGGACCGCGGCTTAATTGACGGTAAAACGCGCCTTTTTGCCTTGACCTTGTTCCCTTGCCCCGGATTTAAATTTATTTCTGTATTACAATTATATAATATTTAATTTCATATCTATAATTAATATGGTGGTAAAATGGTACATTAAATAATTTAATAATTATTATATTATTTATAATTATTATTCAAAAGGATTACGTCCTTTTACGTCCAAAAGGTTATGTCACGAATTAAAGTGACGAAAATTATGATCATCACATTCGTTAAATAGTTCCGTGGTTTTATACAACAGCCAAAGTAATTAGAATTAAAATGAGCCCATAAATTGGTTTTTTTTTTGTTGTAATTGTGGCCTTTGGAATAGGGGGTCAAAAAGTGTTAATCCGGGCCTGCCAGCGTTTCAACTTTTATCTTCCACCAAGACAGTAACTGTTCTGTGTCTTAACTGTGCTTGGAGGGTTTATAATTTTGAGAAATTATTCTCATGATTAGACCAATTCGTATATATGAGGTCTAAATGGTGGTTTGGATCCCACTTTAAACTGTAGGTCCCTAGATACCATTGGCTGTTAGGCTATTAATTAACAGTCCTGTCTAAGGAGAAAGTCGGCCTTAGTAACAAGACTACAAGATCGCGCCACAATCATCATACACTCATCTCTCATTCATATTCAGGTTAAAATACCCACTATGTGAAGTCCCTGTCTCAAAATAGTGATTTAAGAAATATTTTGCACCTACACTAAGGTGTCGCGGTCAGGCTAGAAATATCATTGTATTTACCACAGGTGTTAACCGCAGTAGAATTCAAACTAATTGGGACCGGACCGTGTTTGGTTTAACTGAGAATATTTTTACTGACTTTTTGTACTGCAATAAAAATTTAGAAATGGACAAATAACACATATATTGGCAATAAAGCAATGGTGATACCTGAAAATTATTGTAGGAACAACTGCCAATACTGGCACTACAGTATTGTTTGGTTCATGAACAGGTGCAGTGACAACTGGAAGTAAAAGGCATTGATCTTTGATAAAACTAGAGCGAAGGCTTTGTTAAGGAAATAGCCTTTCCACCGACCTATCTGTCATCTCGGGTGTTTCCACTTTGCCCCACATTGCACTAGTACCGGTTATTTGCCCCAAAGGATTAACAGATAGAAAAAATTAAAAAGGTAAAAACTTTTACGATTTTCAATCTTGTAGGTGTATTGACCGTTACATTGCCAAATGATTGACTTATTAAAATGCGACTTACATTAAACTCCCTCGTAACCGGCAACTTGGGGACCAGATAACAGGCTGGCTATACCAGTACTCATTGAAAAAATGTTTAAATATGGCCAAAAATTGATGATAAATGCCTAAGTAAGAAGTAAAGGCATTGTAACAAATATACGTGGCCCTGATTTAAAAAATCGATACTGTATGTGAAAGTTGTTGTTGCAGATTTCAGTGAAACACAAACAGTTAAACTGATACTATGTTATAAAAGAGCCGATTAAAAGGAAGTTGTTTTCCGGACAGCGTAGGCCAGTTAAGACTAAGCCGGTTAACCCTCGAGGGGGCACATATGGAGTTTTACTCCGCACG
The DNA here is from genome assembly GCA_030545055.2 of Neoaliturus tenellus. Classification (NCBI taxonomy): domain Eukaryota; kingdom Metazoa; phylum Arthropoda; class Insecta; order Hemiptera; family Cicadellidae; genus Neoaliturus; species Neoaliturus tenellus. The sequence goes on from CM061533.1 coordinate 127,112,665, forward strand.
TGTAGTTTTTGTTAAAATAAACAATCATAATGGGTATCAGCAGTCATGTCCGGCCTAGTAATTTACGTGCCTCATCCTGGGAATCCCCTTAAGCTATTTGAACCCCCCCCCCTCTTAGTTCTTTATTTGCCATTCAGTGTGTGGTGTCAGTTAGCTGAGTTTTTTTTCCTTAGCTGAGTTTTTTTTTTCCTGCACCCTATCTCGCGAGTGTTCAGTGTGGAGTTTATTACCTAGTAAACCTTATTGAATTCATGTTTAATAATGTTTTTTATGTATGATTTAATTTATCATCAAATATATTTCATTTGCATTGATGTATAATTGTATTATTGGAGCAAATCTCCCCGTAACACAGTAAAACATATTTTATACTAGAAAATTACTTACTATGTTTAATTGAAATATTAATCCTATTAAGTTAAACAATCAAAGGTTTCAATGATTAAATGTGATTCCTGATTAGGTTTGTCAACATTTAAATACAACAGTTTAAAAACACGTAAAACGGGTTAAATTGTGAAATTTATTATTGCACTCCGCATGCGCCATTTGCCGTTTTACCAGTGAAGCACCCGCTCGAGGGCTAAAAGGTGGCTACTAAAGAGGGAGTCTAATGTATCTTGGTCCTGAGTGCTATTGTATAACAATCCATGTTGTATTCAGGTTATTCGCTGATATACAATCCTTGGATGTGCCTCATATTTGAAGCCATGGAGTCCATAACCTCATCACTAGCGATAACAGCAGCCGTCACCTATGCAGCCAAATTGTCCACAAACACAACAGACTCCAGCATCCAAGGATTGCTGGGAGGAATTTACTTTGGAGTTGGTGAGTAAAATTATACATTGTTATAACATGAATACTTCAATTTATATTATTCCCAGTCTTCAAATATCTCAGCTGTGGTTTTTCATATGATGGAGACACAATGTAATATACATGTAATTAATTTTTACATTCTGACACAATGTAAATATACATAAAAGTGAAATACTACTCACTGACTCATCACAAAATTACTTTAGGGCCTCCGGGGTTAAAATTTGACATGGACATTCCTCTTTGCTCATAGATGCTCACCAAGAAACCATTTTTGCAAATTTGCTCTAGGGCAGAGCCCCACAGAACCTCATAATTACCATATATTCTAAGGGGTTTAAATTTAACGTGGATGGTCCATTTTGCTAATAGGTGCTCACTAAGAAACCGTTTTGCAATTATAGTTTTTAAGTTCTTTAGTGCTCTGCCCCACTGGACTTCAAAATTACTTTAGGGCCTCAGGGGTTGAAATTCGACATGGATGTTCCTCTTTGCTCATAGGTACTTACTAAGATACGGTTTAGCAATTTAGTTTTTGAAATTCGTTAGGGCTCCGCCCCACGGGTGTTGAAAATTACTCTAGGGTTCAGGGGGTTGAAATTTGACATGGACATTACATGAAAGTTGCTCATATGTGTTCAATAAGAAACGATTTTACAAATTTCCTTTAGGGCTCCTCCCTACAAATCCTCAAAATTACCAAAGATCCTACAGGGTTGAAATTTAATGTTTACGTTCCGTTTTGCTAATAGATGTTCACTAAGAAACAATTATAGTTTTTGATGTTCTTTAGGGTTCTGCCCCACATTACTTCAAAATCGCTGTAGGGCCTACGAGGATAAAATTTGACATGGTCGTTCCTCATAGGTTCTCATTAAGAAAAGGTTTTGCAAAATTCCTTCAGAGTTCCACTCACACTACTTCATTGTTTCAATATCATTCTTAAGGAAGAAGATTTTATTGGTCTTTAAAAAGATTTTATTACCTAAAAAATAAATTCAATCACGTGCGAAGCCGTGACAGGGAACAGCTGGTATTATAAAAAAGAACAAAATAAAAAAAAACCCTTCAGGGGAAATGCTGGATTGGTACCTCACTGGAGAGGCTTATTGGCCTAATGGTGACGGACAGAAGAGGTTTTTTTATTTGATTTATTTTTGTAACAAGTGAACTAATTTCCTTAAAAGTCATCACTGAGCCCTGCATACCCAAGAAATTAATTAATTAAGGCCCACTTGGAGCCACAAGAAAATTTTAAACATTAATTTTTATATGTACCAGGAAACTGTAAGCTCTGAAATATAGCCGTGTTTCAATCAACTTTAAAAGTGTGACTGTGTACCAGGCAAGGGGTCGGGCAGCTTGGTGGGAGGCTACCTGATGAAGGCGGTCGGAACCAGAGCCACTTATCAGATATTCTCTGCTGTCACTCTTGTAACTGGCTGCCTCTACTATGCCTTCAACCACATCTACATCGTCAACAGGAAATCCTCTTCAGAAAAAGATGTACCAGAGGTAAATTTCAATGATTTTGATACTTATACCAAATCTGAGGATTAAAAAATGTGTCAAATAAAATTAGGTTTACATTTTGAGAATCTGGCAAGTTTAAGATGGACAGGTTTATATCTCTCAAATGACCTGCCATGGGAGATCCAAGGAGACCAGCGACACCAAATTTTATCTCAAATTGAACTGTGCAGTGACTGAACGAAAAAGAACGTAAAATTTTGTCACGACCAATCCCCTGACAGTCAATGAATTACTTTTCAGATGTTGCAGCAACGACAGGGGACGAAAGAGCCCTGGAGTATCGTGAAAATGGTTTTATGTACTATAGCATCTAAAATTGACATCTAACATCATTATATAAACAAATAACGTATATGATCAAACGTTATTTTTATTTTTCAGCATCCCTTTGGAGGAAACTACAGAAAGAAGTTGAGCCCAGCGGCACTGGAAAAGAAGAAAGAAGCAGAAGAAGCAAATAATGCTTGCAATAAAAAGCAAAAGGTTTTAAATCATATGATTGAAAACTCTCCTCAAAAGAACAGTAGCCAACCTGTAAAATATACAGCAAATGAAAACAACATGAACACTTCTAATCAGAGTAGTAAAAACACAGGAAAAATAATAGATTCTGGAGGAGTAAATTTAGGATTTATAGATGATGAATCAAACTCTTACAGACATTCGAACCATAATTCAAGTGATTCAAGAAACGAGGACAAGAGATAACAAATCATAAAATTTTAACTGTTAAGTTTTTAATAGGGATTAATTATGTTATTATTTGACTACTTATTTATGTTTTTACACTATTGACTTGATAATAGTCAGATTGAGATTAAGTGTATTGTTTTAATTTCATAAACATTGAGAGAGATTGAGAATTCTTAGATGGTAGATGATTTGTATAGCAAACAATAAAGAGAGCAAATAATATGTCAAGTTTTAAATTGTTTTCATTGAACACAAAATAATTATTTTATTAAACATGAAATAATTACCTATCTATAAATAATAATTACTGTAAATACAACAAAATTTTTTATCAATTTTGATAATTTTTGTACATCAATTATTGTTTTTTTTGTGCTTTTGTCTCATTGAAATGATTGTTATTTTACAAGGAAGGTACTTACTGTAGCCTAAAACACCGACAAAGTATTTATTATCTTATACTGAGAAGTGTGTTTTTTAAATTGTTAAATTATAAATATTGTTTTTTTTTTTTTGCAAAATACAGATTTTTGGGACCAGAGGCTACTTTCTTTTATAATTCGTACAAACCTTGCATGCCAAAACAATAATTTACAAATAAATTAAAACAGTTACATTCAACTCCCTCCAAGAAAAATTTGTAAAGTAAATTTCCTCTAATCTGGCATGTCTGGGACTTGACACATGCCGGATTACAAACAGGGTTTCTACAGAATTTCAATTTTCCATTTCCCTGACTTTTCCATGACTTTCCCTGACCCTTCTGAAAAGGTTCCCTGACCAAATTTCCAACTACGACTCGGCATTTACGCTAAAATAACTAAACACGTGAACACAAACATTAATATTAAACATGGTAAAATATTATTTCCTGAATTTTTTGCTAAAATTTAGTAAAATCAATTCACGGTACCTAGTAAAAATTAAAGAAAATATGCCTTATTTGGTTGTAAACTAGGAATGCAAGCTACAGTATAAGTTAAATCACATTCAAAGAAAAAAATTTGATAAACAAATGCATTTGTGCACACTTCCATTGATTTAAAAATGCTCAATTTCAAAATAAATTACGAAAGGTATTATTACTGTATACATGAAGAACAAATTTATTATACATATAATACAAAGTTAGAAGATTAAATAAATTTGTTTTTAAAATAACACCACTAAAATTACTAGGCCTAATTAAATACACACTGTTTCTTAAGCGAGGTGTCCAAAATTAGTTACGTAGATAAAAAATTCAATCTACAATCTTTTAAAAAATCGACTTCAGGTTATAGTTTTAAAACTTTCATAATGTTAAATAAATAAGGGGGTTCCAAAATCTAGGGGTCACAGATTCAATATTTTAAGATAAGAGCATAATTTGTCAAATTATACAATTAAAACGCCTATTTAATATTAAAATTTTGATGGATACAGACTTTGATTAGGCCTATGTTAAGGGGGTCACGGATGCCTATGTTACACCATGTTAACAAAAGTGCACTTTTCTCAGGACTCATAGTTTAGAGATTAAGGGTTGTATAAAGGGCAAAAAGAATGGATTATAATTTAGGTTGTTTGAAGACCTACATGCAAGTGATTTGTCCGTAGTCCACAGACCAATCGTCTTATCAATAGAACTTAAATCAGAAAACTATTATAATAAGTAAAATAAAATTATTTCAAAAATGTGGTTTAAGTGTTGATGGAGGACACATGGCAAGAAGTCATAGACTCAAAATTGTAGTTCATTTGAAGATCTTTCAATAAAATACCATGGATTCCACTATAGGACTAAGACTTTGGTCGATTGAGCTCAAAGTAAGAAAACAATCATTAAACATTCCTATGAATACTATTTATATCATTTTTGAGTTTTTTAACAATGAAACTTAACGATAGGTCTAATGGAACTATTACAAACTAATTAAAAATGCTTTTTCAGTATAAAAAGTAAGTTTATTATCAGTATATTTGAACAAATACATAGACATTCAGAATAAATAACCCTACTTATAAAAAAACAGTTACAAACTACCCTAATGCTGTACCAAGTTTTTTAAACGTTCAAGCCGTTCATTAAGCTCAAATCCATTGTAATAATCAATCTTCTCAATTTCAAACTGTTGATCAGGAACCTTAGCACTTACTTGGTATGAAAAATTTGGTTTGTAAAAGTCATCTAGATGAAACACAGGGTCTTTGTTAGTGTGGAAACTTACATTCTTAGCAAGCATCCTTCCAGAGAGAATTTCCTCATCATTTATTTGAAGATCAACCAAATCCTTAAATATGTGCTTTGTAAATGGGACGTTGGTTTTTTTCACTGCCTGAAAAAAATTTAATACAATCAAAATAGTAGTAAACATTTAAAATTATTGTTAACTTCTTACATACAAACGGAGAATAAAATAAAAGAAACAAGTAAGCCTAGTTTGATATCAACATTTTCCTGGGTATATATATATATATATATATATATATATATATATATATATATTAGTTTTGATAATGAAATTAAAGGTTCTCCTACATTTTTTTAAAGGTTTATCAGTGACTTTCCGGATTTTCCTGTATAAAACATGTTTAATGTTAACCAATTTCATTATACACTAAAATCATTAAAAATTGCAAACCAAAATCATTAAAAATCATAAAAATTAAATAATACCCCCCGTCGCAGCAGACCTGCGTACTCAGCGAATTTCCAAATTAGTAATATTAATTTTGACCAGCTAAACTTGTAAACTAAATTTCATCACGTGCTCATAAATAGGGAGATAAATGTCTATTCTCCTTAAGATAAATATAGGGAAAGAGTATGCAGGTATGCTGCCATGGGGGACACTAAAAGTAGGTTTTTAGCTTAGAAAAAATTTATTTCGACCAAATAAAGCCATATAGTAAATTTCATCAATATCTGTCCATAAATAAAAGAGTTTGCCTATTCTCCATATGATTAACATGGGAAAAAAGTATGCAGGTTTGCTGCCATGATAAGTACAAAAACCAAGATTTTTTACCTTAAATGGATGAATCTCAACCAAATGAAGCTAAATACCAAGTTACATCCAAAAATATTGGTTAATAAGTGAAATATTAACACATCCTTATTCTCCATAAGATTAACATTGGAGCCCCAAAAGACAATGTACTGTCTTTAGACTTTGTAATATCTCGGTAACCAGTGGAGATAGAGCAAAGCTTCAAAATACTAAATTGTGTGTTTTTTTTAGCTAAATCCAATGGTAAAAATAAAAATTTAAAATTTTAAAATTTACATATGAAAAATGCAAAAAACCCATTTTTGGGGTACAAAACCCCCCAAAACTACCCCTTCCGGTAGGTCGATATGTCTGGTTTTCGAACTCATCCGAATAAACGTAGGATTACACATCTCTACCAAATTTGGTGTCGATCGGACCATTTTTACGAGAGTTATCGTGTCTAGGGACACATATATACATATATATATATATATACATATATATATATATACATATATATATATAAAAATTTTAGTGACTATTATTTTTGGTCTCTGGGCACCTCAAAACGAAAAAGTAACATGGTCCCGGGCTTAGGTCTCACCATGAGACCTACGGTAATAGCTTATTTCCTATGGGAAATTCGCTAAAAAAAAAAAATTGCAGAGTTGTGAGTGATCTAAGCAGTCAAATGCTTGGCTAAAATCGAGAAGAAAAGCAGTTGGTGTGTTTCCTTCCTCTAGGATGTAATAGACAACCTAGAGGAAGGAAACACACCAACTGCTATTCTTCTCGATTTTAGCAAAGCATTTGACTGCTTAGATCACTCACAACTCTGCAATAAGTTAAGGAAAATTGGAGTCAGTGGAAAATCTGCAGAATGGTTCAAGAGCTATTTAACTGGAAGAAGCCAGATGGTTGAAATCAAATACACTGAAAGAGGGGTTACACAAACAGTAAGATCAAGGCCACTACCAGTAGTAAGGGGAGTTCCACAAGGCTCCGTACTGGGCCCCATCCTTTTCATCTTATTCACGAATGATCTCCCTCACTACATGGAAGACTATAGCAAAACTATTATGTACGCTGATGACACCGTACTGCTCCTTGGAGAAAAAAACCCCGAAGCCCTTGAAATAAACTCCTTCATCTCCATCAACATGGCAATAGAATATTGCCACCACAACAGTCTAGTTGTTAATGAAGAGAAGACCCAACAACTAGTGTTTGGCAGGAGAAATAACGTTATAAGTAGGATACCAGACATTGAAGCTCCAGAAGAAGCCAAGTATCTAGGTTTGATATTAGACCAGAAACTGACATGGAGCCCTCACATTGACAGCCTGTGTAGTAAATTGAGTAGCAGCCTTTATGTGATAAAAAGGATAAAAACTATAAGTGACATCAACATAGCCAAGATTGCTTATCACTCACTTTTTGAATCACATCTACGATACGGCCTGGAAGTATGGGGAAATTCATCAGCAACAAACCTTCAACGTGTCCTTATCCACCAGAAAAAAGCAATCAGAATACTAACAGATATTGACAAAAGGGAAAGTTGCAGACCAAAATTCCGTGAAATGAAAATTCTAACAGTTGCTAGCATGTACGTCCTAGCTGTAACAACCTATGCGTGCACACTACAACTTCAACGAGGCACAAATAGGCACAACCACAACACTCGACAGGCTATGAATTTCACTCTGCCAGTACACCGTTTAACACTTTTTGAAGAAAAGCCTTCCTACATGGGAGTGAAGTTTCTGAACCTGCTACCAGACACAATTAAAGGCCCCAACGTAAGCACTACAAGACAGCGTTTATCGGCTTGGCTTGCAGAGAGACCATTCTACTCAGTTGAAGAATTCATGAACTGGAGATCCTCACCCATGTTTCAGTGACTGCCACACCACCTCATGGACAACCACCTCTTCAATCAAAATGTACATCATTAAACCTTGCCTGTAAAGCAAAATTGTGTTTACTTGTAACCACAATTTTGTTATTTCATTTTATTCTTGACACCTATTCTGTACTCTATGTATATGAATAAAGTATTCTGATTCTGATTCTGATTCATTCAAACGAGCTAGAAAAAACAAACATTTTAGTCTTTTGAATTTTTAACTTGGCTTAACAAATTACAGAGAAAATAAAAAAATAGGTTTTCCATGTTATTCTGATGGGGAATCAACAAATCCCTCTATCTCTAATGCGGAAAATAAAAAATACCAGAATATGATACTGTACAATTTTAGCATGCACCTGCACTGGGAAGGAACTATTGTCTATTTGCTTAAAACAACCCCATGGCAGTTTACATTCATCCTCAACCCCATGGTGTACCGGTGTATGGGGAAAAGAAAAAATACGAAATTCCATTTAAAAACTCCTGCAGAGTATGCAGGTCTGCTGCGACGGGGGTATTAGTTATTATTGTTTTTGTTCTCATGAGTGTGAGATCAAATGGCTTACAATGTATGTTCTTATAGTTTATTGAATTGATAGAATAACTGGCAACGAGGATGGGATTTTGCTATTTTTTTCAAAGATTTAACAATTTACGGTCCTACAGACTGCTGCCTTTAAAGGAATGACTTATATTTGACTGTATATAATTTACTAAAATAACACTTTTTTAGTACTTTTGAAAACACGTTTCTTAAAAAAAAAAAAAAAAAAAACCCAATTGAATAGGCCTACATTTTTTTATTTTGACAATTCAAGTAATTTCAAGTTTAGATGTTTGTAATTATAAAAATTGCACAAATATTTGGATTTTAGATTTAGTTAAGAGTTACTGTATTCACTATGTCAAGTTAAAAAAAAAATGTAGGCCTACTGCGATAAAATATTTTTGTTCCACTTCAAATTGTGTTTTCACTATAAATACCCTACTACTCTAATATTGTTAGGCCTATACAAATCTTCTAAGAAAAATCCAGTATATAGTACACATAGTACACATAAAAAATTAACATTTAAAAAGTCCCCCAGACCAACATTGCCAGTTGAAGCCACAAAATCATTTCACCACTGCAGAGTTGAAGCTCATTACAGTTGTTGTAAAAAATTACCATCCTAAAAATCTTAGGATATGGCGTATCCCAACGAGGTTAAATAGATATAGAGTGCTCAACACATGTAAATTTTTGGTCCCCTGTTGATTTGCGCCATTTTACCCATAATGCCTGCTGTTTCCTTGGCAACCATCCCACATTTTACCCTCGTGTCTTCGATTACTAGTTTCAGCTACTCTGATTGGTCGCTACAAGCTTCAAAAATTACAGATGATACTTTTAAAACATATGTTTATTTGTTGTTTGTTTTTAAATTAATTTGATTTGATGGTCGGTGAGCAGGCTATTGAAGTTGGTTACCATAGAAACGTCGGATAGGTGTGGGTAAATGGTAAATAACTAGTGGGAAAGTGTAAACAAAGGACTGGTTACCAAGGAAACGGCGGGAATCGGAATCGTGGGTAAAATGGCACAAATCAACAGGGGACAATTTTCCCTATTTGTGTAGCACTCGATTTGTGTAGCACCCTATTTGTGTGCACATGGCATGTTACAAACAATATCTAATTTTCCAAAGATGAAATTAGATATATGAAGCCTATTGAACACCTCAGCACCAAAACTCCATGGACTTTCGAAAATACATAAAGATGGAATACCAATACGCCCCGTTGTCAACTACACATCTGCCCCTGCATATCTCGTTGCTAAAAAACTTGAAAAAGTCCTCAAGGTAGAATATCATTTTCACAACAACCACACCTAAAGAATAGTTTAGACTTTATTGTAAAATAAAATAAAAAATAAAACAAAGGAGAACTATGTAAACTCCCACAACACCCTGGCATCTTTTGATGTAACCAATTTTATTACCAATTTATAAACCAATTTCAGTGGTCCTGAGCCTCAACAACAAACATGAAATTTTATTAACGTAACTATTATCCAAACAATACAAATAATAAAAGAAAATCTTGAATCTCATTCAAAACTTGATAAAAAAGCAATAGGCCTAGATGAAATGATATGTTTTTTAGCAGTTAGTTATCCTAGGCCAGAACTACTTCACTTTCAATGTTAAGATTTGTTAGATTTGACAAACAATAACAATGAACTTTAAACAAAGGATAAGTTTTATATGCAATCTGAAGGTGTCATTTTGGCGTCGACTTAATCTGGAGAGGACTACTTTTTGAATTATATTAAAACTATAACGAGGAAAACTTTTTTTTTCTGAAAAAAAAAAAACAATTTAAGAAGATATGTTAATTTTTCTACAGATATGTAGACAATACTATCATTTCATTTAATGAAAACATCAGCCAACAATTTAATCTTTCAAAGAATTATTTAAATAGCATCTGGCTCAACAATAAACTTAAATTCCTGGACCTAACTGTTGGTAACAAAGATAACAAATTTATGTAGCCTACATTATTTAAATAAGAAACTGACCAGCACCAACCAGACTATCCATGTCCTACCATCCCCAGGCGCATAAGCATGCAGATTTTCATTGAATGATACATAGACTAGTAAGTGTACCTCTTTCCCCTACAGCATATATAGTAACGAACTAAACATACTTAAGCACATAGGTTGGCCAATGGTTATGAATAAAACTATATATATATATATATATATATATATATATATATATATATATATATATATATATATATATATATATATATATATATATATATATATATATATATATATATCGTATGGCCATCATAGCCAGCTACCAACTTAAATAAAATTAATAAAATAAATAAAAGATGTTCTGCAGTGCAAAGCACCTGCGTCAGTACATTTAAAAGTGGCCCGGGGAACCGTTAGGATTTGGTCTGGCAGCTTGCATAGCTGAGAGATCACTTGCGTAATAGTTCAGCTGCCAAAAATTGTTGTTCGTTTAGCACCACCCGGGGAGTACGTGCAGCTTTATTGGAATGCTGCGGACGCGAACACATCAACCCCTGAATAAAACTAATTGAAAGCATTCTGTACAAAAAACAAGAATATAATACAGCTTTAAAAATGCAATAGACAACCTAAAATATTTACTGATAGAATTTGAATACAGGACCCATGACACATTATCCAGAGAACACAAGAAGCATAGCATTATTCCTGCCACTAAAATCACCAACAAAACTGAACAACTTTTGACACAAAAAAAATAAACAGCCTTACAAACTCATTTTCACTGGAGTTCATAGAATTAATTCCAGTGATTGTCCCAAACTTTATGTTGGGCAAATAGGATTGAAACTAGGCCTAGATTAAAAGAGCACAAGTCTGACCCCAAACTAGTCACTCAAAAATCAAGTTTTGCATAACACCTTGTTGACGAGGTGCACATTGACGACGCATTGCAAGAATCCAAAATTTATAAGGCTCTTAAAAAAAAATCATAGTAACGTTTTAAATAAATGAGAAACTTAATTTTAAAACTTAACACCATCTTAAACACTATTATCAGCTATGAACGAGGATGACTATTATCAGCTATGAACGAGGACGGAATCGAGTTTTGTGTTTGTGAGGTATAATTTTTTTAATGTGTAAAATTTTTTATGATAAAACGCTGTTCCATGGACTGAATTTTAGTTGATTTTTCTCGTCTGGGTGTGACCATGACACAATGGTGTTGAAACCTTGGTAACCCATTACGTTATTTATAGGATTGAGAACGATAAAGGTTATAAACCACTTGTTAAAAAATTAACTGACTGCACGATTTAAAGGAATTTTAGGTGAGTTTGTAAACTGCTGTTAGTCTATTGGTTTGAAAATCATATCTGCACTTACTCTTTGTTTTATTACATCATCCAGGTGTTTTTGTTGAAACAGTTTTAAGTCTTCAACTCTAGAAGTTCCAGAAGATGCAGCCTGTATTTCGTTTGCGAGATGAAGAGCTGAACACAGTCCAGGTGATGATAAGTCAGGTTCACTTGCATTATCACAAACCTCAGTGTTAGTTTTCTTTTGCAAAATCTCACTTTTCTCATTATTTTTGTTAGTGACACCAAATTTAATTCCTATTGGCTTTTTCTGGTTGTTTACATTGTTCTTTACATTTTCTGCTGTTCTGGTTTTGTTATTTTTAAATTTAGATGTTGATTTTACTGATTTATGAGAACTACTCATATTTATCTTCCAAACAGTTGGGAATACCTTTTACCCTATATCTCTAATATACCTGTAAAACACATACCACACATTAAAATAGTTTTTCATCAATAAAAAAAAAATTAGATTTATAATTGCTATCTTGAGTCATCGTTCAAGATTACGTTAAAAAAGTACCACAAATAATTAACACAAAAACAGCCAAGTTACATGCATATACAAACAAGAATGTATTTGGTTTCATAATTATTAATTTTATTCCATTTATTTATTCACAACATTTCCTATATAGATTTGCACTTTAATAATATAGATTTGCACTTTAATAATCTCAAATATATAAGTTTACCATGACATCATTCCTTATCTGATTGAGATCATATGATACAGATGATTATGTCATCAGGAATAAATTTTAGGTAATGCAATATACAACAATCTTTACAATAGCGTAGGCTTTATTCTTAGATAGTGTTATCATGATAATGTGACTCACTCGCTTGAAATATTTTTGAATAGTTTAACTTTTGTAGTGGCTTGTGAGTTTTCAGTTTTTCAAGCATACAGTACCGGTATCAGGAACACAACAACTATAATGTAATATTTAAATCTACGCTACTATAATTTAGTTCATAAGAAGCCTGCCAATAACATAAACCTCTCATGAGAATGTTGAAAACAGTTTTATTATTTATCACTGAGGTCTTATGTTATGAAATCTTAATATTAAAAAATATGTTTATAATAATATTTAATTAAATACCCCCGTTGCAGCAGACCTGCATACTCAATGAGTTTCCAAATTAGTAATACAGTATTAATTTTGAGCGGATGAACCTGTGAACAAAATTTTATCATATGCTCATAAGGAAATTAATATCTATTCTTCATATGATAAATATAGGGAAAGAGTATGGAGGTATGCTGCCATGGGGAAAATGAAAGTAGTACCATATATACTGTTTCATCAATATCTGTCCATAAATGAAGGAGTTTGCCTATTCTCCATATGAGGAAAGAGTATGCAGGTTTGCTGCCATGATTATATGCCACGATTGCTGCCATTAAAAAAAAAGAGTAAGACCGTCCAAAAGCTGTTTGTTCATGTGAATTTATATAGTTCAGAAAAACTAGAACCATTCTAAATTTTTCAATTTGCTTACAACACCTGATTGGCTTTTAAAATATGGGCATTGTTTTCGAAATAACTATATTATACCTCAATATATATGTTTCTTCCAGAAGATGTTGTATAAACGTACTTTTTGGCGTTTATTTTCTCGTTGTACTTTGCCTACTGTTGGATTGTTTATTACGCTTGCTCTGTGCCTAGTTAAGCACATTTTAGCCTATTAATACATTGCATCTTTGTTTGAAGATAGATGGGCTGGAAGTTTTATGAAATAAGTTTAGTATTTGAATAGATAACCAAATGTGAAGCACAAATAATTTAGTTGTAAATACATAAATAATTTTAAACATGAGTGATTCTAACACTGACACGAAAAAAAAACACCGACCAGAAACAGGGACCTCACAACGAAAAAGTATCATGGTCCCGGGCTTAAATCTTACCGTGACTACTGCCGTAATAGCGTTTTCCCTATAGGGAAATTCACGAAAACAATTTTTTACTAACAGAATGTACTCCATTAACAAGGCATGTCAATTTATTCCTAAAGTTTGAAATTACTTGCATCATCCGCATCAGTATAAATCCAACGGTAGGGTAACTTAGGAGTAATGTCTTATATTGCTTAGGCCTAGTATTTCTGATGTGCAACCTTTCCATGGTTGACTATATTTTATATATTTTAATGTTTTTTTTTTTTTTTTTTTTTTTTTTTTTAAGTCTGAGTCGCAATATTTTCAGTTGCTGTCAGGCTATCATGAAAAAAATTGTGAATTTGACTATACAATGATTTAAATAGATTATGTATCAAAGTAGTTTAAAAAATGCACGTATTGCATATAGGCCTAGCCTACACATATAATTAGTTATAAAATCCTTCACCCTTAGATACCTAGTTTCATGACATTAACTTTCTTTAATTATGTGGACCAGTGTGACTTTAAAAAGCAGTGTTGTTTATTTTTGCTCAGATAAGTTAGTTCTCATTTTTTACTCAGATTATATATTAAAATATAAATATATAATAATACTTTTTGGTAAATATATTTACCAAAAAGCCCATATGGTGGACAAATTACATACTCCCATCCCCATGGGTTTCATGGGGAAATAGAAAATATACCAAAATTCCATTGGAAATTCGCTAAGTACGCAGGTCTGCTGCGACGATGGTATTATATATATGTCCGTTTACTGAAATTTTTTGACAGGGACCTGCTTTTGATGAAATTTGGTCTGGAAGTTTAGGACCAGGTCTATTTTCATAAACCAGCATAATCAGGTTATGAGAACAGGGTTTTAGAGGGCAGGTCCGCCGAGAACATTTTTGGATCCCGGGGCAGAGTTCCGGTTTGAGGCCCCCCCCCCCCCCCGCTTGGCCCATATCCCTGCCCGCCGTCTGTGGTCGAACCAGATCAGATACAGTATACACATTTCTATTTTAATTTCTTTAGGCATTTATTTTGTATTAATGCGCACAATCTGCTTCCTTCTCTTTAGTGATTCATAATTAGGCCTATATTTTATTCGAATTATTGTGAGGTACAGGTAATAATGTAGGCCTATAGGAAAATTTTTAAATACAATTTATTTAAAAATTTGTTATTAATTAAATTTATTTTGTTTACAAGTGTATTAAACGTTTAATGAAATGATCTGAAAAAACCACGCTCCTTTCAATCAAACTTAGAAATATTCAGGAATTGTAAACTTGTTTATAAATGGATGTAGTACCATACTTCGTGTACTGATAAGGGAGCACCACAACATCGCATCTACAGGTGGACTCGTGGCACGAGCACAATAGTGTAGCTCTCCAATGACGGCGCGGTGCCTCGGTGTATGTTCACCGACACAGAGCTTCAAACCGGGGTGTCATGGTGCCGGAACGCCATTCCGGCACTGGTTTTGGATGGAAGTGGAGATTTATTAAAATTTGTTATAGGCTAGCTAATTTAAGGATTGTAAATAAAAAATATTTTCCATTTTGCAGACAAAACAATGTTGTACAAAAAAAAAAAATAATTTTGTGTATAATAATAAAAATGTAGTTACCGTAGCCTTGTAATAAGAATGAAGACAACATATAAATCCACAAATGTTGCTAAAATCTGCGAACCACGCCACTTCGACACGAGTAAATAACGCGAGTTATTGAAAGAACAATGTACAACGGGATTAGGAATGTCTTAGGAGTTAGCAACTCCGCCGCTTTGAGTCGAAGCGCAAATGTCGTGTGCTCAGTGATGTCTAGAGCGAATAGTGCCCTGCGGTGCACCGAAAATTGCACGGTTAAAGGCACCGGTACGAATCCGGTTTGTATATGGAGAAAATCCAAAAACTGTTTTCCATGTTATGATTAATTGGGAAATCAACAAAACCTTCTATATTGCTTATTTATTGGTATATCTTGTTATAATTTGGTATGTACATTCATTATCAAGTGTTAAAATTATATTTGCTTACAAAACCCATATGGCGGCAAACCTATGTTTTTACTTACCCCTATGGGGTGTATGGGGAAAATGAAAAAATAACACTACAACTTGATAAAATTTGGTATGTACATTCACTAGGTAAGGTTTAACTTAAATTTGCCAAAAATACCCATATGGTGGGTTTTATGCGGAAATAGAAAGTATACCAAAACTCTTAAACTTAATGGAAATTCGCTGAGTAGCCTAGGCCTACGTACGCAGGTCTGCTGCGACGGGGGTATTCAGTTTTTTAGTTGTATTTAAACACCATAAAACTAAAATGATAGGAATCTTATCAAAGCTGACTGTTAAAAGATAGCAAATAAATTATTCATTGAATTTTAGTCCACCAGTCTTCAATAAAATACTGACAATTAACTTAAATTTTGGCCCAAACCACAGAAAAGATCCAGAACTGAAGGAAACATCTACTAGATGTGGTATCCGACTGGGTGACTCTAGGCTACTACAAGAGCCGGGTGTCTACATTTTCAATTCTTAAATCCGCCATGAGAGGATAGGATCAGTAGGATTAGCCTATAAAGACGTGCAAATGATGTACAATGGCTACCGTACGTGCTCCACAATGCCCTCCACCACTTCACAACTGTGTAAGTTATTGAAGAGAGCGTTATTTTCCCACATTGTAATGATCAGCACTCTGTCTTTCTAGGACACTCAGCACACTTAGCAAATTTAAAATTAGCTACGAAGAATGCACACTCCTGTCGTAGTTTTCCTGCTCAAAATAAATAGGCCTAGCCCTTCACATTTACATACACCATCACTCTGGAACTAGAACACCCTGGAAAAGGATAATAAATGACGAATTCCCGAGGAGATGAAGAGGATAAGAAAGTAGGTGGTTGGTTTACCTGTCACTGAGAGTAGAATTATGAAAGACGCCTACTTGCACTTCAAATTCTAAATAGAATCACTAAAATGAAGCAACACTCCATATAAAAAACTTGAACACACTTTTGTTTGGAAGCCAAACCAACTTAGGCTAGGCCTAGGTACTCAATCACTAATTTTAAAAAAATCACTAATTGTTTATAAATGTTGATGATTTCTATTCCCTAATAAATGTTGACCTTTTCTATTCACTGACCCATAAATCTTAACAATTAACAATAATTAGGTTAAGTTAAATTTTGAAATTTGATTTTAAAAGTTTAAAATAAGAAGAGAACCCCTGTTTTTGTTCTTCTTCCTTGCCTAGTGTAGTGTAGAGTTGAGTCAAGACGACAGGAGGACGGATATTTTTGGGTATCCATAGTCAATGGTATTAGCTTGATAGAGTCAATGCTAATAGTAAAGTATTTAGTGTGTAAAGTCAATGGTTTCGTCATTTACTTTTAATCTTCATTGGTTGATTTTTCTTGATTGTATACAAGTCAATAAAGTTGGATTGCTGGTGGTAGGAAGAGATTTGATTTAATTTGCCGTTTCTGTACATTTTGTAATGTTTAATGGAAATAAATTTCTGATTGTGATATGGAAAAATCTAGGAATCACCAAATTCTATTTGGAAATTTAATTAGACATGTAATTAGTATGCAATTTTTTCAATTGACATTAGAGCTTTGTGATAAAAAATCAAACTTGGCACTGGCAAGAAATACAACAAAGTCAACAAACCTCCACAATCTCCATGTGAGATGTGAGTGTGTGTGTGTGTGTGTTTTTTTTTTTTTTCCTTACTTTTCCATATGCATGTAATTTACTTTGGAATTTGACATTTGATACAGGAACAATCATTTCGACTGTGCCGGTTGTTGAGTAATAGCCTAATAAATAGTTGTGAGTCGAGTCATTTAATCCTTTCAATAAAATTTGATCGCCAAAAAATACGAGGACATCACTTAAAACTTTTTTAATTTGATTAAAGAGTTTACCCTAACTTAATCAAGATTTTATTCAAGAATTTGGAAACAATGTTCGCCTTGAAGAGATCAGCCTTTTCAATGGCAAGGTAAGTCAAGGACTAGGCATTTGACTAATTATTTTTGCCAACTGATTGTGTATTTCCCAGTATTGTGCTCATTTTCCTGGACTAGCCTTCAATGGTCTTATTTGTCAGAATAATGAAAGGGTGTAACTAAGTCCCAAAGGCCTCAAATAATTTTCAATCTTCCAATGAGCTTCAACCTGGCAGTTGATAATTGAGTTGTCAACGATAGTTTATGCGATATTTTATTCATTAGCCTGACCATGCGGAACTGACGTTCTCCTGGAAACTAAGCTTATTGAATTAAACTGAACCACAGAACAATGTCTAAACACGAAAATGCTCAACCGGCACTTGGTTGACGCTGGCCTGTGGCAAAAACTTGCACGTCAACTACTATTATTGACGCTGGTCTGTGGTTAAAGTTTTTTATTTACATGTAGGTAGCGAACGTGTTAAACCTTTTACTAGCCTAGGAAGGAATTTTTAAGGCGCAAATGAGTATTATTGGGGTGCAGTTGTTGTTTCATTCCTGGGCTAAGATACTATCAAATGAGAATATCAGGCGATCCGATCAAAAATTACCATCAAATACAAATTTAACTTGACAAAATTTGTTCTAATCTATCATAACCTAAACTAATCTTCACTAGGCTAATATGAAAAACAACCTTTGCCCAGGAAAGTTTAATATTAAGTGAGAGTAGACCACATTTAGGCCTCAATACGATACATACTTCTTAAATTTTCCAACTATTTTTCTGAAATATGTTAGGCCTACTTTGTTATAATTTGGCATAATTTGTCATTATGATTATTATTTCTCAGTGTATTGATTTTGTTGATTTGAGAGTCCATGCTAAGTTATATTTGTTGTTTAGTATAACAAATAGGGAATATGGGAATGAAAAGTTAAAAATACAACAACAACAACAAAAGCTGTCTACTTACCATGTATATATGGTTTGCCTTTGGACAAAGTGTAATAAATATATCAAAGGGAATGGTATAGGCCTAAATTGAAAAATTAATAAGGAAATTGATTTATATTTAAATTAGTATATGTGTGCTAAATTTTCATTTAGCCTATAATTTTGATGCATATATACATGATATGTGTACAAGACATCTTTCAAATTTATTTGTTTGAAATTAACAATTTACAACTGATTTTTGCTAAATAAGTGGTTTCTCAAAATTGCAACTGAATTTTTAAGAATACATATTACTAATGTTTGCTCAACTGACTTAGGAATTTTGAAAGTTTTTCTAAAGTTTATTTTTTGCTAAATAAGTGGTTTCTCAAAATTGCAACTGAATTTTTAAGAATACATATTACTAATGTTTGCTCAACTGACTTAGGAATTTTGAAAGTTTTTCTAAAGTTTATAAAATCTTTAGTTAAGGTTCCTCTTGAGCCAAACATGAGTCCAATCACTGATATTTTTTTCACTTGATATCTGTTCTCAAAAAACTTCATTGTTGGTTCGTAAATAGACTTTTTTTCAGAGTTAACTTCGTTTGGTTGTGAGGCTGAAGCTTCAAACCTTATGGTGGAATCGATTATCCACCCTTTATTCAATTTTCGGTTTATGGCCAATATATCAACTAGCCGGGTGCTTCCGCTCTCTCGAGAATTGCTCGCGCACGTAGGGGCTGTGGGGGGGGAGAGGGTGGGGCGGCGTGGCAGGGGGAGATGGACCCGTGGTGGGGATTAGTCGTTGGCGCGCCGTTTGGGAGGACGGGTGATCCTGCCACGTCGAATTTTCGCATTTGTGTGCTACACAGTACAGTACGCGCTGTATACTGCGACCTCTACTGATCACAAAACATTTATCATTATTACTGTTAGGAGTACGAAGAACCGTGGTTATTGCGTCAACGTCAAAATCAGCTTGATAAATTGTAAAATATTTTATTTGTCGCGCTCCCAACAAACCTAAGATACCCCCCGTCGCAGCAGACCTGCGTACTCAGCGAATTTCCAAATTAGTATTATTAATTTTGACCACATTAAACTGTAAACCAAATAAAATCACATGCTCATAAATGGGGAAATAAATGTCTATTCTCCTTATGATAAATATAGGGAGAGTATGCAGGTATGCTGCCATGGGGAACACTAAAAGTAGGTTTTTATCATAAAAAATTTTATTTCGACCATATGAAGCCGTTTACTAAGTTTCATCAATATCTGTCCATTACTAAAGAAGTTTGCCTATTCTCCATATGATTAACGTGGGAAAAGAGTATGCAGGTCTGCTGCCATGATAAGCACAAAAACCAAGATTTTTTACCATAAACGGATGAATCTCAACCAAATGAAGCTGAATTCTAAGTTTCATAAAAAAATATTCTTTAATAAGTGAAATATTAACACATCCCAATCCTCCATAAGATTAACATTGGAGCCCCAAAATACAATGTACTGTCTTTAGACTTTGTAATATCTCGGTAACCAATGGAGATAGAGCAAAGCTTCAAGATATTAAATTGTGTGTTTTTTGAGCTAAATCCAATGGTCAAAATAAAAATTTAAATTTTTTAAAATTTACCTGTGAAAAATGCAAAAAATTCCCCCAAAACTACCCCTTCCGGTTTACTCATCCGAGTAAACGTAGGATTACACATCTCTACCAAATTTGGTCTTGATCGGACCATTTCTACGAGAGTTATCGTGTCTAGGGACATATACATATATACATATATATACATATATATATATATACATATATATATATATATATAAAATTTTTAATGACTATTATTTTTGGTCTCTGGGCAACTAAAAACAAAAAAGTAACATGGTCCCGGGCTTAGGTCTTACCATGAGACCTACGGTAATAGCTTATTCCCTATGGGAAATTCGCTAAATTCCCTATGGGAAATTCGCTAAATTCCCTATGGGAAATTCGCTAAAAGCCCTTTGGGCTCTTGCGCCCCTTGGCCCTTGCGCCCCTGGGCCCGGGCCCATTTACAAAATCGGCCCTGAGCATTGTTAGAGTGCTTTTGTAGTCTTTTGGTTGTATTATTTTTTATATCTTATAGTACATAAAAAGTAGTTGGTTAAGAGGGCTACTACACCAGCAGGCTAGTTCCGTTCTCAAAAATGTTTAACAGGTCTAAATTTTCTTTTGAGTTATCATGGTTCAAGTTTCCAGTTTTCTGGATGAATAGGCTAGTAGGCCTACCATACACTCTCGTCTATCCATGGATTAATCTGGTGGACAGCCTATCAAAGAATCAAGATGAAGCGGAGTCGGCCATGGGTCGATTTCATTGTTGTGTCAGCCAATCAGTGGTGTAGTGGCACATTTTACAGTGTGGGAACAATTGATATATTTGTCAAATTCCCTGTAAAGAAAGATATGACTTCCCAAATTTCCCGGGTTTTCGAAAACCAGTGTGGGAACGCTGTTCCCACGCGTTCCCGCCCCACTACACCACTGCAGCCAATAGTTAAAAGATAAAATGCCAGGAATAAAAGAAATTCTATATGAGCGAATTTAAGAAGAATCTAAAGAGCGAAGATCTAAAGGTGTCAATAAGGTGGTGTCCTTGGTTGGGCACACATTGTTAGACTGAGATGAAATCCACCCATGACGATATTAGTATCTGTAATGGAATTAAGTGCATTTCTTGCCAATTCACTTCTTTATATATTCTTTTATTCTTAGCAAATTTTCCTAGAGGACTTTTCATTTGAGATGGTCCCAAAGAAAGTCATTAGGAGCTGTTAAATCTGGTGAGCGAGAGGCCAAGGCATATCACCAATATTGCTAAAAATCCAGGATGCCACCTTACTGACACTTGCTTATATTAAAAAATGATTGTTTTTGTACTATTGTATTTACACCCATATATTTAAGATTCATGTTAATACAACCTCCCTTTCCTTTAAATATATCATTATTGGTTATTTTTTAATGTGCTATTTATTTGCCTCACCCCATATTATTAAGAGGCGGACCAATTGAACGTATTAAACTTACCAGCAATTTTTTTTGTAGGGCAATGCCATCTAGAAGCAAGCACACTCTCCCCCAGCTGCCTTATGCGTATGATGCTCTCCAACCTATAATCTCCAAGGAAATTATGGAGATTCATCATACAAAGCATCACAACACTTATATTGTAAACCTAAATGCGGCAGAAGAACAGCTACAAGACGCCATTGCCAAGAGTAAGTTTTTTAACAATCTATGATTCTTATGACAATATTGTGTTTGGCCAATTTACATCTAGTTATGGTGCAACCTTTGTTCATTGAGATGGTAATTAATGATCCTAACTAATTAATCATCTGTATTAAAGCTACACAAAGCATGACCTCTATTCCAAACTCATAATTTATTCATTTCATGATTTTTTACTTTCTCCCCCTATACCATAGTATATGGAGAAAGTATTGTTTTCGTCAAAATTTTCGAATTTGAGTTGTTGGTGGATTTATCCATTTTGGTTCCCCCTGAGTCCAAAAAAGTGGTTTTCGGAGTGATGTCTGTGTGTGTGTGTGTGTGTGTGTGTGTGTGTGTGTGTGTGTCAGGATGTATACAGAGCTAGAGAATGCCCCAATGGTCCGATTTTGTTGAAATTTGGTACGTAGGTCCAAACCCATGATAATTCCAGGCGTTTTTTTCATTTTTTTGAATTTTTGATTTTTAAGGGTAGTTTACCCCCAAAAACCCTCAAAAATAGTCAAAAATCAAAATTTCTCAAAAACGGCTCTAACGATTTTGATAAAAATTTTGTGGTTTATTAAGCTTAAAATGGTGAATAAAATGACACCACCCGCATCTCCGAAAAAATGCGCGTTCAAAAGTAATGGAGTAAAAAGTGTTTCAAAAATCAATTTTTTGAATTTTCAAAATAGCTGTTGTCTCGAAATAAATTTTACTTATCACCATTTAATCAAGCTCAAAAAACTAAATAATCCAGTATTTTAAATTATTGCTCTATGTCAAGTGGTTGCGGAAGAAAATTCAATTTTTCGTTTAGCAGTAAACGCAGTACGTTGTTAAAAGTCACAGACGCGCGTAGGGTCAAACGAGCGCTGCTCAGCTGGTAGCTATCCAACTGAGTCATCAAGACATTAATGTTTGGAGCTTTTAACACCTTTTTTATATTGTTGGGAGAAAGTATGTGTCAGTTAACTGATACCGTTTATTTTTCTTAAAAAACACCTAGATAGAATCGTTGTCTCACGTAATGTGATGCATGGTGTAGGTAAATAAGGTATGCTACTGCACATTCAAGGCCAAGGTGATGGCCAGGCGGGGCAGAA
This sequence comes from Neoaliturus tenellus, assembly GCA_030545055.2. Taxonomy (NCBI): domain Eukaryota; kingdom Metazoa; phylum Arthropoda; class Insecta; order Hemiptera; family Cicadellidae; genus Neoaliturus; species Neoaliturus tenellus. Next base: position 127,135,690 of record CM061533.1, read on the forward strand.
AAATGTGACGTCATTTTGGGATGGGACTTAAAGGTACATTTGCGGAGGAATTGACGCCGCATCAAGTAAACAATGGTTTGAATTACATAGAGTAAACTTAAAACTCTGAAATTTTTCATGATTGTAGCGATTGAACAAAGATAATAATTAGTTGAAAATAAAAGGTTAATATTTCAATGAGTGATCTTGGAAAATAACTTTTAATTGGTACTGTACATATTGTAACTAAATCCTAAAATGTTAGTCAGCTACCAAATGACTTATTCAGGAATGTTTGGCCTTCACGAAAAGTTAAGAGGAAGGGCCAAATTTAATATAATTAACTGCTATAACTCGCTTAAACCAATACAGTACACTCTCATTCATCGGACTCGGCGACATCGGAACTCCGCTTCATCGGAACTGAAAATCTGGACATTATTAATTTTTTTCTTACGAAATAAATAATTTTTCCGTTTTGGTGCCTTCAATTTCCATTCCTTCTATCCGCACAACAGTGAAGTATCACATTTTGCATCAAAAGCCATCAGGCGTTTTCCATAATCTGTACCCATCGATGTGATTTACGAGGCCGTGGAGTATTCGCACAAAAATAGAAAGAGGAAGGGGGCAGGAAGTGAACAATACATCCGCTTCGACCGCTTCCCAAACTGTCATTCAGTCATTCAGTCTGTCTCGCGTCGCGACCTGTGTTACGTGGAAGTCAGTTGACTGCTGGAATATGGAATATGAGAATAAAGATTTTGGATCTTTATTTAATGCGTTGTTTTTATTCCTATAGGTTCATTGTTACCACAGTATGTTCAAAGTTTGAGTGCCTTATTTTCATAAAATCTCTTGTGTTATCTTAAAAACAAGAGTGAATACAATCACGATAGGTCACTACTTTTTTAAGTACGGGCGGAAATGATGACTCACGACGGACTCCGCTTCATCGGAATTTTTTGACATCCGAACTGGCCGTCCACCACATTAGTTCCGATGAACGAGAGTGTACTGTATTCCCATTACCTCACAGAATTATATCAGACAAAACGGTGCGTAAGCGAATTGGACAGGTCATGATGTACTCAGTGCTACACACCTACAAATGTTTATATAGAAGGTTTATACACGTTTATTATTTATATCTAAAGGTCCAAATTTAACATTTGAAGGAACTTATATAATAATATAGTCCTCTTTATATGGGGTTAAAAATTTACAACAAGATTCCAAATTCTTTTAAAAAATTAAACTGATAGTAAAATTTGCAGCCAGTATCAAAGAAATTTTAATAAAAAAGAATATTAATCTTGAGGAATATTTCAATGATTCTTGGTAACAGGCATATTTTTAATATCCACATTTTTTTCTCTTTTATTATGTAAATTAATTTTAATTGTAAGGGGGATAAGCCCCAGAATTATTTGATCGTACTGGATAGCTACAGTGAGGGGCCAGGGTGAATTGAACCTTTTAATTTCACGTAATTAATTGACTAATTAATTAAACTAACTTGCCTAGTTACGAGTGGGTGAGTAAAGAAAGCAAAAAGAATTGACCATGGCTACTTTATTCTACAACTTAAAATCATGGGGACGCGACAACATAATATGATAAAGAAACATGTACAAACGTAAATAATATTCTGTCCCGGCCGTGAAGGTGTGACGTCGCTTGGCACTGACACTTTTGTTTTAATAAGACGAGAGCTGTTCAGGCAAGGAACAGGGGCCGAACGCTCTATCGGTATACTTATTATCACTCTACTGTGCAATAACAATTAAATTACATAGCCACGGGAGTGTTTGGGGTTGTCAGCTATTCTAAAGCAGCTCGGCAAGCATGTGCGCAGCGCTCGGCCAATAAAATGGTTTTACTTAATTTATGAAAACTTGAAAAGTTTAGTTTAATTTGTAGAAACTTGAAAAACTGAATTTATGAAAAAAAATCCTTCAAATGAACAGAGTTTCAAATAAAATATTATGCCCGGAGCAGTACCAGACGGCCAAAGGCCATCGGAATGCTCGAGGACAGGCTTAGTTAAAACGTACCTACCCAGGTAATATAATGACTATTATAAAAATTAGAAATCCTCAGAGCAATTCCAGGGCAAGAACATAGCCCAGTAGAATTCTTAGGAGAAAATTACATTGCGTTAATATTGATATCGTTACTGTACAAATTGAGATATACAGTGGGAGCGGTTCCTGGCCGAGAAAACGTGGTCAGAACACTCGACCGGGCTGTATTTGGAGGAAAGCAAGTTAATTTAAATTTATTTACGTTAATAAAAGTGATAACTGATGGTTAACTAGATATGCAAAATAAAAAGATTCGAGCAATATTTAACGTAAGGTATCTTAAAATATACAGAACGTAATGTACTCACAATCAAACTTTGGCGATGGGCCACGGGAACGAAAAGGACACGCACTTTGACTGATCATTCACACGGGACGTAACGAACAGAACGGTGAATAGTCGCGTGGTCATCTTTTTATACCTGCCAAGCGCTTCCGCGAACTGCCGAGGGTAGCCGACCCCTTCAAAGGTTGTCATCAGTTCTGATAACGGATGTCCATCCTCACATAATTGGTTGAGTTCCAATGTCTATGTTTTTCTTGGTTTTTCTTTTCTTTTAGTAGCCTTTAAGTATTGACAATGTATCTGTCTGAATATAACCTTTGTAATAACAAAACAGATGTGATGTACAATAAAGAATTGTCATTTACCATAAAACAATGACGTGTGCGAATTAAAGCAATCCAGGCGAAATGGTCATAATGACACAGTACAACGTTTACACACGACACAGAAGCTAAACAACTAAAAATTTATTACTTTTATATCTTCATGAAGATAATTGTGCTAACTTATTATTTACTAACTTATTTAAACAGTTTAAATTAGAATGTAATTTTTAAACTAGGTACTTTTTATAGGGTTCTCTGAAATTAAATAGATACATTAAATTTATTAGATGTTATTTTTACAGAATAACATGCAATTATTTGACATAAAAATATAAACTGTATTCAAAATTTATTAACTATAAAAAACAAAAATGAACAATTTATGTCAATTATTATTACGTCAAGTAATAATTCAAAAAATCTATAAACATATGTATATAGCACTGCAAGTAATTGATCTTTGAAATCGCAAGCACGCCGCCAAAAACACCTCACACTGGCTGCGGGCGGAAAACACTGCACTACAAAAACAAATGGCAATGTGGTGTATGTATGGTGTAGTAGATGATCGCAAAGAATCAATCTCTTAAATTTTTTAGTGAATTTTCCTTTAATGAATACGCTATTACGGTAGTAGCCATGGTAAGACCTAAGCCCGGGACCACTTTACTTTTTTATTTTGAGGTCCCTAGAAGCCAAAAACACATTTCGTTCATTTTCTTACATATGTATATAGTACCAGGTTAACCGAGCCTTGCTCGTTGGTTTTGATTCAATTTTAATAGGTCTATTTCCACCAACAACCAACCATACCTCTTCACAGTTAACAGTTGTTTCAAAAAGTCTGCTTAACATTAATGTTCCTTCATTTTTGTTTACATTTAGTTGTTATTTTGTTACCAAAATAGCAACTCATAAGACCAATGTTAAAAATTACAATTTTTAAACTTAAATTTAGATCAAATAAGATTTTTCCTGGGATTGATACTGTTTTTGAACTTATTTTTGAGCCAAAACACTCTTAAATGCAAAGTTTAAGCAAAATCTAACCGCTAGATTTCGAGATCGTGGAACACACATCCCTTCAGACATTGCTTGTATTATAGTATAGGATTTAAATATCTATCTATCTATGTGTCCGTTATACTGATAACTTTTGAAGGGGACCTCCGATTTTGATCAAATTTGGTATGAAGGTGTAAGACCAGTTCTATTTTCATGAGTTCGCGAACCAGCATTGTCGGGCTATGAGAAGAGGGTTTTATGGGGTTTTAAAGGGGTAAAAAATGGGTTTTTGGCATGGGTTTTTAGACCTCAATTTTCAAATTTCATCAATTTTAACTGAAACCATTGAAAAGAGCTTAAAAAACAAACAATTTGGTATTTTGAATTTTTATCTTAGCGTAACTGGTTAAGGGGAAAATCCAAAAATGTGTTTTCCATGTTATTCTTATGGGAAATCAAGAAATCGTTATATCTTGCTTATTTATAGACATAACTTAATAAAATTTGGTATGTACATTATCTTGATAGGGTTTAACTTATACTTTTCTTACAAAACTCATATGGCGGCAAACCTACATACTCACCCCCATGGGGTTTATGGGAAAAATAAATAAACGGTATCAGATAACTGACACATACTTTCTCCCAACAATATAAAATAGGTGTTAAAAGCTTCAAACATTAATGTCTTGATGGCTCAGTCGGATAGCTAACAGCTGAGCAGCACGAGTTTGACCCTACGCGCGTCTGTGACTTTTAACAACGTACTGCGTTTACCGCTAAACAAAAAATTGAATTTTCTCTGCAACCACTTAACGTAGAGCAATAATTTAAAATACTGGATTATTTAGTTTTTTGAGCTTTATTTAATTATGATAAGCAAAATTTATTTCAAGATAACAGCTATTTAAAAAATCCAAAATACCAATTTTTTTTACACTTTTTATTGTATAACTTTTGAACGCGCATTTTCTCGGAGATGCGAGTGGTGTCATTTTATTCACCATTTTAAGCGTAGTAAACCACAAAATTTTAATCAAAATCGTTAGAGCCGTTTTTGAGAAATTTGGATTTTTTACGATTTTTGAGGGTTTTTGGAGGTAAAATACACTTAAAAATCAAAAATTCATAAAAAAAAAGAAAAATCGCCTGGAATTATTGTGAGTTTGGACCTACATACCAATTTTCACCACAATCGGACAATTGGGGTATTCTCTAGCTCTGTTTACATCCAGACACACACACACACACACACACACAGACATCACTCTAAAAACCACTTTTTTGGACTCAGGGGGCACCAAAATAGATAAATCCACAAACAACTCAAATTCGAAAATTTTGATGAAAACAATACTTTCTCCATATACTATGGTATAGGGGGAGAAAGTAAAAATTGCCAGAGCTTGATACAATTTTGTGTTTAAATTCACCAATTATTGATTAACTTAGATTTTCTAACAACACCCAATGGCAGCAAACCTTCATACTCGATCCTATGGTGTTTTTATGGGGAAAGTAAATAATCTGTAATTCCGTTGGAAATTCGCTGAGTACGCAGGTCTGCTGCGACGGGGGTATTTATTTGATATTATTGTAATGTTACAAGTAAAACCCTTACTCAAAATATTTTATTTACATTGAAACACAATTTCATTCCTGCAGATCAAAATTTTGTAGGCACAGCCAAATTTTTGGGTTTACATATTGACAGTCAACTTTCATGGAATCCTCACATTGACAATCTTTCTTCAAAACTATCACGTATTATTTATCTCTTAAGACGCCTCAGAGATCAGGTTCCAAAAAATTATATGAGGACAGCTTATTTTGCCTATTTCCAATCTATCTTTCGTTATGGTTTACTTTTTTGGGGAGGGTCTAGTAAAATTGAAAACATTTTAAAGCTGCAAAAAAAGGCGTTACGGACTATGAGCAGATCAGATCCAGAAGAACACTGCAAACCCCTCTTTATAGAATGGGAAGTCCAAACAGTAATAAATCTCTACATATTTGATGTTATGATAAACATTTTAAAAAACCAAGACTATTTAAAGTTCAGCAATCACAGCTACAATACACGTAAAAAACATAATGCTTTATTGGAACCTCATCGTTTAAGCAAAACTTCCAACATTGTACATTGTACAGTACACTCTCGTTCATCGGACTCGGCGACATCGGAACTCCGCTTCATCGGAACTGAAAATCTGGACATTATTAATTTTTTTTTCTTACGAAATAAATAATTTTTCCGTTTTGACGCCTTCAATTTCCATCCCTTCTATCCGCACAACAGTGAAGTATCACATTTTGCATCAAAAGTCATCAGGCGTTTTCCATAATCTGTACCCATCGATATGATTTACGAGGCCGTGGAGTATTCGCACAAAAATAGAAAGAGGAAGGGGGCAGGAAGTGAACAATACATCCGCTTCGACCGCTTCCCAAACTGTCATTCAGTGTGTCTCGCGTCGCGACCCGTGTTACGTGGAAGTCAGTTGACTGCTGGAATTTGAGAATAAAGATTTTAGATTTTTATTTCCTGCATTGTTTTTATTCCTATAGGTTCATTGTTACTACGGTATGTTCAAAGTTTGAGTGCCTTATTTTCATAAAATCTCTTGTGTTATCTTAAAAACAAGAGTGAATACAATCACGATAGGTCACCGTACAGGCGAAAATGATGACTCACGACGGACTCCGCTTCATCGGAATTTTTTGACATCCGAACCGGCCGTCCGCCACATTAGTTCCGATGAACGAGAGTGTACTGTACAATGTTGTATAACATTGTATTATCCAACATTGTATTATCTGCTGAAGTATACAATGTTTTGGAAAGTTCTGCTAAAAATTATTCTTTCAAGGTTTGTAAACAAAAATTATATAATTGGTTATTGGGTCACCCTTTTTATAGACTGGAAGAATTCTTTAATTTTGAAAATATTACATTTTAAAGATATGTATATTTTATAACAAATATTTTATATTATACATTTTATAAATTTTTCTTTAGAGCTAAGGCATTTTGACTGTGCAGCCACACTGTAATTATGACATTGTTAATGATCATTTGTATTCTTACGACAATAAAGATTTATTTATTTATTTATTTATAATAAGCCATGTAATGGTAAACTTTAACTTTATAGGTTGTTTAGTAAAATGTTCAACCAATAACATTCCACAAAGTATATCAGTAATAAATAAGCAAAGCCGGTTGTGCCCAACACCTTCCATGGCATTTTTAACAAAATGTACTTAAATTGTAAAAACTTAATCAATTAGTACAACAGTTCAATTTACTTTTTGAATTTCTGGTGTACAAAAACACAATAGCGTGAACCGTACTAAAGTCGCTAATAATTTTGTTTTGCATAACCTTTAAAAAGATTTTGTATAACAAATATTAAATTTGTATTATTTTACTAGGCCTACTTTACATTATATTAATTCAAAATATGGTGTTCAAAAAGGTAACTTTTTTACCTTAACATTTCTTTGAGGGGGGCCAGAGGTTTAAGGGAAAATATTTTTTGTTAGCTTATTGTTGTGGTACCTAATTTTTTTTAGAAATCAAGCTGTGCAAATATCTTTGAGAACAGCGCAACTGTCAGAATATTAAAATTCAGTATAAAAATTAAGTAATAATTTAATTTATATTAGCAATAATTATGTGTCAAAAATAACTCTTATGACGGCAATGTTGTTTAACTACATTAATTATTTGCTAAATAAATTATTTTACTAACTAATTATTTATGCAGATGATACCACCAAAATCATCCAGCTACAACCAGCATTGAGGTTCAATGGGGGCGGCCACATAAACCATTCCATTTTCTGGCAAAATTTGTCTCCAAATGGTGGAAAACCCAGTGGTAAGTAATGTTTATACATTGAACGATATACCAAAGAACTCTAGTTTTCATTGTTATTTTAAATATTGTATAACCGTTTCTATTTTCTGATTGCTCGGAAATAAAATAAAACTCTGAAGAGTTTTTATGTAAATTAATGTTAATTATTTAAGATTTCAAATGGTGAATTTATTTTTTATTAATTATAGTTTTGTTTCAGTGTTCTGGTTTGGACCAAATTATCTTTGGTGGTTGAATTGAATATTACTAACAACTCTCGCTAGGAAAATGATTTTCCTATTAGTTTTAAAAAAAACTTTGATAATTATAATTTTTTCACAGATGAATTACACAAAGCGATTGAAGCATCATTTGGTTCTTTTGATGCTTTCAAAACCAAGTTGTCGACCCAGACGACGGCGATCCAAGGCTCCGGCTGGGGCTGGCTCGGTTACCACCCGGGCACCGGTCGGCTGGAGATAGCAGCCTGTGCCAACCAAGACCCGCTGCAGGCCACCACAGGTCTGCTCCTATAAGCTCTACTTTAGTTCTTATCTCAATGTAATAAGTTTGAACACCTAACAACCTTATACAATACCTAAAATGGTGAATAATAAAAAATAATAGTAATTGGCCTTTTAGTTTTGAACATTTTTTTTTTCAAAATTGGTTGTTAGATGTAACAACATTTTGAAAAATATAGTTTTATTCAACATAAAAAATAACTCAAGTTTTTGGTTTTTTTTTAGTTAGTTATAAGACAATTTAAAAACACAATTTTAGTAACATTCTGTTCCTAATTGCCAGTTCGATCCGTTCAACGTTAGTAACAGATTTTGGACCGTGCCAAAACACATCAATAAAAATTTTGTCATTACATTGCAACATTGCTCAGAATAATACCCCAGTCGCAGCACACCTGCGTACTCAGCGAATTTCCAATGGGATTTCAGATTATTTATTTTCCCCATAAAAACACCATAAGATCGAGTATGTAGGTTTGCTGTCATTGGGTGTTGTTAGTCTTAGTTAATCAATAATTGGTAAATGTAAACACAAAATTGTATCAAGCTCTAGCAATTTTTATTTTCCCCATAAACCCCATGGGGGTGAGTATGTAGGTTTGTTGCCATATGAGTTTTGTAAGCAAGTATAAGTTAAACCTTATCTAGATAATGTACATACCAAATTTGATTAAGTTATGTCAATAAATAAGCAAGATATAGAATTTTCTTGATTTCCCATAAGAATAATATGGAAAACACATTTTTGGATTTTCCCCGTAACCAGTTATGCTAAGATAAAAATTCAAAATACCAAATTGTTTGTTTTTTTAAGCTCTTTTAAATGGTTTCAGTTTAAATTGATGAATTTTAAAAATTAAGGTCCGAAAATGCCAAAAAACCATTTTTGACCCCTTTGAAACCTCATAAACCCCTGTTCCCATTACCCGACAATCCTGGTTCGCGAACTCATGAAAATAGACCTGGTCTTACACTTTCATACCAAATTTCATAAAAATCGGAGGTTCCCTTCAAAAGTTATCAGTACCACGGACACATATATGTATATATGTATATATATACATATATATGAAAATGAACAAACGGTGTTTTTGGCTTCTGGGGACCTCAAAATGAAAAAGTAACATGGTCCAGGGCTTAGGTCTTACCATGGCTACTACCGTAATAGCGTATTCCCTATAGGGAAATTCTCTAAAAATGTATTGCATTGTACTTCTACAGTATTATTATTTCAGGACTGATTCCTCTGTTTGGCATTGATGTGTGGGAGCATGCTTATTATCTGCAGTACAAGAATGTCCGTGCAGATTACGTCAAGGCAATATTTGATATTATAAACTGGGCAGATGTCTCCAAGAGGTTCACTGATGCGAAGAAGTGATTTTAAAATGTCATCACATGTAGAACTGAATATCATCCTCATCTTTCTGTGATTTTTACTATGTTAAAAGTTAATAAAATTATACATTTTATCATACTTTAAATTAATACCTTCTTCATGTAAAGAATAGAAATAAGAAATAATGGAGCGATTACACCTTTATTTGTCAATCTATTATGACAAATAAAGATGCCCCATTCCGTGATGCCATTTGCTTAACCATACTCATATCTAAGGCTTTTTTGTCTTGTTTGTGATTTGTTTATTTTAATTTCTTAAATCCTAATAATGATTGCAATTTGTGAAGAAGCTGTTTTAATAATTAATATTTCTTTGTTCATAATTTAAATATTATATAACATACAATAAATACTGTTCTACAAGTACAAAACGGACTCATTGTAGGAGAAACTTAAAAAAAAAAACTGTGCAAGATGCTACTCGCGATTGTAAATTTATGTTCAGGCAAAAAAAGGATTTTATTTCCCAACACAGGACAGATTCCCTCCCTACCGTCCTGAATTAACCTATTTTTCTTCATAGTCAACTGACGTAACTAACGTAACTTGAGAAATTGAATAGCTTTAATCAAGGAATCTAGAATATATTCTAGATACAGTGGCTGAATAGTAGTTTTCATTACTAGTCTCAAAAGTGACTTATTGGGGGGAGGTGGAAAAGGCTATCGAGCCCCGTAATGGCACTTTTGAAACGAGTATTGAACATTATTTTTCATTACGATATTGAAAAACTCATAAACAACATGAACAATTTTGTTTATTCAACTTAGTATTAAGAAAAAAAATTCATAACGCTGAGTTTCCGTACTTATGTCGAGGTACATACCCACGGACTCTCAGCCTTAGGCAACAGCTGATCGGTCTGCTCCGCAAAATCCCATAACAGTTCTTTCCGTGCACCACAAAGGCACAGAAAGTTAACGTTAGGTAATTTTGCCATGCAGAAGCGGGAAGAACCTATTTTCTTAGCTCATTTTACGTTTAGAAAGTGTACTTTCGTGGGTAGAGTAATGAAAATCATCTCACTAGCCTAACGGTTAGCGTCTTGGACTTCGGTTCAAGAGTTCGCGGGTTCAATTCCTAGGATGTCCACCACAGTTTGATAGGTTTGGACCACTTTCCCTAAAAAGCGCTTCTGGTGCTCTGTACATTCCTTCAAGTAAAATGCTTCATTTGTAGACATGAGAAAAAAAAATGTTCTGTGATTATAATTGGTTGGATTCTTGGCACACGAAAAATGTTGGAAATTTGAAGCCACAATTCAACCGCCCATTAAATCTGAACGGACTATAACACCACAAGATATATAGGAGAACGATAATTCCAATGGTAATAACAGGGTGTCTACAACCTCGAAAAACCTTGAAATCGCCTTGAATTTGAATTGGCCTTGAAAATTCCTTGAAAAAGCCTTGAAAATGCCAGTGTATCCTTGAATTTAGTTTTATTAAAAAAACCGCATCGCAGCAGACCTGAGTACTCTGTGAATTTCCAATGGTTATTTTTGTTTAATAAAAAATTGATAACAATTAAAGATCCTCACAGAAAAATAAATATTTAACAGCATTATATTTTTAAGTTGATCATTTTACTGTTATTTAAGATTAAAATTGTTTTTTCCAACATTATTAAACTCTTTTGTGTCCATTGAATAATAGTTTAGTTATTCACCTGGCGTAAAGGAAATTTTCCTCCAAGGAGGGAATTTAACTACTAATTCTGTGCTCTTTGAACCTTTGAGAAGAAGTTTGCAGCACTGAAGATCCTCATGAGTACGCTAGTTTTACTGATATGACTAATGTGACTACTGGTAACGTTTGTGTGATACATGTGTTTCACTTAGAGCTACAAAATGTGCAATTTTGATTTATTTCTCGTCATTTTTTTAAATGCATATTAACATTGGAACTAGGAGTACGCTTATTCTGCGCGTATGGGGATGAACGGACAATAAAGATAAGGCATAACTAAATTTAAGAATAAAAAATCAATAAAACACAACTGAATCCCCACACATTCTAAAATTAATAAGTTCTTGTACTCATTTCATTAAACCTTGGAAGTAGTTTATAAAAATAAATTGCTTTATGTTTCTTGGGAGTACGAAGAAGGATTCTAAGACTTTTGCATTTCTGTTACGTCCATTTGATCCCACTTTGTGGTGGTTAAAAAAACCAATATAATTCATAATTCGAAAATTCACTTGCCTTACATACATGCAATACATTGTTTTAAAATACTTTTAGTTGAATCGATTTCTATCATATATAAAATGTTTTTTTTTTAATATAACACTTGATGTGTTGGGTCCAAACATTTTTGCCAACCTTACAACTTGGATTATTATAATTATTTAAAAGATCAGTGCAAATCAGTTTGCTTGCTCCATGTACTAAAAAAGGCATTTATTTTGATTATTACTGTGTCCTTACCCCCATATTGGGTGATTCCCGACGAAGTGCAGAAATTTCGGGAGCTGATTCAAAAAAGTGAAAAAAACAAAACAAAAAAGTCATGTCCTAAAAATGATATGTCCTAAAATCCTCCGTTTGGCCGCTTGCCGCCATTTTGTTTTATACATGTAATCATTTTTTTTTATTTCCGTAACGGATTGATGGATTTACTTCATATTTGGCATGAACCTTAATTACAAAAATGTTAGTTTTCAAAAAAAAAAAAAAATTATTTCCTTAAGTGTATTTTAAAAATGACGGCCATTTAAAAACTTTAACCTAACATTTCTCAAAAACGGAAAGTTTCATAAAAGACCAAAAAGTTGACAAATTAAATCATTTAAACAATGATACCAAGTTTGTAAAGATCTGACAATAAATAAGGGATTTATTGTGATTTCCCTGCAGCAAAATATCGATTTTATGCATTACAATCAATACAAATTGAATAAAATTTCTTTTAAAAAGCTCAATAACTCTGTTATTTGCTGTCAGATCTTCACAAACTTGTTATCATTGCTTAGATAATTTAATTTATCATTTGTTAGATAATTTAATTTGTCAACTTTTTTGCCTTTTTTAAATTTTGTTGAAATTTGCCGTTTTTGTGAAATTTGAGTTCAAAATTTTAAAAAGGCCGCAATTTTGAAAATACACATGGGAAAATAATACATTTTTTCCTGAAAACTGAAATTGATGTGATATGGGTCCATACCAAATATGAAGTAAATCCATCGATCTGTTAGTTACGGAAATAAAAATGATTACGTGTAAAAACAAATGGCGGCCAGCGGCTAAACGAAAGATTTTAAGACACATGTTGACATGACCTTTTTGCTTATTTTTATGTGTAGAATTAGCTCTCAAAATTTCTGCACTTCGTCTTGAATTACTCTATAAAATGGCTAATTATTTTTTTTATACAAAAATATGATAAGGCTATTTTGAGAAAAGTATAATAATTAAGAGTCATATCTGTTTGTCAATAGGCCTACTACAAGAGAACAATTCAAGTATCTTCACAAACTTACCAAAATGATTTAGTTCAGCTTAAATATGTCAATCTTTGCTGCTTGTGAGTGGTTTCAGGTTATTATTAAAACATCCTAAATCACTCAGTCAGTCACTAAATCACTCACTATCTTTTATAATTTATCTATATTTATGCCCACCTGCAGTTGTTTAGTATGCACTGTTTGTGTAGTGTCAATATTATTACTTAATAGGTGAACCAATTAGGGAACAGAAGTGAAGTGAACTCAAATGTGTCCTGGGCCGCTTCGTGTTCAATTCTTGGGTCCGCTCATGTTGTTTGATTCGTGTGATGAAGCACTGGCGATGCGAACCATGGCGAACTGAGTCGAGCACACCCAGTACACTATTGTGCTACACCCGCTCGCCTTGATTCAGTGATAGTCGGATAGTCCTGATATTGTATCCAGATAATATGGAATAATTCAATGTGTAAGATTGTGATATAAAGCAAATCAAGTATATATTTGTATTGTATCCAAAACGCTGGAAATCTAAAAGAAATGCATGTATTGCAAGGTTATTTTGTAATTATTTATAGTCCCATGGATATGTAGTAATTATTGAAAAATTGTGCATTTGATTATGTATAGAGATTTAAAATTTGGGATACAAATTCTACAATACAAAAGCTTAAGTTTAGAGAAGAGGTGATCTTAGATTTAGCATATATGGGGTTTCAACTGGCGTTTTCCCATTTTTTACTATAAAGTTTCTTAATTACCTACATGAATTTGATTTACAAGTCTTGCTGGAGCTAGGCCTAAAAAATAAAAAATGTAGAATTTTTAAGTGTTATGTTATCTTGAATTAATGCAGAGACAATTCAAAAGAAAATCTGATACGATATATCAATATTCTACATGATGTGATATAAATCAAATCGATTGTATTGCTCTATAGTATTTTAGACTCTATACGAACAAAAAATTGATCAATGTATTGCTTTGGATCACATTTCAATATCGGATCACATCAGATTTTTTAATTATATTCTCCGCAACAACTCAAGATAATTTAATGGTTGATAGTTAAATTGTTTATTTTATGTGTTCTTGCAAAATATTTAACTCACAATTATATGATTTTTAAATTAAATGGTGAAAAATTGGAAAAACTCTGTTGATGGGAAATCTAAGCTGGCCTTCTATCTAAATTATAGCCTTTGTTCATGACGTATGTGTATTCAAAATTTAAGATCTCTATCATGAAACACACAGCCGGTCCATATAACTGCCAGACTATTAATCTTTAAAACGCATAGAACACCTACATTATAAAAAAAACTGCTTAAAATTATATTTGAAATTAATTTCTTTATAAAAAACTTATTTTGGAGCACTGATTTCATGGAAACAAAAGCAAAATACCCCAGCATACCTGTGTACTCAGCGAATTTCCAACATCATTCAATTTTTTTTTTTAACTTCCCCCATAAACACCATGGGAACGAGGATGTAGGTTTGCTGCCTTAGGGGTATTGCAAGTAGATATAGGAAAATTCTCAGTGCATGTAACCATAGAAAAACTATTGGTTAGTTTTTCTATGATGTAAGTAAATGGCATCAAATTCTGATATTTTTAATTTTCCCATAAATCCCATAGGGGTTGTGTAGATAGGTTTTCCGCCATATAGGTGCTGTAAGTAAATATAAGTTAAACCCCAAATTTGATCAAGTTATGTCAACAAATAAGTGAGATACAGGATTTTGTCACTTCCCCATAAGAATAACATTGAAAACCTATTTTTGGATTTTCTCCGTAACCTGTTAAGCCATGTTAAAAATTCAAAATACTAAATTGTTTGTTTTTTAGACTCTTTTAAATAGTTTTGGTGAAAATTACTGAATTTTAAAAACTTATGTCCAAAAATACCATAAACCCATTTTTGAGCCTTTTGAAACCTCATAAAACCCTGTTCCCATAACCGGATAATGCTGGTTCGCAATTGAAATTATTCGCTGGTTAAAATTATTTTTCAATAAAATTTTGTACATACCTTTATTAGATGTAAGTAACTAATATTTGCTCAAACCCCCCATGGAAGGAAACCTACATATTAAATCCCATGTCGTTTTAATAGAAAACGAGTTGTTGCCCGTCGATACTCGACGAATACATCTCCAGTCTAAAGCTAGGCAGATGGTATGAAACTTGTATAAACTGAAAATAACATACAATCACGTAATTAAATAAACTAATTGTCACTCCCTGAAACTCCGAATAAAAACTGCATGTTAATAAACACCATCCCATTTCGTAAATCATCGTTGTATTTGAATTTGAAAGTTAACTGATAAGTAAACAGAAAAACTAAATTAATTCAATTGACAGAAGGGAGACAGCTGTTTGTTTTATGAAATAAACCATATGTTATAGGTAAACTTACTAAATTTTGTTTTATACTTAAAATACATGGAAACTTTAAAGTCCAATGGGGCGAAGCACATTAAACTGAGGGTGACAAAAATTATTCAATGATGGCTACAGAGAATTCCATTTAATTTGACATCTCAATCATCAAAATCAGTTCAAAAATAAGTTTTGCTGCTCACAAGAAATTCCTTATGGAATTAGTATGATAGATAACTGTATAGTGGGAGAAACAATAGCGAGAAGTGTTTGAACATAATCAGCTGATAAATTGACTTTCAGCATTTGTTTAATGCCACCTAGTAGCAGGTGGTGATTCGTCATATTAATGTTTAAGCTACATTTGAGGATTTAGCGTACAACCCCCATTGTACGCTTGGAAAATGTTAACATCTTCATGTTGTTTATCCGATTGTAGCCTACGGAATTTTACATTCTTTAGGAAAACTTCCTACTGTCACAAAGTTTTTATGATCAATATTTATGTATTTTAGCTCTCGCTATGCATATTTATTGTTCTTAAAACTATATCTATTTTTTATAATATCTGAAATTATATTTAATTAACTTATGTATAATAAATAAAAATAATATTGGGGGAAAAATGGAATATTTTATATTTTATTGTATGGATTAATAGTTGTATTTTCTTTTAATAACTTCATCGCTCACACATAAAACCAAATATTTTTTTGATTAAACATAACAACCATTGGAAATTAACTAAGTATGCAGGTCTGCTGTGACAGTTGTATTGTTGATTGTAAAGTTTTGATAGAATTTTCCAGTTTTGAAAAATTTGAGTTAAAAATAATTTAAAATCGCCGCCATGTTTAAAGTAAACATTGGTAAAATTAAAGTTTAACTAAAGGAAATTTAAAATTTCTGTTTCATGCCAAATATGAATCCAATACAACCATCCGTAGCTCAAATAAAAATTATGAGTGTAAAAAACAAATTGCGCTAGCGGCTTAAAGCATTTTGGGACATATATTCACATTAACTTTTTTGTTTATTTTGGATTGCTGAATAACCTGGTAAAGTTTGGGACAGTTGAAGCTGGACACATTGGGTCGCTGTGACCGAGTGGCAGCCACTAACGCGTAAAAGTCGCAGCCACGCTTGTCATTTCACATATACGGTGGCTGCGACCGAATTCTCAAGATGCGAAAGTGACAGACACAGGGAAGACGGTAGGCAGATGACGTAAACAAGCTGCCCGTGCATCCCGAAAGTATGGTGGCAGGATGAGTGGCAGTCACCGAGTGTGAAAGGCTCCGTATGTTTCAATGTCCTGCTAGCGACTTGAGTCGCTAAAAAGCAGGGTCGCTGCCACCGCCCAGCGACGGAGTTCTCTGGCGACCAAGTCGCTGCCACCGAGATGGGTCGCTGCGACGCACTGATGTGAAAGGCTCCATAAGGCTCAATGCATTTTCAACAGGTCAAGTGGCCGACGGGTAACTGCCACTCGGTCGCAGCAACCCAATGTGAAAGCGGCCTTAATATGTACAAAAAATTACACATTATTTATTATATAGGCCTAGGTCCTATTAATGCCCTATTATGTATACCTGGTGTCCAGACCACCCGTACACCCCTTTTAAAATCTACAAAATTAATTTTTCACTAAAAAAAATTGTGCCATTGTAGGTAAACCAGTTGCGCTTTATCCATTGATGATAATTTCAATGTACAGGGTGTACCAAAAGTAATCTATCCAGACCAGAGGTCATTAATTTTAAATACAAACCCCCACTTTTTATGATATTTTGGATTCTAGACATAATTTTAAGACTACTTTGTGAGGTCCCTGTCTCAAATTAGTGATTTAGATTTAATGTGTACCCGTAATCCTAACCGTTTGGGAGATAATGGCAGTGGCAGTTTTGTTTTTCCCCATAAGAATAACATAGAGTAAATTTTCATATTCATTAAAACTGAAACTTTTACCTTTAACATAACTGTATAAACATAATGATATTTTATAAGCTCATTTTAAATAATATTTCATCATAAAATACCAATTATCATATAATTAATTTTAATTTTCTATGCCTTTAAACTAATCTCCGCCATATTGAAAAATTTATGGAAAAATTGAAGTATTTATGACGAAACTAATAATTCATGATGCTAAAGTGTTTAAAAGAAGAAGCTAAGGCATTCTTACGCTAGGCCTTTTTAGTTTAACGGGAAAGTACCAGGTTAACCTTGGTTTTAATTCACATTTGTCATGGTAATCAAGCTATTAAACATACACCAGACTCTTCACAGATGACAGCTGTTACAAAACTGTTAAAAATTACTTACAGTTGTTATTTCCTTACCGTACCAAAATAGCAACACATAAGAACAATGTTATGATTTTTAAACTTAAATTTAGACCAAATCGATTTATCCTGGGATTGAGGTTGTTTCTAAACTTATTTTTGGGCCAAAACACTCTTAAATGCAAAGTTTAAGCAAAATCTACCCGCTAGATTTCAAGATCGTGGAACACAAATCCCTTCAGACATTGCTCGTATTATAGTATGATTTACAGAGATAATGGATAAGAAATTCAGCCCCATGTTATTGTTATGGAAAAAAATAAAAATTCTACCTCCATTATCTCCCAAACAATTAGGATTAGGAGTTCACATTAAATTCTAAAGTTGTCTTAGAATTATGTGTAGAATCAAAAATACCATAAAAAGTGGGGGTTTGTATTTAAAATTAATATCTTCTGGTCTGGGTAGGTTACTTCTAGTACACTCTGTACATTCAAATTATCATCAATGGATAGAGCGCAACGGGTTTACCGATAATGGCATAATTTGTTTTTGTGAATAATTAATTGGGTTAGTTTTAAAAAAGGGTTTGTACGGGTGGTGTGGGACACACCGTATAATTCCTCTACATATAGGTGTAGCGTTGGAAGGGGGGTGTGCTTCAACTTTTAGAAAAGTTTTAGCAAGGGGTAAAACTTGAATACTGACTGATAGTACTTCATGCCCTTCAAACCCTAAAAATGTATGTCACACTACACCTATCGATACATTTTTATACACGTAGCAAGGTGAAAGGAGTATATCCTCTCAGATAGTCAAGCTGCTTTAAAAGCACTAGACTCGTTCGTGATAGACTCACGGACAGTGCAAGGCTGCAAGAGCGCTCTAAAAGCGCTGGCGGAGCACAATCAGGTACAGCTAGGCTGGATACCGGGACACTCCGGGCATGAAGGCAATGAAAGGGCCGATGCTCTGGCAAGAAAGGGCTCAGACGAACAGCTAATAGGACCGGAGCCCTTCTGTGGTGTCCCCCTGTGCATAGGACAAAACAAAATCCTATCCTGGGAGAAAGGTCAAAAAAGGAAGCCTGGAACAACTTCACAGGAGGGAGACAATCAAAAATACTGATTGACCCTTTTAACAAGAAGTGGAAGGAGCTGCTTAGCCTAAACAAAAGGGAAATCAGTCTTCTAATAGGGATGCTAACTGGTCATGGGCCACTGAAAAAACATCTCAAGACAATCGGACTTGTAGTCAATCCGATCGATGCAGATTCTGTACAATGGAGGTAGAATCCTCCGAACACCTATGGCTGGACTGTCCGGCCATCTCTCAGAGAAAGTTGAAATTCCTAGGAAAGGTTGCATTAAAGCCAGAGGAAATAAGGGAGATGGAGATAAACCGGCTGTTAGGCTTCGCGAAGAGCCTTCATCTGACATATTGACAAACATAAGGGGTGCTACAATAGGCCTTTCAGGCCGAGTTAGAAAAAGGTATTATTACCTGGCCCCACCAAATGAAAAAAAAAAAGGTGAAAGGAGGGAGTTTTGATGGGGCTTCAGCTTTCCTCGAAATCCTTAAAAATGACCTTCTCATACAGGAATTTTACATCCTTATGACCCTTCTGCCTATTTCTGCATCCTCCAAAATCAAACTATAGCTACGCCCTTGTAAACTGGCTATAAGATGATCACCATAAAATAAAAGTAGAGGTGGAAATTAAAAACATTTTTAAAACATTTACAATTTTCTGACAACTTATAACTTCTAACCTACTTATAACTTATGCCTACTTATAATTAGATTTTCTCCATTAAATATAGGTTTCATGCATTTATACCTGATGTTTTAGTTATAAACAGGTCTTTTTATAAGCATATTTTGATGCTATGACACAAGTAGGAACATTTTTATTAATGGGTCAGAAACGAACTTTCAGCGAGAAAGTTGTAGTGAGGTGAATTTCATCACATTATCAAGAAGTTTACGATAATATGAGTTGATTGTTGGCAATAATATTAATATTAATGAATAGAAATTACGGGGTGAGAGTCTCTCACTGAGATTACAGATCTTTTTGATCATTCTATAATTTCCTAAGAAAAAAATGTTGTACCGTACCCTATACATGTATAGATAAAATTAAGATTTATATTGAAATTTGTAAGTAAATGCAAAAAAATGACAAATTAACAAACAGCTTTGTCCACTACCAATTAAAATCGGTGTGTGTGAATGGTCGAGATTTTGTGTTGACCAATTTTTTTGTCAGCCAATACGGTAGTTATCGGTGTATGTGGAAGAGACCTTAAAATGAAATTGTTTTTGTGACATTGGAAGCCTGTTAAATCGGAGGCTGGTTAAGAGGAAGCCTAATGTATTTATATTTTCTGATCCAGTTCAAAGAATATTCTTTCCATATAATTGAGTTATTGAACTGGATCTGATAATATAAATACATCAGGATTTCTTTTAACTGACTTTAACAGGCCTTCTATGTAACTAGAAGAAATTTTTGTGACCACGTAGACCTAAATCCATTATTATAATAGAATGCCTCTAGTCCAGGGTCAAATGGTTGGTTGCGAAGTAATCCAGCTGCAGCGCTCCGGGAATTAAACAATTAATTAGCCATGGACATTTCCCATAGCTGTCATGTGTCAACTGGTTTTCATGTTCTCTATCACTTAAATATCCCAATTCAATTGCCAATTTCAGGACAACGCAGTGATAAATGTACCGTTTTAAATAGTGATCTTTCTGCTCATTTTGCCCTGTTCCTCAATGTCACACCCTCAATGTTACGGTCAACAGACCTTTCCTCCACTATTGTGTCCCACTTCCGCCCTATCACCTTTTGTGAGAGCCAATTTTAGGCTAAGACATTTAATCAGTGATATCATCCAGTAAATATATTTTCATTGCTAGCAGCGGTTTATCTGTTGTCTCAACTTCATTCAATTCCAGACCATTGACAAAGGCTATTGCAATACAGTGTATGAACCTCGATAGTTCGACACTTTGTGGACTTAGAAAGTGGCGAACTATCGAAAATTCGAAACTATGGGGAGTTTGTGGGAAATGTTAATATAGGGAGCATAAAAATCTATTGAATTTAAGACACACTAAATAAATATTAATGAAAACATGACTTAATTAAACAATAATAGGCCTATAGCCAAAATTAAAATCATTCAACATTTTGACCTTTGACAGTCCCCAACATTGACATTAAATCAATTGTAATGACATGCTAAGTTGTCATTTATACCTTTAGAAGTTGACTTGTCGAACTATAAGGAGTGTCGAACTACCGAGAGTCGAACTATCAAGGTTCCTCCAACTCTCAAGATAAATTTTTGTGATACCTTTTTAAGCAATTTTTACTATACGTTTTCTGATTTTGAGCAATAGCGCCAAAACAGAAGGTATATTTAGTTAACCCATATACAATTAGTCTTCAGTTTTGGTCCTATAGCTCTTTGCCCTATGTTCCTTTTAAACATCGAAACAAATTTTCGGGTTTTTTTATATTGAGTTTTTATTTTTAAGTTGAGGTCCACTGACTGAGTGGTTGGTCTAATAAAACACTCCGCGTGATGTTTTGGGAAACTACAAAAGACCTACTGGTAGGCCTAAATTTATGGTGATAAGGTAAATAATGACTTTTTGCTTTATGCAATGTTAAACATTGAAAACAATAAACAGTATTTTGGTGGCTGCAACCTAGTTAAAAATAAAAAAACTCAAGATTAAAACAGATAAGTTATTCTAATATATGATTTCATATTGTTATTTTTCTGGATTAGTTGAAAATTCGTTGGGGAAAAGCAACCCTTAGTGTATAAGGGTCAAGTAACATAGATAGAGCAACTTCAATGGTGATAAGGTCAAAAAACAATTTTAATAATTGAAAATTAGCCTAAATGTTTTTTTTTTAACCTTGCAAGGAGCTCAAATAATTTGTAGACACAAATAGGCCTAAGAAAAATTCTAAGGTACCGTATAAATTTTGTTTTGACTTTTATGTAGACTAGAAGAAGAAAATAACTATTACAGTTCTACTTCTACCGATCCAATCGAAATTAGGGCTGAACCTTAATTGGTTTGGCCAATTTTAAAAATAGACGGAACTTACAAAAAATGACAGTTAGAGAATAGCTTACTCCTGCAGTTTACTGAAACAGGGTGTACAATAAGGAAACTCAATGACAATCGGTTGAAAGTGATTGCATTAACTAGTAGAAAATACTCCTAGAACATGGTAGGCCTAAATAAGTTTAAAAAAAAGAACAAACCACAGAAAAGTGACCGCAACAGTGATGAATCATGGCCAATAATCATAAATATTCTGGAAAATCAACAATCAGGATTCCCTCACTTTTAAGAACCTCAGGAACAGTCGGTAAGCATTGGATAAAATATTATCGGACGGAACTAAACAAAATATGTCCATAGCTCCCTCTAACCTGACAGATTCCTAAATGCTTTTC
This sequence comes from Neoaliturus tenellus, assembly GCA_030545055.2. NCBI lineage: Eukaryota > Metazoa > Arthropoda > Insecta > Hemiptera > Cicadellidae > Neoaliturus > Neoaliturus tenellus. The sequence goes on from CM061533.1 coordinate 127,157,782, forward strand.
AGGCCTACAAAATGAGTGACAATTGTTAAAGGCAGTTTGTAACCAACTAAATAAGGAATATTTTTTCTAAATGTAGTGTTGTTTACTACTTATTGATGCATAGGCCATAGAAAACTGTAATTTGACATATTTAAACGTACTTCAATTAACCAGCCAATTCGTTATCCAGTCGGGGTCTGGTCCAGAAGTGGCAGTTTAGGTGAGGGTCCACTGTACTGTAAATCAAGTTCCTATATAGTATAGTTTGGTTATTTGGAGGGCTCAGCCCTCAATTTTAATACCTTGTAAAAAATAAAACGGTTGGGCCAAGTATGAGTTTTTAAGTACAACCATGATGTAGGCTATTAATGGTGGGCTACACTTCCGCATACGCCCAGTGGAAATATCAATGAACCCGATATTGTATGGAAATAAAAAAATCAAATTGTAAAAGAGTATCATTGTAAGTATCAAATGGAAAATATTGATTCCATAAGAATATTTATATTCAGGATTACCGACTTTTTTTAATGTGACTTCATAAAAAAAACCATTTAAAACCTGATCCAAAATAAAATAATTGAAACAGACTCAATACAAATCATGATAACAGCATATATAGATGACAACTTAACTGAAAACGTTTCCTAAATAACAAATACAATCACTATGGGCTTAGCGGTACAGTAACTAATTTCTCCTACTATTTATATTTTTTATTTTCAAATTTATGCATTCAACAACCGGTATAATGAAACATGACTTAAATTTAAAAAATTAAAAAGCTACTAATCATACAGTATAAACTAAAAAATTAAACCAAATAAAATATAGACCACCTGACTAAGCGTCAGATATGGCTCAATGTTGGAAGGTTAATGATACCAGGTAAACAGTCAAAATTTCCATTTATGAACTTATAATAAGAAATTTTACCTCGTTGTAATTTCAGCATCCTCCGAAATGTAGTTAAGCATTGTTTGTAGTGTGGGTCTACGTGTATGGTAGTTTTTCTGCCTTTCCACACACATGGCAGCATTCCTTTAAGAGTAATTTGATTTTGTCGCAAAGTATGATAAAAGTACTTTTACAGTTCTGGTATATAGTTTAGGCTACATTTTTGTTAATGTTTGCCCTATTGGCTAAGGAAAAAATTACCATACGATACCTATAGCCTATAATAGCCTACTTAATTTTTGTTGTTGCCTATTCTCACATTTACTTTCCTTTAAGCCTACATAGTTCTTCTTAGTGGAGTTTATCTTTACAATAGGTTAGATTAGTGTAAATTTTGTTAAGGTCAATCCATTTGATAGAATTTTGGATACTATACGGGCGAAACTTTGTTATCCTACTCCACAGTTATTATTGATGTTAAAATTTTGAGTTTGCGATAGTATTGCTATTTTATCGATGATACAATATTACACGATACGAATGTGACTTTATTACCTGATTTAGTTTAATTCTAAGATAATCAAAAATACCTTTTGACAATAAAACAAATATATTGCAAACAAGTACAAATTTGAACTAATGTAGCCTTTAACATTATCAAAGAACAATAAAAAATACACTAACTTAAGTTATTTAGCCAAGTTTATTTTGTAGCCAAATTGTATCTTAATTGTGAGAAGATGCACACTTCATTAGATCTAAAATTGTGTCACACAAATGATGTCAAATATGAATTAGGGAGGTATTTTTCTCTTTTGTACTAAAGGAATATGAATTTTAAAATTTTTCAAAAACCATTGATTTTGATAAACATCGCTGTCCATAAAAGTGACGGAGGTTTACGGTTAGATTATTATTACAGTTAGGTTTGATTATTATTACAATACTTTCAAATACTTCTTACCTACCTCAATATCGTTGTTGATTCAATTGTTTTCATCACTCAATTTTAATTGCAAACTAAAAATGTTAACAACTGTAATAACGGTGGAGTAGCTTAACGAAGTTTCGATTTTTAAGTTGATTCAATATTTATAACGATTAGATGCAATGAATATATTTTTATTTGATAGTTCCACCGGGCGTATACAGAAGTGCAGCCTAAAGGTGTCAACCTGTGATAACACCAGAGGTTGACAACCCCAAGTTGTCGACCCAAGTCATATAGCCTAGCCCTAGATATGCTAAATTACATAAGTCAACAACTCTTTTTAGTTCTTTGGCAAAAGTTAACATCTTTTGATTGTCTACCTACCTCTGGGCTAAACACACCTTAAGGTAGGCCTAGCTACATATTTCTTGAGACAAACTTTTGGTATAGGCTTAAAAGATAGTATAGGCCTAAAAAGTTATCTGTTATGGCTTGTCCTGTTGTAATAATTCTGTACCTGATGATGATGAAATGGGCCCTTAACAAGTATAATCAGACACTTCTAGGCCTAAGCCAACCAATAAATTATGCGATTATGCCCTATATAACAAATATACCTAAAAGCCTACTCACTCTAATATTATGTTATATCACAAGACTTATTGAAATGCAGGAGGCCTATTGATATTTATTTATTTATTTATTTATTTATTCCAACGGATTACACCAATAGTACAATTTAAATGGCAAGGTAACAGTGGACAGCCTCAAGATGGACATAACAAAGACATGACTACTCCTAAAAATAATAATAGTGACTTAAAGCGACAAGACTAGTAATAAATAACATTAGTGCCGTAACAACAACAAGTTAACAATAATAAATAACAATAAGTACCAGGTTAACCGAGCCTTGCTCGTAGGTTTTAATTCAGTTTTTATATAGTGCCATTAGAGCTATTAAATTTCCCCCAACAACCAACTATACTTCTTCACAGTTAACAGCTGTTTCAAAAAGTCTGCTTAATATTAATATTCCTTTATTTTTGTATACCTTTCGTTGTTATTTCGTTACCAAAATAGCAACCCATAAGACCAATGTTAAAAATTACGATTTTTAAACTTAAATTCTGACAAAATTCTATTTTTCCTGGGATGGAAACCTTTTCTAAACTTATTTTTGGGCCAATACACTTTTAATTGCAAAGTTTAAGCAAAATCTGACAGCTAGATTTCGAGATCGTGGAACACACATCCCTTCAGACATTCCTCGTATTATAGTATAGGATAAGTGAGTGATAAATTTGAATAACAAGGTAATAAATGGACAGCCTCAAGATGGTCATAACAAGACATTACAACTCCTAAAAATAATTATAATAATGACTTAAAAGTACAAGACTAGTAATTATAACAATAAAGTATCGTACCAACAACAACAATTACAGTAACAGATAACAATAAATAAGTGAGCAAAAACAAACGACAATAATTAGGTGGACAATAACAACCGACAATAAATAGTACTTATAATAACAATAAGCAAGACTATAAGCTAGATCAGTTTTTTCACTTTGTTTTTAAAGGACTGCTCAGACTCAAGGAAGAAGTCCAAATGGGTGGCTGCTTCACTTCCAGTTCTAATAAGCCGGGAGAGACCACTGTGGTAGGAATAACTGGTTGGAAGATAGCGCCTTCTGAAGATGGTCCTAGATCTGGTCCCTTTCGATGAGATGAAGTCGATATTGCTCAGTAGTCCTGGGCAGTCCAGGAGGCCATTGACCAGCTTGTAGAGGGTTACAAGATCTACATGTCGACGTCTCAGCTGCAATGGTGAAAGATCGAACACTGCCTCAATCTCTTCCACAGGAGCAGTCCTATAGGCATATCCCAACTTGATACCCAGCCTCCTGATGAATCTCAGTTGAGCTCCTTCGAGTAGTTCTATGTGATTCATTTGGTAGGGCGCCCAAATAACGGATCCATATTCCAAAATAGGACGCACAAGCATCTTAAACAGGACTACAAGTGTTTGAGGAGATGTGAAGTCTCTTGTTGACCGAAAGATGAAGCCAAGAAGTGAGTTGGCTCGAGCAGTGACCTGATGAATATGCTCAGCAGGAGACAGTGAAGGTGTCATTATCACACCAAGATCTCGAACACTATCAACTCTTCTCAGGATGTTGTTTTTTAGCATGTAATCGTAGAGTGTTATATTAGTGCCACGTTTGAAGGAGATAACAACACATTTTGAACCGTTAAGATCCATAGCATTTTCGCTGCACCAAATGTCAATACTGTTTAGGGAGTTTTGAAGGTCCAGTGCACCAACATCAGAATTTACCCTTTCAAAAATCTTCATGTCATCAGCGAACATGAGAAAGTTAGATGAAATGACTCCACCAATGTCATTCATGTAAAGATTGAATAGCAAGGGGCCCAGGTGTGACCCTTGAGGGACACCAGACAGAACAGAGAAAGGTTGAGATGTCGATCCATCACATTTGACAATGAGTTCTCTGTCCCTCAGATAACTAGCGAGCCACGTCAGCAATGAGCCAGTCACACCATAACCTTCCAGCTTGGCTATTAGGAGAGCGTGGTTAACCTTGTCAAATGCTTTGGAGAGGTCTAAATAAAGGCAATCAACCTGGCATGATTCAACAAAGGAGGACATGATATATTCCTGAAATTCAAGAAGGTTTGTCACAGTTGAACGAGAGCGCAAGAATCCATGTTGTTCAGGAGAGATACACTTACGAAGGTGAAAATATAAGTGGTCAAGGACAATACTCTCATAAACCTTGGCAATTGCAGACTGGATCACAATCGGTCGATAATTCCTGACATTGGTTCTGTCGCCTGACTTGTAGATAGGAACAACAAATCCTCGCTTCAGGAGTGAAGGAAAGATACCAATGGTAAGCAATGTCGAGAAGAAAATGGAAAGATGAGGGGCCAGTACAGTTGCACAGTATTTTAAGACGAGAGGAGGGATGTCATCAGGTCCAGCTCCCTTATTCGGATCAAGTCCTTCAAGCCTTCTCTGTACGTCAGTGGGGGACACAAGGCATGGTGGAACAGTGAAATTCCAGCCAAAATCAAATTTTGGAACTGGGACAGCTGAGTTGCAGAATACTGAAGAGAAGTAGTCAGCGAAGAGTTGACATTTATCCACGTCGTCGTCAGATTCCCTCGTGTCAAAAATGAGCCTAGAGGGAATAGCAGGATTTCGCTTTAGGTTATTGACGTGAGTCCAAAAAGATTTAATGTTCGTTGGTATGCCATCCTCCACCTTTCTTGTGTAATCACTATAGCAGACTTTAGCCAGGGTTTTGCACTGATTTCTTAATTTTCTAAACATACGGAGATGGACGAATTCACCAGTGGACTTGAACCTTTTGTGTGCAATCTTCTTCTGAATGATCAGTTGCTTGAGGTCACTTGAAAACCACACCGGAAAAGACGAGGAGCGAATTGTCTTGATAGGAGTATGCTTTTTGATGAGAAGACTCAACCATTCACAGAATTCATTGAAGCTGTTTTCAATGCTAGTTGATGAGTTGAAAATTGGAAAATTAAGGCATTGCAGTTCATTGAATACAGCATCAAGGTTACATTTTCTGAAGTTGAATACTTGACGTACACCACTTTTAGGCTTATCTTCGATAAAGGAGAAAGAGATATCCAATGCTGGATGATGTTTATCCTCCCCTACAAGTATATCTTCAGCAGCAGCAACAACAGTAGAAGGTATTGAGGAGAAAACTAGATCCAACAGGACACCTCTGGAGTTTTTGATAGTGTTGATCTGTTTCATGTTGTGTATGATGGCCAAATTTCGCAAAGAGTAAGAAGAATCAGTTCCAGTTGCATAGAGAATGTCACAGTCGCTCCAATCAGCATCCGGCAGGTTGAAATCGCCCAACAACATCACACTCTCATAGTCACCAGCAGAAGTTAACACTTCATCAACAACGTCACAGAAGTCAGAGTATGTGGAAGCTGATTGACTAGGAGGTATGTAAGAACAACACAGAAGTATGGTGCGTGACGATATAGTACATTTGACAAATATGCATTCAGTGGCACAGGTAGGAGTGGCTATCAAACAACTTGGGATTGAATCACGTATAGCCAGGAGAACACCCCCACCGCTTGACTTCAAGCTGGTTGCCATTGATCGATCGTATCTGAAAACGTTGAATCCAGTAAGACCAAGCTCAGGGTCACAAATATCATGAGAAAGGTTGGTCTCGACCAGAGCAATGACGTCAAAACAAGAGGCTGTCACATTAAGTGATAGTTCAGTAAGTTTTGTTCTTAACCCATTAACATTTTGAAAATAACAGTGAAGATATTTTGGTGCACCGTTGGAGTTTATGCGTTTTTTGTATTCTTAACAATCTGAGGGACATTATTTACAAATTTAATCGTAAGGTCTTTCTCACCACGAGATGTACGATCAACCAACTCAGAGTTCAGGCTTTGAAGGTGCTTGATTTCACGTGGGGTTCTATCTCGAGCCAGCTTGACAGAAGAGAAAAGAGGATCAATTTGAGCCACCGATTCGGAAGAGAAGTTACTGATGATGGCTGACACGTCCGACGTGGATTCCAATATAACTTTGAGTGGTCTCACCTTATCAGCCTGTTTCTTTCCGACACGAAAGGTTTTAATGTTGTTGAAGGATGCTGTGGGGTGAAGAGTTGAGAACATTTTAGTAACCAAATCGAAATCATACTTCACCCGAATCTTCAAGTTGCCATCCGAGGATTCTTGTAAATTAAATATCATAATATTCCTGGAGCGACGAGTACGATCATTCAATTCGGCTATGGTCGCCTCGATGTTTGGAGTATTGGCTTCTTTGAAGGTTTTAATTTGGTCCTCCACAGACAACAGACGATCTTCAACAATGACGACACGGGGTTCAAGGGCGGAGAGGCCACTTTTAATCGAAGCCATCTCATCCTTAATGTCAGCCACATCACTTGAAATCACATCAATCTTATTGACTTTGTCCAGGAGTTGCTCAAGCTTGGCCAAAACCATGGAAATTTGATTAGACAGTTTTTCATAGGGCTGGTTGGGGGCATCAAGGCAGTCTGTCCTGCCACAATGCCATTTATCATTACTGTTTCCACTCAAGCGTTGGTATTCAGATTTAGACATGCCCAAACAGTTTCTATGGAACCAACGTTGGCATTTACCGTCACATCCCACTCCTTCATCAGAATTCGAAACAGTTTTGACACAGATCGGGCAGGTATTATTCATTTTGAAGTTGATATATAGTATTGATTTAAGATGAAGCTTTGGTAGTCGGTACTATCCAGTTTGAAGCTACTCAATTCACCTCAAGAAGGATATCGAACAGTCACACTAGTATATTTGAAAGCAGAAACTGAAGAGTTTTCTGAAGAGTTTTATTCTGTAGAGCTAATCACAACTTTGTATATGGAAATAAATATAAGTTATTTGAAAACTGGAGAGTAAATTGGCTGAAGCTTTGACATAAGTAGAATAATCTGAGGTAATTCCTACCATCCAGACCTACCATGGGTACCATTGAACTCTGCACTTTTAAGTGAAATTAAGATCAACACAATTAACTTACAGTACAAAGGGGTATCATGTATTTTATTGCGATAGAATGTATATTTACAACATGTTATTCAAACGTTAAAAACTATTATGAATTGCCGAATGGGCGATGGTACATGACCAACCTGACCTATCACAACCACAGCAGACTGTAAATTGTAAATAAATAAATAAATTTAACTTGACTCTTCTTCGTCTTGACTGTCTTGCCGCCGCTGCCATCTCCATATTATCGGACGGACATCTCACACACTCTGTTTTTTTTCTTTATTAATGTTTTTATGTGTCAGTTAAATTTTTACCACTTTTATTTTCTTAGTAAAGATTTTCTTATTATTATTATTATTAGTTAATTAACACCAAATTTATTTTTCCCGTATTCATAACCTATTATAAAATACTTTTTAAATAACAAATTGTATTATACAGGGTGTTCGGAAAAAACGTTTCAGGAATTCAGGAGGTTATTGCCCACATCAAAATAAGCAAAAAAGTTCCAGTAAACATATGTCCTAAAATGCTTCGTTAACCCGCTAGCCGCCATTTTGTTTTTTACACTAAATAATTTTTATTTCCGCGATGGATCATTGTATCAAGTTAATATTTGGCATGCACCTTCATCATAGCAATACCCATTTTCAAGAAAAAAGTAATTTTTTTCCTAAGTGTATTTTCAAAATGGCGGCCATTTTAAATTTTTAAACTAAAATATCTGAAAACCGGTAAATTTTATGAAAATTTTATTAGACACAAAAAAGTTGAAAAATTTAATTATCTAATCAATGGTACCAAGTTTGTAAGGATCTGACAACAAATAACGGAGTTATTGAGATTTTTCTGCATAAAAACATTGATTTTGCATTGTAATTAATGCAAATTAAGGTAATTTTAATTGAAAAATCTCAATAACACCGTTATTTGTTATCAGATCCTTACAAACTTGGTACCATTGGTTAGATAATTAAATTTGTCAACTTTTTTGTATCTAGTAAAATTTTTATAAAATTTACCCGTTTTGAGATATTTTGGTTTAAAATTTTAAAATGGCCGCCATTTTGAAAATACGCATTGGAAAAAAATAACTTTTTTCTTGAAAACGGGCATTGCTATGATGAAGGTTCATGCCAAATATTAACTTGATACAATGATCCATCGCGGAAATAAAAATTATTTAGTGTAAAAAACAAAATGGCGGCTAGCGGGTTAACGAAGCATTTTAGGACACATGTTTACGGGGACTTTTTTGCTTATTTTTATGTGGGCAATAACCTCCTGAATTCCTGAAACGTTTTTTCCGAACACCCTGTATACACTTTGTCTATGTCTGACAACAAAACAACAATGCCGCCGTTTAACGTACCCTAAGGGCAAACGCGCACTACACCGACCACGACCACGACCACGACCCCGACCAGTCGCATGCGGCCAGTTTTATTATAGAAGTAAGTGGAACAGCGCGCACTAGGCGACATGCGACTCGGCGGTCGGACCCTGGTCGCACGACCAGAGTTCTGGAGTTTGGTCGCGCCCGACCACGACCCGACTGCGACCAAAAATAACATAGATTGTAATGGCACATCGCGCACTGCCTCCGACAACACTCCCGACCCGACCAGTGGTACTGCTTGGAGCGAACTGTGTATACCTGGTTTTGCGTGTGGTTTTGTGTTGTTGAAGTGTACTTCACACTTGACACTATTCTTATACCATGTACAATTTGTGAATAAAGCATTTATGAATATGAATATGAATTGAAAAACCTTTCTTTATACTGGCGTAGTTCGTTATAAAATGTAGCGAACTATCCTCTCGTAGACCTCACAGCCATCATAGGATGTACCCAGTACCGCCATCTCCTTCGCCGAACGTAATTGCGATACAAGTGCGCAATGACAGCTATCCCTTCAACGTCCATTTTGTAACTGAATAGCTACTAGCTTGGCATTCGTTGTCGTGGTCGGGGTTCGGCCGCAAGGCTGTGCGACCCGACCAATCGGGGTAAAAGTCGTTGGTCGTGGTCGTGGTCGGTGTAGTGCGCGTTTGCCCTAAACACCGCTTATTACGGCCTCCAATGCATTTCTTATGGGAAATTAAATTACGTCTCATTACTTTATTACTTAACAGAATAACTTCAGAAACGAACTTGACCTGTAAAATTACGCCTAAAATCTACTGTGAAAGTTTGAAGTCGATCTGAGGCTTTTTGCGAACGTTATCGTCGAACAAAAAATAGGGGTTTGTCACTACAGTGAGGCTGTTAACAGTCATGTATGAGGATTCTCTCCTCTTCGATCCGTTCATCCAAATATATTTCTGTTTCTTTAATTAGAAAGTAGTATTTTATTGCAGTTAAACAATCAGATAGTAATTAGTCTAGTCAAATTATGGTTTTACCCGAAAGTAATTGCAAACTAATATATTTTGACTGATTCTCATGTAAAATTACCTGAGAAAAATGATGGTGAAAAGTCTACCACTCTCCGACGCTCCGCTCGCCTGATATGGCCTTTTTCTCAAAATGGCTGTTGTAGTTTTATAAGTTTTTGCTGAATATCTTTTGAACCATTAAAGACAGCTAAACTTTGTAAATTGGTAAACTGTAGAAAGTAAAATTTTGCACATTTTGATAAATAATATGTATTGGTTGTTGTATTTAATAAGGGTGATATTGCTCTTTAAAACTACTTTCAATTGTGAGTTTTTAAATTAATTTATTCTAGGAAAAACATATTACGGTGGTGCCAAAGGTTAGAAATATACCTTTAACCATGTTAACTTTTTACTACAGGGTCCCCAAATAACAAAAACACCATTCATTCAAATTTTCATATCAGCACATGTATGATTATTAAGAAATTCCGTGAAGCCGGTAAACCTTTTAACAAAACGTCTGATTTTTATCAAACTTGAAATGAAGGTGTGGGACTAGGTCTCTTTCCATAAGTTATGTCAATTGGGATTATCAGATTGTGGGTTAATGGTGATATACAGGTTCAAATTTATCTAAAATAAGCTTAAACCCCGATTTTGGTCTGATAAAAAAAAAGAAGATATTCAGCAAAAACTTATACAACCGCCATTTTGAAAAATTGGCCATAGCAGGCGAGCGCAGCGGCGGAGAGTGGTAGACTTTTCAACATAGCTTTTCTCTGGTAATTTTACATAAGAATCGGGCAAAATATATTAGTTTGCAATTACTTCCGGGTTCAGCTATTTTTTGAACAAATTTTACTAGACTAAATGTACAATTTAAGTTTATGATATAAAACTCCCATGAGTAAAACAATAAATACTTAATCTACAGTACCAAGGGATTAAATTATACAATAAGTTGATTTGAAAAATGAAACAGATATTAGAATGTTTTAAGAAGAAAGTTAAATTAATTTTGTTGGAAGAAGCATTATATAAAATTGAAGATTTTATGGAAAAAATAGATTATATGCAAAATATATCATGAACAAAATATAAGATTATAATATAGGTTAAATTACTTTTAAATTATTTATTTAAAAATGCAATTTGTGCAATAAATATTATAACTATTATTACTAATACTTATTTTTTGGTTATACCCAATGTTTGCAATAGAATTAGTAAAAGAAATGGCCTATCAATTTATACTAGAGATCGCCCACTGGTCGAAATTCGACCAAAAATTCAGTTGATCTGGACCCAAGAAGCTTAAAAACATTTTAGAACTAAAACATCTGTTCTTCCTAATTTTCTAGCAGTTGTTCTTACAACAGCTGTCTAATGATTCATTCAATTCTCCTTTCTCCATAAGATTAACATTGGAACTTTGAAAGCCTGTGGGGTGTAACCCTGGAGTCCGATGTGAATTAGAATGTGATTCTGCTCATCTACAGGACTATACCTTTCTAACGGTATGCTCGGATTTATCCTACGATGCACATGGGCTGAGAAAAAAGGAGGAAATGAAACATGCTTGCGTATTAATATATAGACTAGAGATCGCCCACTGGTCGAAATTCGACCAAAAATTCAGTTGATCTTGATCCAATTATTTTTTTTAATGTTTTATAAATAAAACATCTGTTCTTACTTATTTTCTAACATTTGTTATTGCAACAGCTGTCTTATGATTCAATCAATTATCCTTATCCCATATGATTGACATTGAAATTTTTAAAGCCTCTAGGGCGTAGCCCCGTGGGCCGATGTGAATTAAAACGTGATTCTGCTCATCTACAGCACAATATCTTTATAATGGTATATTTAGATTTCTCCTCCGACGCACACGAGCTTAGAAAATAGGAGGAAACGAAACATGCTTGCGTATCAATATATAGATATTGAATTTCTATAAAATACTTTTGTTATGTTCCTGAATTTGTGAAACACAGCCACTGATTGCAAAGACATATGATAAAAAATGTTTTCCTTAAAAGGTAAGTGACACATAAGCCCTCAGCAAGCCTGGCTTATTTGCTGTATTACTGTGGATAATCAAGCGCCAGGGACTGGCAGTGGCAACGAATAGTGCATTGTTTATTCGGTATGCAAAAAAATCCATACTTCAACTTCCAGAATATATTATAATAATGATAATTTTTGTTTAATGCTCATTCATTGATACTTAAAACCTAGAACTTATTTCATATATACCCTGACAAAATACATATTCCTTGCATAATACATTAAATCACTCATTCGTGAATGAAAAAAGGTCAAGAGGCAGAGCAAGAATAAAGCAAAAATACAAGACTGGGTATTTCACAAAAGGTGTTTGTAATTGTTTGCAAATCAACAGCATGAACAAAATAACAGTTGACCCCACCCATGTGAAGAAATCATGCCAATTTCAGACTTGTTCCCCCAGTTATCCAAGGTGTTCATATAAGCTTGTTTGGGGTTTGCTGAAGCTTCGTCTTGTTGTTCTTCCAACAAAAAGCAAAAGATCGTTTCTCATTAAATTACCATCAAGGAACAACTTAATCAATATTTAATAATGTAAATATATGGGTATTCCAAAAACTGAGATTCACCGGTTCCAATCTCAGAAATTACAAATACCAACATATTATACTCTACTTGATTTTAAAGAGCAATTTAATTCAAACTAGAGATCGCCTGATGACTGATAGAATTGAACCAAAAATTCACTTAACAATCTGGACCTAATTAGTTCAAATATTTTAACTGAACCATCTTAATCTTTTTCTGGCATTTTTTATTACAACAGTAGTTGTCACAATATAATGATCCAATTAACTGTTGTTATTTCATTGAAACTTTGAAAGGCTATGTGTAAGGCATAGGCCACGGAGTCAATTTAAATAATAATAGATTTCTCATGTACAGGACTCTATCTTTCTAAAACGTATGTGCTAATTTTTCTTGTAATGCACAAAAGCTGAGCTAAAAGGAGAACTGGTTTTTTGCTTGCTGTAGTAATAGTACTGGGGAACTAAGCATTTGCTCGGTAAACTTGTAGATTTTTAAAACTTGCTGCTGTTGCTGCTTGTAGCTGGTGGATAAGGAGACTCCGGCTGAACCGCCGAGCACATCTACCTCTAACAGGTATTGTGCGCAAGTACCGGAAGGATAGGATACTGAAGGAAGAGAAAAGGTGAGAAATGGAGCAGCAGACTGCTGATTGACCCCAGGAGGACCAACTCCCATGCTCCTTTGACAACTGATTTGCAGGCTCAAACAGGCGGTCTGCTCTGCCCTCTAAATAGCAACCATCCGACTGTCCACTTATGTTCCTCAGCTAGGAATTTCCATGTCCTCCTGATGACATCAACCCCCTGCTGTCTAGAAACATTATGAAGGTTGGGGCCCTAGGCCAACTTTTCTGTGGGGCCCTCCTCCCCCCCACCTCTTCACCGACTGAAGTATGAGTGTATCTAAAGTCATCAAATTAAGCTAAAATCGTCTTTAATTTTTTATCCTATGCTCTGGTACCAGTAAAGTGTAATTGTCTGTGTACACTCTGATCTCTGAGAACGAGCTCGTCTTGAAAAGATAATGGATTATCCAGCTGTTAAATGGGGGTGGGGCATGGGGTCCATTATTCTTTATCATTGACTATCTATTATTACTTGACATTATCTCAAATACCATTAGGATTACGGGTACCCATTAAAACGTAAAGTTGTCTTAACATTATGTGTAGAATAAAAAAAAACCATAAAAAGTGGGGGTTCTTATTTTAAACTAATGACTTCCGGTCTGGATAGGTTACTTCTGGTACACCCTGTACATTGAAATTATCATCAATGGATACCTAATTAATTAATCAGCAACCGGTTTAGCTATAATGGCACTATTTGTTTCAGTGAATAATTAATTGTGTAGATTTTAAAAGGGGTGTACGGGTGGTCTGGGACACCCGGTATATATATGTTTTTCATTAACAAAAAAGTTATTAAATATAAATTTCCTTATTATCTATGAGAAGAGCTTACCAAAATGTTAAAGATCATCTTTACTCTAAAAATTTTTAGAAATACATACTTGCATAGTAATCTTTGTATATTATCAACTTATGATGCCAAGAAGATTGGATATCTACAGTTAAGTTAATAAGGAATTTGGTATGCCTTTGTTATTACTGTACTTTGAAGTACTACCCTTAAAAATCTAAACTTCTCTCATTTTTGTGGATTTCGTGGACAGGCTAAATTTATTGTCATAAAAAAATAGACAAATAAAGTGTTGATAATGACTGTAATTAGCATTTGGAAGTTCCTATTCAAGCTGTAAGCTAGTTTTGATTAATTGACGACTCAATTTAATTTTTTAATTCATTATTGAAACATTTTCTAAATTATGGTCCATACCAATTTTGTTTTTTTAAAACAGATTTTAAGCTGTCGCGAGTTGGGTTTTCATTTCCATGCTGTGTAACTTTATTTGAAACACCGACACACTTTGTGGTGCATATATTAAGGTGAGTATGACTGAAGGGGTGACTGTGATGATTGTGATGGATCAGATGAGGTGTAGCTTTGTTACTGACAAATATCAGCTGTTTCATTTGTGCATGTCTTTTAGACGGCGGATACATTTCAACTGCAAGATAGGATTATTTAATCGGGTTAAATAGCCTTCTGGACTGTCCGAAATGATATTGACCATGCATGCACCTGCAGTCAAGTGTGGAGGCATGAGAACGCTTCTTTAATTGTAGTATTAGGTCGATCTGCCACCAACTCCTAAGGTAATTGCACACATTATAGATGATGATTTTGGACATCAATACCAAGTACCGCCAGTACCGGTTATCTGTTTACCATTGGAAACTAAAGTTTATTTTTTAGTAAAGTAACAAATACGGGAATTATAACTTTAACCATAACAAATTAAAAATAGTTTACAAAGGTTTGCTGGCAAACGCCACCAAACAGCAATGTGGTATCCACTTAGAAGTAAAAGGCTACAATTACTTTTGTGTATATTACCAGGGTCTTTTCAAGTTTTTATAGCAAGAGAATTAATTCATCTAATAACACAAAGTTTCTTGAATCTAAATAACTGACCCAATATGAAACTGACTCATTGATCATGTATTCAAAGGACATTAGACTACCTCGATAACAAGTAGGGGAGAGCGGGGCACTTTTTCATACAAAACTCAATGTCAAACTTAAACAATTTTGTTTGTATTTTTTACCTTTCATTAAAATTAGCTGAAAATAATTTCATGTAACAACCAACTACAGTAATAAGCAATTTAAGTATGTGTTCATATTTTGTACAAGCCAACTGCTATTTTAGTATTTCCATTTTTAATGAAAGCATTAAATTTGTATGAATGCCATTGGGGCAGTTTCATATACAGGAAAATATGCATAGAAATATATATATAGAAATAATATATATAGTTGGTATGGTTTACCAACTTTATTTTGTAAATTACAAAGTATTTGAACCCTGGGTGGCCCTATTTTTCAGGATGTCCACAAAATTAAATTCACAAATTTCCCGCAGATAATTCACGTTTTTCCTGCCGGTTTATACCGCCATTTTGTTAAATATAGTTAAAAAGGTGATAAAAATTCATTAAATAAATTATTACTGTTCATCAATTGAGGCTCGGAGAATGTCACAACGGGAGGAAGTGCCTCCAATTGGCAAACACGATCGCCTCCAGTCGGCGGACATGGTCACGTTAGACCGGTGGACACGATCATCCCACTCAGCGCTGCCAAAGATTGCTGGCAGACATGATCAACCCGGTCGGCAGATATGATTGTATTGAGTTCAGGCGTTTTAAATTACTTAAATCAACACTACAGTACAATAAATTCACCCTTATTTTCCAATTTTGTAAAAGTTTTGCATGAACATAACCTATTTATATTCAGGTTACCTAAAATTAATTTACAAACAAAGAATATGAGCTTTCGACGAATTTACAGAAACTAGCGTAGTAAGGGGGCATAGGGGCGGAACCCCCATTGAGCCGTAGGGGAGTAATTTTTTAGTATGATGCTATTACATGCTTACATAAACTGTTTCAAATCTCAGCTGGCAGCTAGTTGTGACCAATTTATTTTAACAGAATGCACTGTTTGTGAGACAGTGTGTACATTGGATATGTTAATTTTGTATAGTAACAGCCTTGTCGTTGTACTAACTATGTTTCATAAATTTTTTACTGAACGTATGATCTTTGAGGATCTTCAGTACATGTGTCTAAAATAACTTATTTGGTAAGACATGTACTTATCTGGTACATTAACTTAGACATTAACTTATTTTGTACTTACAGTAGACTCCCTCTTAACCGGCCACCTTTTAACCGGTCTCCGCTTTAACCGGCCTACCCTGACACAAAATAACATCTTTTTAACCGGCCATTTTTTATCTCAACATCGCTTTAACCGGCCGCGTTTCGCCGGAAACGTAGTTTTCTTATCTAAAATGTATCATTCAATTCAATTTTATTTTATATTGACGTTCTCAAACCAATTAAACTGTAACGTCCTGGACGGAAGTGACTGCCACCGGAAGTCAATACGTTTGGACCTACTATCCAGTAGACCACAATAAAGAAACAAACTATAATTAGTGTAGGTTTGTTGTGGATTTCATGGGTGATGGATGTTAGCTATAAATCATATACAGTAATGTATTTAAGGTTGTTTTTCAAGTAATAATTATATTTAGGCCAAATTAAATTTGTTAGTTGGCGTTCCTTAATGAACATTGGTTTAACCGGCCAATTCATTATCTGGCCGCGGCCTGGTCCCGAGGTAGCCGGTTAAGAGGGAGTCTACTGTATATAAAAAAAAGCAATTCTTTGGGTCAAAAATAAAACTCAGGTCATAAATAGGAATTTTATAAACCGACCTTGAATACTGTATACATAACAAAATATTATTCAAACTTAATAAATTAACAAAAAATCTTGTATTTTCTTAAAAAAAGGCTATGATGGCAGCATTCCTTGCCTCCTCTTCTTAGCTGCCATTGCTCTTCGATTGTGATTTCCTCTGGAAGATTTGTGGGTGTTCTTGAACTCACGGCTCTTAATAACCTCTTTTTCTTGGCCTTGACCTTTAGGTTTACCTGTAACATGACAAATACAATTTTTTTTAAAGAATTTGGCGGACCTCTTTTTGGCCTTACTTAGCCCCATCCACATACACTATTGATCTGTGCGTGGATCGTATTAGACAAAGTAAGGGGGTGAGCCGCTACAGTACAAGGTGAAAGGTACTGATAAAAGTCACTGGCAGAACTCGGATTTGAACCCACAACATCCCTGCCATGGTCCCGAAGTCCGGCGCGCTGACCATTATGCCACCGACTCACCCTAAATAGTACTGGTTAAGATATTAGATGGATTAGTTTAAAATATTTGTAAATGCTAAAACATATTTTGAATATTTTGGGGTTCTTTAGCCTTTTATGGATTAGAAGTGCTGTTTTTTACAATTTTTTTTGTCCATGTAAACAACTTTAGTATATGACATTCGAAAGACACTAGGTTGGAATTTGGATCTTTACCCATCAAAATGTTAAAATTTCAACAGCAATAAAAATAAAATGGAAACATTGGAAAATGTGCTTGATTTTTAACTAACTTTGATGCTGTCAAAGATAGGCGATATCATGTCCCAAAAATGTACAGGATGAAGAATTGATTTTTAACCTAAGACCATTTACGTGAATAAATGAATCTGACCACTAATGGTAGAGTTTAATTCTGGGGGGGGGGGGGTCATTCAGTTAAATCTCTGTCAAAGTTTTGGTTGGGAACTGCTGCTACCGTACGTACCGACAACGTCGCGTGGTGTGTGGCCGCCCCGGCCGCGGCCACCTCGCTCCTGCCTCTCCCGTCGCCACTGCTCAGCCTTTGCTCTCAGTTCCGCAGGATCCTCGCAGAATGCATCTCGCCCCTTGTCCTTCTCTGGCTCCTCCTCCTCCTCTTCAAAGTCTTGAGCTACCTCCACCTTCTTGTACTGTTGCAAAACTCTCGGAACGACAAATGCTCGTCTGCAAAAATAAAATATATTATTCTTTTCAGTTTCTTTAAACGATAATAGCTACAAAAGTTTCGATCAAATTTAATACCACTTATACTTCAGTTTTCAATCAAAGCACATATATTAAAACTTACACCATGTACTGAGATGAAAATAAAAATTAAATTAAACAAAAGTCACGATCCTCCTCTTATGATCTGGTAAGAAATAGCTATATTTGGTCTATACATAGGGATCATATGGTCAATGTTGTTGTGATCAGTGATTTATGCTCTTGGAAAAACTATTTACATTCTAAAATTTAGTCTATAATTGTGAGTATTTTGTTATAGAAGTATTATTCAAGTTTCTAACTTAAAATTTAATCATGGTATTACACTTAGTTCTTCAGTCTAACTAATTTTTATTGAAAAATCACAAACTAACCTTACATTTTTATCTTTAAAAAATAAGTAAACATCAGCTGAAATATAAGGTCTTTTAATTTAGTTATTTTCTTCAAAAAGCTAACTGCACTGTCTCTTTAAATGAAAGTGTACAATCTTTAGATACAAATGAAATTAACAAAACTATCAAAGAGTTAAAAAATGAATTAGAAAACTTGGAAAAAAGAAAAATTGAATTAGAAAAAGAGATTAAAGTTTTGAACAAACAACATGTTCAATTGAGTAAGAACAATGGCAAATTATAGTCAACCTTTAAGCAAAATGAGGATAAATGGTTAGATGACAAGTTTCTACATTCATATTTTGATTGTTTGTCAAATGAGGCCAGCCTATCTGATTTGAAAAGTAATGTAATAATGGCAGGGCCATCAGTTACTCATATGCTTAAATATGGTGACTTGTATACAAATACCATAGCTCTAACGTCCCTAAACTTTGAGGAAGCAAAATTTGTCATATTTTGTCTGAACAACTCTTCAGATACCGTATTCAAAACAAAAACGGAATGAATGGGACTCACTGGAGCCTTTTGGTTTATAAGAAAGAAGGAAATGCGTTTTAGCGAATTTCCCTATAGGGAATACGCTATTACGGTAGTAGCCATGGTAAGACCTAAGCCCGGGACCATGTTACTTTTTCATTTCGAGGTCCCCAGAAGCCAAAAACAATGTTCGTTCATTTTCATATATATGTATATATATATATATCTATATATCTATATATCTATATATATATCTATATATATATATATCTATGTGTCCGTGGTACTGATAACTTTTGAAGGGGACCTCCGATTTTGATGAAATTTGGTATGAAGGTGTATGACTAGGTCTATTTTCATGAGTTCGCGAACCAGCAAGATCGGGTTATGGGAACAGGGTTTTATGGGGTTTCAAAAGGGTCAAAAATGGGTTTTTTGCATTTTTGGAGTATAATTTTCAAAATTCAACAATTTTAACTAAAACCATTTTAAAGAGCTTAAAAAAATAAACAATTTAGTATTTTGAATTTTTAACTTGGCTTAACAGGTTACGGAGAAAAGCCAAAAATAGGTTTTCCATGTTAATCTTATGGGAAATCAACGAAACCCTGTATCTTGCTTATTTATTGGAATAACTTGATAAAATTTGGTATGTAAATTCACTTGGTAGGATTCAACTAAAAATTGCTTACAACACCCACATGGCGGCAAACCTACGTACTCACCCCTATGGGGTTTATGGGGAAAATGAAAAGAACACCATAACTTGATAATTTTTGGTATGTACATTCAATAGGGAGGATGTAACTGATATTTGCTTACAACAACCACATGGCGGCAAACCTACGTACTCACCCCTATGGGTTTTATGGGGAAAATGAAAAGAACACCATAACTTGATAATATTTGGTATGTACATTCATTAGGGAGGATGTAACTGATATTTGCTTACAATACCCATATGGCGGCAAACCTACATACTCACCCCCATGAAGTTTATGGGGAAAATTAAAAAGTGCCGAATATTGAGACAGTTTGACATTTACCTAACGTAACTATTACATTTCCTAACAAAACTAACATTTTCTAACTACATCCCAAGTCAGCAAACCTACATACCCATTCCTATGGTGTTTATGGGGAAAATACAATATCTTAAGATCGTTTGGAAATTCGCTGAGTACGCAGGTCTGCTGCGACGGGGGTATTTTATTTTGACAGCATTGAAGGGTTCAATCTTGACCATGCCGAGAAACTATCAAAAAGTTTAACAGAAGATGCAGTCTTAATTGAAGTAAAAACGCCGCAGCAAAAGTATGATTTCGAGTGTGGTTTGCATGTGTTAGTCAATGCTAAGCTAGCTGACAATAAAATCCTTAATGAGATGGACTTTGATATTGGATTAGCTCCCATGCCAAGCAGCCATAATGATTCAAAACAAGAAAAGCTGGATGAAGGAGAACTTAAATCTACACCTATAAACTTGGCAAACCAAATCCTAGAACAAAATCAAATGGCATCACAACAAGATTTTAAAAAAGAAGAGCCATGGGAAAGTGTTAAAGTCAGAACTAGCAAAAGAATTAAATCAAAATATGATAAAGGAAAAAATATCATTAGGACAACAAACAAGTTTGAATGCCTTTTCGATAAAACTGATGTAGATGTTATTTCATATGATGTACAAGAAAACTCTTTCGATGACTCAAAAACCACACATAAAAAAGCCAAGAATGGAATGAAGCAACAAACGAGAAATGTCAAAAAGACAATTAAACTGTATACTGATAGCAAAGGGCGTGGATTAGCTACCCTCATAAATGAGAAAATCGAATCAAACTCGTGTGAGGGATTAGTCATGCCCAATGCTTGCAGTGGACGCATATTTCAATGTGCTGCGGAAGATAAAGCAAAAAATGTTGTTATTTTATGTGGAACGAATGATTCACTAAAAGATTCATTAAATGATATTTACAAAAACCTTGAAAACCACATCAAAATGCTGAAAGGTGAAATGGTTTACTTGACCACAATCCCACAAAGGTATGATCTAAAACCTAATCATCCTCATCAAGAAGAAATTGTTCTACTAAATAATTATATTAGTGAAGTGGCAGCAAGAAATAGAGTTATATTATTGATTTAAATCAATCCATTGATTTAAATCAATATTGATTAAATCCCAATCAATCTATCGGGGAGTGCTTTCCCCGATGGATTGATTGGGCTGCATTGTGCAAGTGAAGCTGGGCTGCAATGGCTTAGCGCCCTGGATTTAGCTTTATAGAGAGAGATAATAACTCTATGTTTTTAGTTTAGTTTTTAAATGTTTTGACGCAGGTGCTAAGCACCGCAGAGAATGTTTTATATTTTTCTGAAGTTGGTGGCTGGCTATTAATGCCATACGATATATATATATATACATATATATTGATTTAAATGTACTCAAGAGACATCATTTCACGCAACATGGACTACATCTAAATAAATCAGGAAAAATTAAAATAACCAACCTGTTGCTGAATGCGTTGAAGAGTGGTGTTAAATTTAAGGAAAATGTAAAATGCCAACTGAATGAAAAGGAACATGAAACATATATTTCTAAACGAACAGAAAAATCAAAATTCAAGGAAGTATATCAATATGCAATGACTGATGAAACAAATTGTGTGCAAGCATCTACAAGTTGTAAAATTGGATTTAGTAATAATTTTTTAGTTTAAGGCTACTTAACACATCCATAGATTTAACAAATGGCTTTCCAAATTACATAAGTACATCAAATAAATCAAAAAAATTTAAAACCAACAATACAGAGCACAAGTAATTTGTAATTTGTAATTAAAATCACCAATTATAATAAACTTTAATTTTTTTTAAAGCAAATTTTTTAGAAGAATTTCCAGTTTTAGAAAGAAATCTTCTATTTGACCTGAGGGTAATCTATATAAGCCAATTACCAATAACTTGGAATTGTTTTTATCAAAAATACTTATACCGCTAACCTCAAAGTTTTTATCAACTGAAAAATTTATATTATAATTAGAATATTTTAGTCTTTTTTTAACAAATATTGCAACACCACCCCATTTGTAATTTTTACGTTGATACGAAGCAGCACGTTCATAATTGTCAATTTTAAAATATTCAATGGTTTTATCACTAAAACCTTGTTCAGAAATTACTAATATGTCTGGTGAGAGTTCATCACAAATAATTTCTAACTCATTAATTTTATTGGTGGCTACCTGTGAATTTTGGTGCAATATTCTAATATTGCCTTTATTATTATCTGTTTGATTTGGTATAATGTGCTCTGTATTGTTGGTTTTAAATTTTTTTGATTTATTTGATGTACTTATGTAATTTGGAAAGCCATTTGTTAAATCTATGGATGTGTTAAGTGGCCTTAAACTAAAAAATTATTACTAAATCCAATTTTACAACTTGTAGATGCTTGCACACAATTTGTTTCATCAGTCATTGCATATTGATATACTTCCTTGAATTTTGATTTTTCTATTTGTTTAGAAATATATGTAGGGATGGTCGGGTCCCGAAATTTCGGGAAATTTTCGTCCCGATCATCGGGCGGGATTTTTTTATACTCGGGAATTTATCGGGACGGGAACTGCCGAACGGCGGCCGGCGATCGCGGCCGACGATCTCGCTAACGAGAACGGCGATCGCGGCCGACGATCTCGCTAACGAGGACGGCGATCGCGGCCGACGATCTCGCTAACGAGAACGGCGATCGCGGCCGACGATTTCTAACGAAGACGGGTGTCGCGGGCGACGATCTCGCTAACGAGGACGGCTATCGCGGCGACGATCTCGCTAACGAGGACGGCGATCGCGACCGACAATCTCGCTAACGAGGAAAACGCGGTTTAGCTATAGCTTATATTTATTAGATTTTAGGGTTTATAGCTTTAAATTTACATTTTTATAATTTTTTCCATCACACCAAACACTCCTTAATTTTTTTTCTGAAGTAGCAAAAAAATAGTTAAATGAATTCATGCTAAAATAATAACTATAATAACTATAAATAACAATAAAAGTATAATAGTTTATAATTTCTCAGTTCAATTTTCTTATTTATATTCTTCAAGTAAGAAACTGTCTCAGTAAAATCAATGAATATAAAAAAGAAATTGGCAAAATATTTCTTAGGGTTATAAATGGCATTGGCTTGTTGAACAACTTCTTTTCTGAGTGTTAATATTTGTTCTAATTTCAATTTGTAGTTTTTTGTTCTTTTTTATCTGAGCAGGCCTTATTTATTGTAATATAGTATTGTTTTCTTTACAATTTTTCCAATTGTTTTAATCTATATTTTTTACGTACCAGTACCGCACATAATGTTTATTTTTATTCTTCGTACCAAACGTTTAATATTTCACTAAACAAAACTTGTATTAAATAAGACATGGGCAACATTTTTCCTTTATGTGTGTTTAGTGATTCAACTTAAATTTATTTAATTACAATAAAATTTATACTTTCCCATGATCTTATTGCATCCTGCAAATATCAAAACTATATATTTTAATTTTTTCAACAAAAGGACATTCATTGTAACTTATAAAAAAAAGTGGAACAAGTTGAAAGGAGAACTAGTTGATATTTAACATTAATTTGTCTTTATACAACACCGACGATAAAAGTCGGATACAATTAAGTCATATCAAAAAAGTCAAAACGAATATTTCCCGATAGCGTTGAAAAGAGCAATCCCGTCCCGAAATTGGATGGGAAATAAAAATTCCCGTCCCGTCCCGTCCCGAACTAAAAATCCATTCCCGTCCATCCCTAAATATATGTTTCATGGTCCTTTTCATTCAGTTGGCATTTTACATTTTCCTTAAATTTAACACCACTCTTCAACGCATTCAGCAACAGGTTGGTTATTTTAATTTTCCTTGATTTATTTAGATGTAGTCCATGTTGCGTGAAATGATGTCTCTTGAGTACATTTAAATCAATAATATATTTTATTAATATAAACAACTACAAAGTTGTGCATCAATGTTAATTTTACAAAAATTTTAAATACCCCCGTCGCAGCAGACCTGCGTACTCAGCGAATTTCCAAACGATCTTAAGATATTGTATTTTCCCCATAAACACCATAGGAATGGGTATGTAGGTTTGCTGACTTGGGATGTAGTTAGAAAATGTTAGTTTTGTTAGGAAATGTAATAGTTACGTTAGGTAAATGTCAAACTGTCTCAATATTCGGCACTTTTTAATTTTCCCCATAAACTTCATGGGGGTGAGTATGTAGGTTTGCCGCCATATGGGTATTGTAAGCAAATATCAGTTACATCCTCCCTAATGAATGTACATACCAAATATTATCAAGTTATGGTGTTCTTTTCATTTTCCCCATAAAACCCATAGGGGTGAGTACGTAGGTTTGCCGCCATGTGGTTGTTGTAAGCAAATATCAGTTACATCCTCCCTATTGAATGTACATACCAAAAATTATCAAGTTATGGTGTTCTTTTCATTTTCCCCATAAACCCCATAGGGGTGAGTACGTAGGTTTGCCGCCATGTGGGTGTTGTAAGCAATTTTTAGTTGAATCCTACCAAGTGAATTTACATACCAAATTTTATCAAGTTATTCCAATAAATAAGCAAGATACAGGGTTTCGTTGATTTCCCATAAGATTAACATGGAAAACCTATTTTTGGCTTTTCTCCGTAACCTGTTAAGCCAAGTTAAAAATTCAAAATACTAAATTGTTTATTTTTTTAAGCTCTTTAAAATGGTTTTAGTTAAAATTGTTGAATTTTGAAAATTATACTCCAAAAATGCAAAAAACCCATTTTTGACCCTTTTGAAACCCCATAAAACCCTGTTCCCATAACCCGATCTTGCTGGTTCGCGAACTCATGAAAATAGACCTAGTCATACACCTTCATACCAAATTTCATCAAAATCGGAGGTCCCCTTCAAAAGTTATCAGTACCACGGACACATAGATATATATATATATAGATATATATATAGATATATAGATATATATATATATACATATATATGAAAATGAACGAACATTGTTTTTGGCTTCTGGGGACCTCGAAATGAAAAAGTAACATGGTCCCGGGCTTAGGTCTTACCATGGCTACTACCGTAATAGCGTATTCCCTATAGGGAAATTCGCTAAAAGGTTATTAAATGCAGATTATATTAACACATAAAGCCAACACATCCATTGAAATAACTCAAACTAATTTTACAATTTTTGCGAATAGGTTTAGACTTGATTATTACATAGTATTATAATTAATTTTTAGGGTTCAATTTTGTCCTCAGGTCAGTGTTGGTGGTCCATAAACTCACTAAAACTATAGAATGCACTATTTAATAAAAAGTTTTTCAATTTAGATTTAAATTTTTTCCTACTGGTTTCTATTTTGATATAGTTTGGTAATTTATTATACAATGATATTCCTGCCTGTGATGGAAGAAAAGAGGACAAATTTAGCCTGTGTTGTTGAGGTCTAAAATTTAATTTATTTTTTGTGTTGTAAGAATGAATTTCAACTCCTCGCGTTTGTTCACAGTTGAATTTTGAGAACATTATTGTTTCTAAAATTTATATACAAGGGAGTGTTAATATTCCAAATTCCCTGAAATAGTTTTGACACGATTCACGATGGTCCAATTTTCCTATAATTCTTATTGCTTTTTTCTGTAGCACAAATAATCTTTGAAATTCTTTTTCAGCCGACTGACCCCAAAACATAATTCCATATTGTATGTGGGGGTAAATAAGGCCATAATACGCCATTTTAAATATTTTTTTATGCAAAATTTTGATAATTGTCTTAGGAGGTAAATGTTAGAAGAAACTTTAGTGCAAGTATTGTCAATTTGGAAAGTTCAACTTAGTCTAGAGTCTAAATGTAAACCAAGAAATTTAATTGTTGAAACTTTCTCAAGGACTGATTCATCTATCATAATTATCGGTGAGTTTTCATATCCCTCAACTTGACGGCAATTAAATTTGATGTAGTTTGTCTTTTGACAGTTAATCTTTAAATTTTGCTCTGAAAAATATTGAACGCAAGAGTTTAGATCTTTATAAGCGCATACTTCCATTTCTTTTTTTGATTTGTCATTAATGCAGAGAGTAGTATCATCTGCATATTGAATTATTTTAGAAAATTGGATAGAGCACTGACAATTGTTTATATAAATGAGGAATAACAGAGGGCCAAGTATTGAACCTTGAGGAACTCCGCATGTAATTTTTAATTTATCAGACATTTTGTTTGAAATTTCTACTTGATGGCATCTGTTATTTAAGTAAGATTGAATCCACTTATGAGGTTTCCCTGAATTACATAATTATCTATATATTAACAGGCAAGCATGTTTTGTTTCCTCCTTTTTTCTCAGCTTGTGGGCATCGTAGGAGAAATCCGCGCATACCGTTAGACAGATATTGTGCTGTAGATGAGCAGAATCACATTCTCATTCACATCGGACCCTAGGACTACGCCCCACAGGCTTTCAAAGTTTCAATGTTATTCTTATGAGAAAAAAAGGATAATTGATTGAAACTATAGACAGCTAGCTGTTGTAATAACAAATGCAAGTAGGCCCCGAATCAAGTCAGGAAGAACATATGTTTCAGTTATATAAAATTTTAAAATTGATTCAAGAACAACTGAATTTTTGGTCGAATCTCGACCAGTGGGCGAGCTCTAGTATAATTTATTAAGTAGTAATTTATGATCTACGCAATCAAATGCTTTAGACATATCAAGAAAGATTCCTACTGGTGTACAGTGCTCTTCCAAGCCTTTAACAATTGATTCAATTAAAATGTTGATTGCGTCCATTGTTGATTTACCTTGTCTAAACCCAAACTGATGTTTAGACAGTATATTGTGTTTGTCTAAATAAATAATTAATCTATCATAAAATATTTTTTAAAAAACTTTACTAATTGTTGGTCAAATTGAGATGGGCCTGTAATTAGTAGGTAAGGTTGGATCATCTTTTTTTTTAAATAGGTATAATTTTAGCACATTTCAGAGAATTTGGAAAATATCCACTAGCAAAAGAAAAGTTAATTAATGTTAATAAAGGTTCAAGTAATTCATAAGCACATTGCTTGATAAGCCACATAGAAATGCCATCAGCATCACAGGTCTTTTTTGAATTCAGATTTTTTATTGCATATTCAATTTCATGTAAACTAACAGGTGTTAAAAGCATTGAAGACGATGGAGACTTGTCATTAACATTGTTACAAGTATTATAATATTTTAAATTTGAATTTGATACTTTAGAGAAAAACTTGTTAAATGTATTTGCAACAATTAAATGATCTCCAATAATATTGTTGCCAATTTTTATATGGATTGGTTTAGGGGAGGCTTTTTCTCTATTATTATTTATAATTTTCCAAGCTGTTTTGGATATGTTTTTAGAAGAAGCAATTTTTTTATTAATTTCATACGTTTTTGCGGCTTTTATTACTCTTCTGTAGATACGTTTATAAGCAATAACGTAATAATATAACGTGTAAGCATTGAAGACGATGGAGACTTGTCATTAACATTGTTACAAGTATTATAATATTTTAAATTTGAATTTGATACATTAGAGAAAAACTTGTTAAATCATTTGTAATTAAAACATTACAAATCTTAATATTTCAGTAATTGTTACGGCACTGGCTGATCACGATGCACAATTAGTTTCAGTTAAAAATTATGTCCCTAGTTACAATTCGCCAAACCTCGCTTTTAGAAGACTGTATAATAAAACCAATATAGAAAAATTACAACAAAGTTTGTCAAAGGAAAATTGGGATATCTTCAATCAATTTGAAACTATAGAAGACATGTATGAGTTCTTTCGGTTCCGACTATTATATAATTTAGATATCAACAGTCCATTAAAACAGATTAATTTAAATATGAAACAAAAATATAAATGGATCACTAGAGTAGAGTTGAGTTTATTTTGTGTTTTGTGTTTATCTACGCCAGTGGCATTTTTTATCGTTTTGACGGGGAATGGTCCAAACCTCAGTCTTGTTACTATCTAACATCGACCAGTTGTTAGAAAGCATCATTAATTAATAGCCCAATGACAAATGGCAACTGGGTCCGGAATCGAACCTTAAAAAAGCTACTAACTTTTCTCAGGATCGAACCGGCAACCTTTGGAATCAAAGGCGAGCACTATAACCACTCAGCTACCCAGCCAAATATAGAGGAATCCTAGTATCCAGAAAATACCCCGTCGCAGCAGACCTGCGTACTCAGCGAATTTCCAAATTAGTAGAATTAATTATGACCAGATAAACCTGTAAACCAAAAATCATCACAAGCTCATAAATATGGAAATAAATGTTTACCTCCTTATGATAAATGTAGGGTAAGAGTATGCAGGTATGCTGCCATGGGGAACACAAAAAGTAGGTTTTTAAAATAAAAAAAATATATTTTGACCATATGAAGCCATACACTAAATTTCTTCAATATCTGTCCATTGCTAAAGGAGTTTGCCTATTCTCCATCTGATTAACATGGGAAAAGAGTATGCAGTATGCAGAGTATGCCATGATAAGCACAAAAACCAAGATTTTTTACCATAAATGGATGAATCTCAACCAAATGAAGCTAAATACTAAGTTTCATCCAAAAACATTGGTTAATAAGTGAAATATTAACACATCCTTATTCTCCATAAGATTAACATTGGAGCGTCAAAATACAACGTACTGTCTTTAGACTTTGTAATATCTCGGTAACCAATTGAGATAGAGCAAAGCTTCAAAATGCTAAGTTGTGTGTTTTTTTGAGCTAAATCCAATGGTCAAAATAAAAATTTGAAATTTAAAAAAATTACATATGAAAAATGCAAAAAACCCATTTTTGGGGTACAAAACCCCCCAAAACTACCCCTTCCGACAGGTCGATATGTCTGGTTTACGAACTCATCCGAATAAACGTGAGATTACACATCTCTACCAAATTTGGTGTCGATCGGACCATTTTTACGAGAGTTATCGTGCCTAGGGACACACACACACACACATATATATATATATATATATATATATATATATATATATATATATACAGGGTGTCCCAGAACTCTCTGGAACCCTTTTGTATATTTGTTCCTTGCATCGAGACAAGAAAAAATCATCATACAAATATGGGTCTAAAATCCATCGTTAAGCCGCTAGCCGCCATTTTGTTTTTTTCACATAGTAATTTTTATTTCCGTAATGGGTGGTTGTATTCAGTTCATATTTGGTATGAATCTTTATCATACTAATGTACATTTTCAGGAAAAAAATTAATTTTTTCCACTGTGTATATTCAAAATGGCGGCTATTTTTAATTTTCAAACTCAAATATCTCAAATTTGGTAAATTTCAAAAAATTTTACTTTGTACAAAAAAGTTGCCAAATTTAATTATCTAACCAACGGCACCAAGTTTGTAAGGATCTGATTACAAATAACGGAGTTATTGCGATTTTTCTCCAAAAAAACATTGATTTTGCATCATAATTAATGCAAATTATGGCCATTTTCACGGAAAATGTACATTTTCACATTAGTATGTAAAAGATTCATACCAAATATGACCTGAATACAACCATCCGTTACGGCAATAAAAATTATTACGTGAAAAAAACAAAATGGCGGCTAGCGGCTAAACGATGGATTTTAGACCCCTATTTGTATGATGTTTTTGTCTTGTCTCGATGCAAGGAACAAATATACAAAAGGGTTCCAGAGAGTTCCGGGACACCCTTATATATATATATATATATATATATATATATATATATAAAAGTTTTAATGACTATTATTTTTGGTCTCTGGGCACCTAAAAACGAAAAAGTAACATGGTCCCGGGCTTAGGTCTTACCATGAGACCTACGGTAATAGCTTATTCCCTATGGGAAATTCGCTAAAAAATAAAAATATATTACAAAAATGCAAAAAGTTGCAAAAATGAAAGTTTCCAAATATTTTTTCAAAATTATAAACGTATCTACAGAAGAGTAATAAAAGCCGCAAAAACGTATGAAATTAATAAAAAAATTGCTTCTTCTAAAAACATATCCAAAACAGCTTGGAAAATTATAAATAATAATAGAGAAAAAGCCTCCCCTAAACCAATCCATATAAAAATTGGCAACAATATTATTGGAGATCATTTAATTGTTGCAAATACATTTAACAAGTTTTTCTCTAATGTATCAAATTCAAATTTAAAATATTATAATACTTGTAACAATGTTAATGACAAGTCTCCATCGTCTTCAATGCTTTTAACACCTGTTAGTTTACATGAAATTGAATATGCAATAAAAAATCTGAATTCAAAAAAGACCTGTGATGCTGATGGCATTTCTATGTGGCTTATCAAGCAATGTGCTTATGAATTACTTGAACCTTTATTAACATTAATTAACTTTTCTTTTGCTAGTGGATATTTTCCAAATTCTCTGAAATGTGCTAAAATTATACCTATTTAAAAAAAAGATGATCCAACCTTACCTACTAATTACAGGCCCATCTCAATTTTACCAACAATTAGTAAAGTTTTTAAAAAAATATTTTATGATAGATTAATTATTTATTTAGACAAACACAATATACTGTCTAAACATCAGTTTGGGTTTAGACAAGGTAAATCAACAATGGACGCAATCAACATTTTAATTGAATCAATTGTTAAAGGCTTGGAAGAGCACTGTA
>CM061533.1:127188442-127563678 GCA_030545055.2 Neoaliturus tenellus
CTTGGAAGAGCACTGTACACCAGTAGGAATCTTTCTTGATATGTCTAAAGCATTTGATTGCGTAGATCATAAATTACTACTTAATAAATTATACAATTATGGAATTCGGGGAAACCTCATAAGTGGATTCAATCTTACTTAAATAACAGATGCCATCAAGTAGAAATTTCAAACAAAATGTCTGATAAATTAAAAATTACATGCGGAGTTCCTCAAGGTTCAATACTTGGCCCTCTGTTATTCCTCATTTATATAAACAATTGTCAATGCTCTATCCAATTTTCTAAAATAATTCAATATGCAGATGATACTACTCTCTGCATTAATGACAAATCAAAAAAAGAAATGGAAGTATGCGCTTATAAAGATCTAAACTCTTGCGTTCAATATTTTTTAGAGCAAAATTTAAAGATTAACTGTCAAAAGACAAACTACATCAAATTTAATTGCCGTCAAGTTGAGGGATATGAAAACTCACCGATAATTATGATAGATGAATCAGTCCTTGAGAAAGTTTCAACAATTAAATTTCTTGGTTTACATTTAGACTCTAGACTAAGTTGGACTTTCCAAATTGACAATACTTGCACTAAAGTTTCTTCTAACATTTACCTCCTAAGACAATTATCAAAATTTTGCATAAAAAATATTTAAAATGGCGTATTATGGCCTTATTTTTACCCCCACATACAATATGGAATTATGTTTTGGGGTCAGTCGGCTGAAAAAGAATTTCAAAGATTATTTGTGCTACAGAAAAAAGCAATAAGAATTATAGGAAAATTGGACCATCGTGAATCGTGTCAAAACTATTTCAGGGAATTTGGAATATTAACACTCCCTTGTATATACATTTTAGAAACAATAATGTTCTCAAAATTCAACTGTGAACAAACGCGAGGAGTTGAAATTCATTCTTACGACACAAAAAATAAATTAAATTTTAGACCTCATCAACACAGGCTAAATTTGTCCTCTTTTCTTCCATCACAGGCAGGAATATCATTGTATAATAAATTACCAAACTATATCAAAATAGAAACCAGTAGGAAAAAATTTAAATCTAAATTGAAAAACTTTTTATTAAATAGTGCATTCTATAGTTTTAGTGAGTTTATGGACCACCAACACTGACCTGAGGACAAAATTGAACCCTAAAAATTAATTATAATACTATGTAATAATCAAGTCTAAACCTATTCACAAAAATTGTAAAATTAGTTTGAGTTATTTCAATGGATGTGTTGGCTTTATGTGTTAATATAATCTGCATTTAATAACCTTTTTAAAATGTTTGTGAAATTAACATTGATGCACAACTTTGTAGTTGTTTATATTAATAAAATATTTATTATCATTATATCATCAAAATTTTGTCTAGACAGTCAGATAACATTGTGCTGTGTTTGACAGAGTGTGATATAGTATCCTAACTTGTTCATCAATCTCTATCTTCTCTTTAGCATCTGTGGCATTCTTACTCCATCATCACTCCTAGGTCTGCTAAAGAGGCTCTTTGCCAAACTTTATATTATTTTCATAACAGTATATCAAACTTATTAATATGAATATTTTAAATACATTAAATATATTAAATAAGTCTGTTCGTCTGTCAACATTGTTGGATTCCAAGAAAGTGACCGCTATAGCACTGGAATCTAATAATCGACAGGGCCGTAGGATTGACGATAGGGCTGTGAAAATTGCTGTAAGAAATAGCTATTAGGGAGTCATCAGGCGCAAGGATGCATACGGTGATTGATAATGGCACGTTATCAAGAGTTTGTGGGAATTCAATATAATGGCAATCATTACTATTGAATTTTATAGTAAGGATTTTCCTGATTTTTGAGTAAAGAGAAAGTCTAGAATTTTAAGAAAATATGTTTCAAATGCTGCGGATTTTGGTAATAGAGGGACCAATGAATTCTGTGGTATTTAATTAAAACAATGAAAACTACAGAATTCAAACATTTGTATGATGGATGTTCTTGGTTAACTATTTTTAGCCTGTGATGGCATGAGACTACAAGATTTATTCTATAGTGTAGAATGATGCATAAAACCATTCACACTTCGGCTGAAGGAATTTTCCATAGCCCTCAAATTCATCTCAGTTGTAAAACATGCTTTTGGATCAGCAAACCCAATTTTTGGCTCTTGATCAGACCTCTCGTCGGCATCGGTGTCTGGAGTGGGGCCCAGTGGCACGTCGACGTCATCGTAGGTGTCGTCGTACTCGTCCTCGTACGTGTCGACAGCCACCATGTCCTCTACCAGGCTCAGCTGTTGGTAGACCTCTCGCAGCTCCCGCACATGTGACTTGTCGTCCAACAACTCCGAAAGGTTCTTGTGCTTCTCTTGCCTAAACAAAAGACAAACATTTATTTTTCTGCTAAAAAAAAAAAACGCAATATTTTTTTACCATTTTGTAAAAGACAAAATCTGCCATAACTTAATGTTGGTCTGACAAAAATTGTACATGTTGACAAGTTTTCCAATGAATGTTCATGTGCGACAGCATTAAGAGCATTAGCAATATTCAGCATAAAAATTTCAAAAATAACTTCAATTACAGAAAGACTTATTTTCTCAGTGAATTTTAAATGTAATTCAACTAATTTCAAGTAAGTCAACTAATTTCCAATAAGAATGTCATAGGTCGTAAAATAGATGTTTGCAATGGCATATCCAAAAGAATATAGTAAATATTTTAATATATTTTTGGACCTTCTCCCAATCTGATTAAGCTAATATTATAAAATAACACATTTTTTCAAGTCCTATAAATGGTTTGGCATCCAAGTCACAGACACTGAGTAGTGTAATTACAGCGACTAATGAATGCAGTCTGAAGTATTTGAATGCATTTAGGCATGAACAAAAATGGAAGAGTGTAGTACTGACCCTGTACACAAAGAAATAGTAATACCCACTAAAGCCCTATGGGCTGCAGAAATCCAGGCCGAACTCTTTCGGATCACTTCATGCCTAAGACACGTATCTGAGATATAACTCACTCCACCTCACACTAAATGCCTAAAATCACCCAGGCATTCCTCGTCCCGCTTTGCATCATACACCTTTGGGAAGTGGATGACAAATGCCCTTCCACACACCTCCGTTTAGCAGTATCACCTCCACTATAGTGTCGGACGTGACGGCCCCCACAGTAAGGATGAGCCCTTTTTTGTACTTCGGCTCCCTTGAAGAAGGAGTAATGGACATCATCCTCCGCCCACAGGCAGTATGCACACGGGGGTGATCCTACTTTACCCATCCGGTGAAGGTACTTCCTGAAGATGTGTCCCATTATAAAGGTCTCTTCAGTCAGTGGGGTTCGGATGCGCTGTCAGATCTCTAGACCACAATTGAGCCACTCTATGAATAACTCAAGAAACAAGAAATAACTATTTACTTTCAACTTGAAGGATAACTCATGGTCACTGGCAGTCTTCATGTCCATCATACTCTAATTCAACACCGGAGGATGCAGAACCTCTGTTTATGAGTTCCTGAGGCTCAAATTCATCTCCAGCATGTGTCTTCCCATGTGTTAATGACATGAACGCTCCAATCAACGGCTCTGGCATTGGTGTCATCCGCCACTATGACACGCAATGAAACATTTCAAAGTCCATCCTTCAACGCCTGCAGCCTCTCCCTGTATTCCTGGGCGGAATAATTGAGAGAGAGGTACACATTGTATACCATGACGTGCCAAGCCTCACAAAAACATAACTGTCACCAGAACCATGATTCAAAACTCGTACATTCCAACCCTATGAAGCAAAGAGTGCAGCAGTGCCGAGGTAGTCATCAAACCTAGACTGATTTCGGACCTGTAAGACTCACTGATGGCCCTATCTGGCCCTTAACTTCGAATGCCAGCTGCTCAAGGATTGTGTTGGCAGCTTGACTTCCCTGCAGGTTGGCCTGGATGAACAGGTTCATTGCAACAGCAGTGCTGGACTTCTTTACAATTAGGTCTTTCCTGAGGGGACCACATGCCCCTAGGCCAAGAGTATGTTCCATAGACATCTCAGTTCAGCAGTGCACAAATTGCAAGAGACCACGGCCGCGCAAACAGCACCCTTGTGCTCACCGCTGCCACATTTCCAAGTTTTTTCTCTAGTCAGGACTGGAGCTATTCCTCCATATGTATGTGGTCATAGCCAAGACATTGGAAACATATTTCCACCTTGCTGGGTAATTCGACCCAGCCGATCTTGATCTTCTCTGTCTGAAGGAAAAAAGTATATCTTTCTTATCCTTCTCACTGACTGCCTCCCTCTGCTTTATGGCGTTGCGAGACGTCCTTCCCCAAAGTCAAGGAGTTGAGATGCAGGATCTCTATCCTCAACCTGTAATTATTGGAAATACAAATGGGGAATGACAAAAGACCAGTCATGCGGCTGTGGAGCAGAGTTCCAGACTCCGAAGGGTAGATTGGTCTGCATTGTGCAAGTGAAGCTGGGCTGCAATGGCTTAGCGCCCTGGATTTAGCTTTATAAAGAGAGATCATAAATGTTTGTTTTAGTTTAGTTTTCAATGAATTGACGAAGGTGCTATGTACTGCAGAGTATTGTTTATATTTCTCAAAAGTTGGTGGCTGGCTATGAAAGCCACCTGGGGATGATCGTCTGCATCTCGCCTTTCTCTCAGACTGCTTTCCTCAAATTTTCTCTCACCTCGAATTTTGCAAGTTAAGTTCAAAGAGAACTCCTCCATCCGTTGTTTTGCGGGTGTGGCACACGACGGTGCCAGATTCCTCAGGCCTCACCTCTTTTCTCATTTCTTCCAGGATGTCAGCGTAGGTCCTACCAACATCTTCTTTTTGTCCTTCTTTTGGCCTTTTGAGGACGTCATTTTTGGCCCATATCTTAAACCCCCAGTGCATTTTTCCGGTTCTCGCCTATCTCTACAGGAGGTACACCGAAGTACCTAGATCTATATTAATGGAACTGTTTAAAGCCCGGAATCACAACAGTACCACTCCAAACTTAGGAACTGCCAGTTCCACTCCGCTACCAATCAAGTACAAGGATTCCAATGGAACTTGCAGTTTCGTGTGGCTATTGAACTCTGGCAGTGATGGGAGGGACATAGAGTCCTGTGTCGCCGCTGAGCAGTGGTGGTACCAAGAGGGACTGACGGTGCCTGCCAGTACCGAGCAGACTGACAGTTACAGCATTAAAGCCCATCTAAAATCAAATAGGCCTCAACTCTTTTGTGATTGTTTTGCTATTCAATAATATAGCAGCCATACTGTACTGTTTATCAAAAGGTTACTTTAATAAACCACAGGTTGTTAATCTGTCAATGAATACTTTAGGTGCTTTGTCTCCTTCTCCTGGAGCTCAAGGCACTTGAGTTCCTTGATGCTCAGGGAGATGTTTCTGTTTTTCGGTGGTGGTGCACGTGTCGAGGAGGGTTTCCCGCATCCTCTTAGGCTCTGCCTTCACAGTTTTTCTCACCAGAGCCACAATATTTTCTTCCAGAGATAACTCCGGCCTAGATTTTTGTGGGGATTTTGGGGTCTTCTCCTTGCAAACGGATTGGGAGAGGGCAGAAATGGAATACCTTCGATGCCTTTTGGATTAGCCGCCAATGCCTGTTGTTCTGCCAGCCATGGTTGGAAACTTTTTTTGCAGAACAATTCAACAAGTCAATTTAGAACATTGCCAATCGCTTTGGTATCTCCCATGGCCCAAGGCTGATGGATTAAATAACCATAAAACAATATTTTAATCAATTAAATTTATTTTAATTACACTAACAATATATCAAAGAATTAAACTTGAATAGCACTTTTGTTGGTTCATATTGTGATAATATGAGTAATATTACTTCATTTTAATTTTATTAATTTTTTAATTGAAAAAATTACAATAAGAAAAAAAGGGTAAAACAAAATAAAGATATCATCCGATTGAATTTAGAAGGCAACAGACTAGTTCAATTACTAACAACAGAAAAAGTGAAGTATTTTACCTTTTGCCTTTATGTATTCTTGACATGTCCACTTCATCGTTTGTCATAATGTCAAATTCGTCATTGTCAAAAACGTTGATTCTTTCATGCAGACCATTTTTATCCTAAAACATTCAAACATTGGTGTAATTATTTCAAGCCAGTTTAAATTTGTATTGTCGAGATTGTCATACCTTAGCATATTATTTATATAGCATAAATAATATGCTAAGGTAGATTGTCATACCTTAGCATATTATATTATATATACCTTAGCATACCTTATCATAAATTAGCCTTCATTAAACCAAGCAAGGGTCTACTGCCTAGTAAATATAAAAATCAGTGATTTTTCTGTGAATTTTGGGGGTGAAAATTTTAAAAACCAGTGACTTTAATGTGCTCTATTCAGAAAACTTGGGGGGGGGGGGGGGGACTGCAAAAATTGCAAAACTTTTGAATAAAAACATATTCTATTATTCTTATCTCGAGTATTAAAAAAATCTATGACATTTCTTGCATTTTAAGAAAAAAGTTACTTTCTTGAACTTCCTTGACCAGTAGACACCCTGTTTCAAGTTCTCAATAGACAGCTTCATTCATTGTAAAATAAGATTTTCAATGAATGTTTTTAATTATTTTTTCTTGTTTTTCATTGTTTCTATAGACCTATTTTTTTATTGTGCTATATATATATATATATATATATATATATATATATATATATATATATATATATATATATACATATACATATATAATATCTATTACAAGGTTTTGTTTTATTTTTACTCGAGGATTAGAATAAGGCAATTCAAAGAAAATAATTCGTGGAAAAATTTTATCGTCATATATTTTACAGCTAAAACCATAAAAAATTATTGGGGACTGTAGTATACCAGCTGTTTTTATAATCACATGACATGTTTAAAAAAAATCTTTTTAATTTTTGTCATTCTGTTTGTTTACAAAAAGTAACGGTTTAGCTGAGAGATGTGTTCGCACTTTCAAGGAACGAATGAATGCGTCCCGAAACGATCCCGGAACCACTCAAGAGAAGCTAAACAAGTTTTTGTTTGCATATAGGACATCAGCAAAAAGATCAACTGGAAAATCACCAGCTTTTATGATGTTTGGTCGTGAACTTCGTTCACAATTAGATCTACTTATTCCCAACCCAGATGACAAAGCAGATGAAGAATTAGTGCGACAACGTTTTAACAGACATGAATCAAAAGAAAAGGTATTTAAAGAAGATGATGCCGTATGGGTATTGAACACATCGGGCTCAGGTTTCAAAAGAGGCAAGATAGTGAAAGTGAAAGTAAACGGGCCATATTCCTATCTGGTGAACATTGATGGAATTAACAGGCGATGTCATGCAGACCATATGCGATTGGAGGATAACCCTTAGAAGAAGGGGAGAAAAGTAGTATACCAGCTGTTTTTATAATCACATGTTTAAAAAAAAAAAACATCTTTTAAATTTTTGTCATTCTGTTTGTTTACTTTTTGCATGTTCTTTCAAAAATAAAGCTTACAACCTCAATTTATTTAATTTTCTCTATTTAATGTAGTATTTTAAAGGGACCTTGAATCCTTGAATAACATCAAAAACAAATTTAGCTTCAGCTTTTAGTAAATGTTTGTATTTTTGCTGCTCTTCTTCTTCTTTTTCAAATTACACTGTGATTTCAACATTGTTAACATATATTACAAAACAGTTGCACGTTTTAAATACTGTAAATATAAAATTTTAAACAGATCTAAAATAATGCTAAAATATCCAGAATAAAACATAAAATGTATAGAGTGACTAGAACAATCCCTACTAGTATCCCTACTAATATTATAAATGTGAATGTCCATTTGTTACGCTTTCACTCAAAAACTACTCAATTGATCACCATGAAACTTTGTACACATATTTTTTAGGAGGTACCAAAATTAGCATAGAATAATTTTTAATTATTTTTTAATATTTTTTATGATAAGAAAATTGCTTGTCAAATACTCACAAAATGTACTTTATTATTTATTTATTTGTTGCTAATAAACAAATTGAATGAAAATTTTCAATACTAGGCATTCTAGCAATTTTATATATAGGGTGAGCGTGACAGTGAGTGAGCATAGCAAACAAGCTAAACCTAATAGCGGGTGAGCATGGCAGTGAGTGAGTATAGCGAACAAGCTAAATCTGACAGCAAGTAATGAGAGTGAAGCTGCGGAAAAAAGCTAGTGAAATATGAAACGTAAATTTGATAATCAACAACCGTAAAGAAATAAAAACAACAATTCAATATAAATTAGGCCCCATTACTAATGATAACACTCTCAAGAAATATTGAAAAAATCATCATAGATATTCTTGTCAATGAGTATATTTTAAATTTTTTCTTTAAACTTAGAATAAAGCAATGATTTTATTACAGTCAGCAATTATTTATAAAGTTTAGAAGAAAAATAAGACCAATCCTTGTGTTACACTAGAATGGAAATCAGCATTGATACTGAAAAACTCTAAATGCCCATGAAGAAAACAGAGCAAATTAACCCTCCATCGGGCACATAGCGGAGGTTACCTCCGTGCTTGCAAAAAAATAAGTAAAAAATGTAGAAAGCTTTTGTTTTGCAGCCTGGCTTTCAAGTTCCCTTTAATATCACTCTAGAGGAACTGTGTGACGCGTTGCTTTATCTGTTTACAATTATAGTATTGATTTGGGGATCGATTTTTTCGAGTGAGCAGAGGTTGTTTCCACGGGCGTTCGATCGTGGGACTCTCAGTTCTGAGGTTTCTTCAGCTTGCGCTCGATTATGCTGCCGAAAATAATTGTTTTAGCCCCAATGTTTTTCTTTAATTGTTTATTTAGTTTTTCTATAGTTTTTCCCAGCTTTTAAACCATATTAAATGGATTTTTATTTTATAACTGATATTATAGAATACCTTTTTTGCGCTCAAAACATATGTGTATTTTTACTAAAGAACTGGTGTCAATTTTAAATTTTATGGTGTATTATTAGGAGAAAAAGGTAAATGAAAGAATTTTATGTTTAGTAAAAAATAAAAAGCAATATTTTTTACGGATTTGTGCATCCGTGCTTTATAAATATAATACAGGGGTAGATTACTGATATACAAAATTATTATTTAAAGTTACAAATCATTCTAATTAAAATGGAAGTGGTATTTAATTTATAATGAACATATTTTTTATTATTCTTACGTCACGGCAGCTTAATTCCTTTAACACTTTTCATATTAATACTTTATAAAAATATTACCTATACTATAATATAGCAACCCGAATATTTTTATATGTGTTTTATGTATTTTAATTATATTTTAACTTTTAATTGTATTTTAAGTAATATTGTTCAATAAAAATATGTGTATAAGAAATAATTCTTTGAAAGAATGATTTTTTTCATTTTTTCTGATTGCGAAGGCAACCTCCGCTTGCGCCCAATAGCAATTAAGAAAATACAGTGAACAAAGGGTTAGAATACGAAGTAGTACAAAGGTTCACGATGTACGACAAAGAACATTTTCAAACAAAGTCAACATGAGGACTCCATGACAGTCTAGAGTCTAACCATAGGCCCAAAGACTTTAAATTAATATTTTCAATGGAAGCTGGGGCATTACGATTATAGCCAAAAGACAAATCACAGATTTTTTCGGTATTGAGTGGCAGGTTATTAGCAGTACACCAATCCTTGAGCAGGGAAAAACTAGAATATAGATTGTCGGCAATTGCACCTTTACTAAAATTACTTACTTTCAAACCCAAGTCATCTGCAAATAAAAATCCCTCTTTACCTACAAAGAACAGGTAGGTCACTTGGTTTCACTGTATTTATGATACTCTTGTAACTTGGTAACACTGGAGCTACAGTAATTCTCTCGTTTCTTTCCATTTTCCATCTAAATAATCACGACTTTTGGTTTGTTTTGTGTTAAAAGTATATTTTGTGTATTGTGAGCCGTTGTTATTTGTGGATAAGGAGACCTTGGCTAAGCACGTCTGCCTCTAATGGGCATTTTGCGCTAGCCCTCGGAAGGATGGGATATTGAAGGAAGAGAAAGAGTGAGAGACGGGATATAAGTCAGCAGTTTGACCATTCAGAGGGCCAACCCCCATGTACTGTGAAAATGGTCCGCTCTGCCCTCTAAATGGCCAACCAACCAACTGTCCACTCATGTTCCAGCTAGGGGTTTCCATGCCTGCTGCATTCCTCACCCCCGCTGTCTTGAACATGACTATGTTCCAGCCAGGGGTTTCCATGCCTGATGCATTCCTCAGCCCCCACTGTCTTGAACATGAATTGATTATGAACTAAGGAAATTTGTCTTAGTGGACAACCAAAAGACTTACCACAGTGTTATAACATTCGTTTGCTGTACCCAATGTCAACTTTGTTACTAGTATAACAATACAGTTTTAAAGTTATCCTGGGACATATTTTGTGCATTGTGAGCTATGACATTATGGATGACATGTTTTTTTCATATTTCATTTATTATTATTATTTTCTTTTCTTTAAAGATTAAATGAAAAACGGGTTATCATGATTCCTTCAAGTTTTTATCTATAATAGGCCTAATATTTTTATGTTTTGATAATGGTTTTCTTACTAATTAAATTGTCTTTTCAGTTTTTAGATAGGCCTATATTTATTTGTTTCAGAAGTAATCTACATATATACAACATATACAGGGTGTCCAGCTTCCACCTTTACAAACTTTTCCAGGTTATTAAGCATGCCAAAACAAACAGAAAAATCATATAAACATATGTCCGGAAATGCTTCGTTAAGCCGCTAGCCGCCATTTTGTTTTTTACACTTAAGAATTTTTATTTCCGTAACGGGTTGTTGTATGGAGTTCATATTTGGCATATACCTTAATCACACCAATGCTCATTTTTAGAAAAAATATTATTTTTTTCCGATCAATATTTTCAAAATGGCGGCCATTTTAAATTTTTAAACTAAAATATCTTAAAAACCGTAAATTTTATAAAAATTTTATTAGACACAAAAAAGTTGACAAATTAAATTATCTAAACATTGATACCAAGTTTGTAAGGATCCGACAACAAATAACGGAGTTATTGAGATTTTTCTCTTAAAATAACCTAAATTGGCATTAATCATAGTTTAAAATCAGTGTTTTTCTACAGGAAAACCACCATAACTCCGTTATTTGTTGCCGGATCCTTACAAACTTGGTATCACTGTTTAGATAATTTAATTTGTCAACTTTTTTGTGTCTAGTAAAATTTTTATAAAATTTACGTTTTTTTTTTAGATATTTGAGTTTAAAAACTTAAAATGGCCGCCATTTTGAAAATATACATCGGAAAAAAAATCATATTTTTTCTAAAAATGCGCATTGGTGTGATTAAGGTACATGCCAAATATGAACTCCATACAACATCCCGTTACGGAAATAAAATTTCTTAAGTGTAAAAAACAAAATGGCTTAACGAAGCATTTCCGGACATATGTTTATAGGATTTTTCTGTTTGTTTTGGC
Organism: Neoaliturus tenellus; assembly: GCA_030545055.2. NCBI lineage: Eukaryota > Metazoa > Arthropoda > Insecta > Hemiptera > Cicadellidae > Neoaliturus > Neoaliturus tenellus. Next base: position 127,199,957 of record CM061533.1, read on the forward strand.
ATGCTTAGTTTAGGCATGGTTAGTCCTATCTAAAATCTGAGAACATTACTACGATAAATTATCTACACTTTTGGTCCAGTGACTTTTTATCATATCTCGCACCGTTAAGCCTCGAGAGCATTTTTATCAAAATCCGCTTTCGGTTTTCGACTCGAGTGACTAAACAGTTGGTCCTACAAAGATTTTTCAATGACAATTTTGATAGATATTTTTTATATCTACAATTTTGATTCTTACATATTTTGCCGTATCTCTTCCCGTTTACTAACAAAATACATTTTCTCCTTTTTCCGGATTTTGTGAACATAAGTAGAGGGAAACTATGGGTTCTGGCCCACTAGGGAAATCATAATTTTAGTATTTCAGCTCTAACGGCCAAACGGTTAGTCCTATCAAACATTTTAGACCAATACTACGATAGGGAATTTGATGAAATACAACTTAGGTCCTGTGACTTTTTGTCCTATCTCTCACCGTTAACCGTCTAGACCAATTTTTGTGAAATCCAATTTTATATTTTTGGGTCTAGTGACTAACAGGTTTGCTCTACAACAAATTTTAAATGACAATTTTGAAATCTCAACAAATTTGATATAACCAACTAGGGGGCATGGAGGCCGAGCCCCCATCGAGCCGTAGGCGAGTAATTTATATATTTTCGTAATTATTTTTAATCAAGTGATCTCCCACAATATAAATCAAGCTATCAGTGGAATCAGTATTAAATGGAGAATCGAGATCTAAATTTTAGAATCGGAATCGAGATATTCTGGAATCTGCCCATCACTAATAATAATTGTCCAATGCTTCTGAAGCCAAGTAATGTACTTAAATTAATTCTGTGGTCTATTAAAAGGAGTCTATTAGTAATGTTTGTTTAATAAATTGCTATAAAATATTCACAAAGACAGCACATTACCTCAAGAAAATACATTCAAACAGTTTTGCCGACCACAAAAAGTTTATACCTATACAGACAAATCCCTATACATGGTGCTACATTTCTATGTTTAACATCATATCTAAACATAAAAGATCACTCTTACTACAAACCTCGGTTTCTTCTGGCGGTATAAGAGGTAAATCTCGATCCAATGAAGAAAGAGCCTCAGGAAGATTATCTTCCAAAACAGCATTAATTACATCAGCACTTACATAATTGAAGTACTCCAAACATGCCTAAAACAATTAATGGCAATTAAACATTTAAGCAAAGTTGCTTGGGCGGTTTTGCTCGCATATGATCTGGCTGGTTGAACTACAAATTTCGCGATCCAGAATTTAGAAGTATGGTTAGTTTTTTTAGTTACTCCAATTTGTATGAAGTGAGTGGTATCTCAATTTTTAACAGCTAATCAATGTTCATTGCTGCAAGTGATTGTCTGGGCCACGGGTGATAAAAAATATTCATCCAGAAATGGGGTTACTTGAATTAATGTGGATTTAAAACTGTCATTTGCAAAAATAAGGTCTGATGACTGATGAAAAATATTTTGCAGAATCCTTTAAGCAAAAATGTCAGAAGTCTTATGCAAAATAAGCTGGGTGTTTGTTAAAATTCATTAGAAAAATCTGAGATGGTGGAATGTAGATTATTACTTATTTTTGCATATATTCCTCATTGTGTTTCCTTTCTCAAACAAGTACATTTTTTCAACCAATTTCTAATTTATTTATTTATTATTTATTTATTTCAACGGACATCTCCATTTTTACATTAAATTATGACATGAAATACATAACTCAAGATGACTTAATTGCTACATCAGCTACATTGCAATATATTTGAAATATCTATCAGTTGCTTCCTATCTATATCTATCTAATAGGCAGCCTTATTCCTGAACAAAACTTCTACTGTATATATTCAGCTATTTCACGAATAGTAAGTTCCCTGTGAAGTGCTGCCACTGAATATTGCTTAGCTGTGAAAAATTAAATATCATATACATATTTAGCATGAATTATAATTTAAATGCAAGCACCCAGAAAATCACTAATACTCAAATGATTCCCAAACAAGTGATACCACTGTTTCACTTTGTACCAATAGCTGGATACCAACTGAACTGGCATTTTTATCAGATTAATCACACTAACTCTGCTATTTATCATGCAAAAGCAGAGAATACCTTCTACTCATCCTTAATAGTGATGGGTTGGTTGCAAAACTTATCTGTTCGTCGTTTCAGTTAGGTTTTTCACTAGCACTAGTTGTCGGTTATTCTGTTTATTTTAGATAGTAAACTTGAAAAAACTCAAAGTTAACATCTAAAATCAGGCTGATCCCTATTTTCTGCCTTTTACACATTTTAACTTATACATTTTAAATAGACCAGATAAGTCATTGCAAGAAACTATATACCATAAATATTTATCCTACTACAATACTGGCCCTATATTTTATCTGAAATTAGTAAAAGAGCAATACAACCATTTTAGTGGACTACTTTGCAATTTTAAACAAAAACAAAAACTAAAAGATAAAATGTTTTAACCAATGTACCTTTGTAGGGATTTATGAAATATGTGGAAAGATAGAATAAAAATAATGGTAATAAAATCCAAATAAATTTTAAAAAGTTTAGAAATACCCTTAAATTATGGCTTAAGAAATGATTTGTTATTCCATGTCTCATTTTTTAAGAACTACCAGCTCTTATGTGTAATAGATAAAAATGCATTTTGTTCAGTTAATTTTTTTAGTTTTTAAACTTTTACTTCAATAAAATAATAATTTGATTTTTATTATTGAAAATTTTTAATTTATAATAAAATGTTGTAGTATTTTAAAGTTCAATATTGAAAACAACAAAATAATAAAATTAATTCACCTATACAAGTTGAACTATAGGTCGTACAACTTTGATTAAAGTTTTATTAAATTCGTGAAAATCAGATGAAAAAATGAGCTATAATTTGTTTTTGTACGACAATTAGATCAGAAACCAAATACAATGAACTAGGGAACTGATAAGGACAGAGATAGCGATCGCTGGCCGGACGCCAAACAATAGAGCTCTTATCGGCAGGTGTTCCGCATTTCATCTATCATCATGTCCTCTCCTTTATAATTTTTTTCTGTTTAACTTTTTATCTTTCCTTAGTAAAAAAAACCAATAAACCGAAACCGACATGTGTGATAAAACCGACAACCGACCAATCCCTAATCCTTAATAATATTTTTCATAAAATGTTTTTTTATGTGTATGTTTTGTAAAAATATATGTAGGCTATCTGTAAAAAAGCCATTTAGACAAAATACGATGGGCTTTTACATTTACATTCCACTTACATTTTAATTGACCATACCAAAGCCAAAACATAATTCAGAATACCAACTCACAACAACAAATCCATCCCCAAGATGGGGCAGGATATCTTTCACTTCAGTGATCAGTGATTCCAGCTCCACACCAGTCACTATTTTCTTCTTATTTTTGTTTGCCGTGTTTTCTTGATGTGAATTCTGTAACAAAATATATTTCAGAAAATGTGAAAAAAAAAACTGTTTTAAACATTCTACTGTATTATCATTACTGCTAGCAAATCCAATCGGAGGCAAACCAGAGTCAGAGAGTGATGGTTCCGGTTTGAGTTATTCATAGTGTAATTTAATTGATGAGATGTATGGTCCGTCGGGCAACACTTTTTTGTAGAGATATTGCAGGAGCGTTTTCGGCTTCTGCAGTTGAGAATGGTTAGAAGCCGAAAGCGCTCCTGCAATATCTCCACAAAAAGTGTTCCCCGATGAATCTCATAGATTATGTGACTTCAGAAAACGGACCCCATCATTTCCAAGAGTTCATAGTGTAACTTCCAAAAATACTGGTGCTTAGTTTGAGCTTAGCACTCATTGGGAACAACTACGAGCATGAGGTGCCAGCCCTAGTGTACACAAATTGAAATTGACTGAGCAAAAACCTCTTTATATGGGTATGAAATTTTTGAACAAACTTCCGCAGCAAATTAAAGAGATGGAAAATAAAGACAGATCCAAGCAACATTGAAAAACTTTTTAATTAGTAAAGCTTATTACAAGGTAGATGATTATTTCCAGGAAAATTTTGTATTTTGAAATGTATTTCTGTGCTCTTGTTTTAACGTTTTGGTGTTATACAATCTATTCTTATAAAAAAATAATAAAAAAAAACATATTCTAGTTACAGTCAACTCCCGATTATCCGGGGGCGGGTAAACCGGGTTGCGGATTAACCGGGGTCACAAAAAATTAATTTCAATTTGATTTATTTTCTCAGTTTATACGACAATACCATCATTTATTGATCTTATAAGTTACAATAATTACTTTAGAAGAAATCTCTATACTAATTATTATTTGATTTATCAATGGAAAAAAAACAATGAAACACAGAAATTGATCCGTAAATTATTTGGTGGCGGAACGAGTCAGGGAGGAACGAGTCAGAGCGATGGCGTGGTGGGATGGGGATGGGACGAATGGCGGAGTAATGACCTTGTCTGCTAGAAACAACTGGTCGCCCGCCGGGATGTTAACTGTGTATAGCCAGTACATCCTAAACAGTCTTATTCTTCTTAAGGATAACATAAGCAAGTTTACTAGGAGAGAGGACCAACATATGTACAGAACACGACATGCTCAAGATCTTGACCTGCCTCATTGTCGATTGAGCTGTACTCAAAAAGGGTACCGTTACTTTAGAATCAAGATCTACAATGGACTGCCAGAGAGAGTATGCGGGCTAGACCCCAAGAATTTTAAGTCTGTGATGAGGGACTGTTTAATAAGTAGGCCACTTTACTCGTTTGATGAGTTGAATAATGAGCCACTTTTCACCAGATAAGCCCTCCGCCATCTTGTAAATATTAGTTTTATGGAATGTAAATATTAGTTTTAAAGTAATTTTAGCATTCTATCCGACAGTTGTCGGTCAACGGATTAGACCACAAGTATCATGTAAGTAAGTATCAAGTATCAAGTAAGATGTGCTAAAAATAGAAACCATGAAAGGTCCTATTTAGTTTTCAGTTCAGTGTGTGTCTCTGAATCGTGTGCTGTTGAATGACCTCTAGTAATTTTGTGTTGTATTACGCTAAACAACACATTTCAAAATGCATTTGTTTTGCTGCAAACCAAGAAAATGTTTGGTAATGTGACATTAAATTTTATATGACAAAGTTATAAATTTATTAGCCTAATTCAATAATTAACATAAATTTTAAACAATTCGTTCTTATTCAATTTTTACTAATTAGACAAAAAGTTGAACCATCACTTGTTTTTGTACGTATGCTCTTATCTTGAATAAATTATACCAAGCGACTCTCCCCCCCCCCCCCCTCACGAAGCGCCGGACCCTCTCATCCCTCACCCATCCCGGATGCCGATGCTAAACAATAGAACACCTTACCTTGGTTTTTTTGTCCACGTTGGACCCTTTTATTATGTTTATTGTTCACTCAACAAGAAAATCTGTTTATTCATTCCAATAAGGTTTGGCCAATAATAAATATCGGAAACACGCAGAATATTAATTATAACTTATTCATGTTTGCCCCCTGGATTGATGATGACAATAATAATAATAGGTTACAATACCTTTACATCTTCAATCCAAAACATTTGTCTTCAGATGACTAGTTTCGGGACCTCAGTCCCATTTTAAAATCTTGCATCAAAAGTTAAAGAGCACTGTCAGTTCTCGTCAAATTTAAAAAACACATTACACTTACTACACACTACACGGATATAACAAACGTACAAAATAAAAACATTTAATCGCGATTCATGTATGGCCGGCCAATGACAAGTCCAGACTGCCACACGTGAATCGCGATTAAATGTTTTTATTTTGTACGTTTGTTATGTCCGTGTTGTGTGTAGTAAGTGTAATGTGTTTTTTAAATTTGACGAGAACTGACAGTGTTCTTTAACTTTTGACGCAAGATTTGAAAATGGGACTGAGGTCCCGAAACTAGTCATCTGAAGACAAATGTTTTGGATTGAAGACGTAAAGGTATTGTAACCTTTTATTATTATTAATTATAACTTATTTATTTCGTGTTTTAATCTATTTAATGATTTCTTTGTTTTAACTGTGGTTTTGGATTATCCGGGACCTTCAACCAGTCATTACCCCGGATAATCGGGAGTTGACTGTACAATGTAGCATATATGCAGAGTTTTTACTCATTTTGACAATGTCACATGTCTTTTTTTTCTGTATACACTATGTAAGAAGATGTTTGTGACAGTAAAGAAATATTCTATTCTATTCTAGTGTTAATTCTGACTCAAGAGTGCAAACAAAGGAGAAAATAGCATAACCAGGTTACAGGGCTCATTGTAAATCACTTCGTTTTGCAAAAGATTTCTCTCTAATGCAAAGCAACCTCAATAATGCAACATTTTTGATAATTTAAAAATAAAAGAGCACAAAATATACTGGTGGTAAGTTAAGGGCTGCAAGACAAACTGACCACACTGTGTTTTTCATTTTAAAAAGGGCAAACATGATCAACAATGCTTTTCAACAATGCTTTTGTCATAACGTAATGTATCATGACAAACAATAATATTTCTGTTTCATTCAGTAGGGGAGAGCGGGGTAATACCGTACGGCGGTTCAATACCATTCACTGTATTTTCAGACAAGTTGAAGGATGCAGTGAGCGCTAGGAGCTGCTGCTATCTAGTGGAAGTAATGCGAAACAGATAGAGACAGTCGGGGAGCGTCCATCTTGACAAACACGTGTGTGACGAAAGTTTTTTTGTTCAGTCAAATTTCCTTCTAATTTTAGAGACCAACTTAAACTGATGTAAGTGAATCTTGCTATTACCTACTGTATTCAAGCTAGTGGTTATGAATAGCTCATACCTTTGCTATTTTTTTAATACCAAACACAAGCCCTAAAGTGTTCCTATTTTAGGTTAATGTTGGAAAAGCTACATCATGTCATATTCAGGCAATACCGTACTGCTTGCATGCGGCAATGCCATGCAGGATGCAAGGTGTTCATTACAAGTAAAAAATGTATTATGTATTATTTGAATTGTAATGTAAGCTTATGATTCCTTTTATTATTAATTCAATGTTGAAAAAAATTTAAATAAAATTTTTTTTTTACATTTTTTTTATTTTCATATTAAAAAATTATTTTGTATTGTTTTGGACTATAGTGTAAGCTTATGTTTTCTCTTTTTTTACTAATTCAATACTAAAAAGAAAATTTAAATTAAATTTTCTTTTTTTACACTATTTTTAACTGGTGCACGGTATTGCCCCGGAGCTTGGGGCAATACCGCACAGTGTAAAGGTTTTTTAAAATGGGCTTAGCACTCAAAGTTAGTAAGAAATTCCAAATGTGAAACAGAAAATTTGGGGCAAATCAAATTTTCTTCAAAATGAGATGTTTTCCACTTTCGCTGAAGTTTTTCAATTAAAGATAAAAAATAATATAGCTTAAGTGCACAGTATTACCCCGCCCTCCTAGCTCTGAAAATTGAGAAAATTTAATGGGATCCTTGGTTTGTTTAGGTTGATTGAAACATTTTTTTGAACAATTTATTTACAAAAGTTATCAAAAAAGTATTCGTAGTGTATGGGTACTACATGCAAAATCTTTACCTCAACTAAACAAGCTATTTAAAAAGGTTCATTGTTAAAAAAAAATTCTTTACTCTTCTAAATTAATTAATACCAATATAGATTCACAAGCATAAGAATTTTCTTACCAGCTGTTAGGGTTTGATGGCTTACATTAAAAGAAACGCTAATAGGCCTTTCATAATGAGATAGCTAAGGATGGTCTATAACCTAATCCCCGAAGAACAAAAAATCCCTAAGTCAGAATGGTTTTTTAAACCCAATTACAAAATTTTTCTAATTAGACGGCTTAGAAACAGTTAATGATCGATGCTCAGAAACTCAAAATATTGATAAAAAATTAAACCTTTTTCAGTTTTCTACCAAGGTCTTCTACATTTTGGGTTATTTTAGTATAAAGTGCATAGACGAAGTACAGTAAACTTCCTCTAATCCGGCACGTCCTGGACTTGACATGTGCCAGATTACAAAATATGCCGGCACAGGATGAATATCAGGAAAAATGTAAATTGAACAAAAAAAAACTATAAAACACGCATTTTATCATTAAAACAGCTTTAAAAGAATAAAAACGATTGTATAACCTACTCTGCTGAAATGAAAACTACAGTACATGAATATGAAACTCAAAAGAGTACAGTAGATGCCTGATTATCGAGGTACAGTAATTGGGACCAAAGCCACCTCGGACACAGGGAAAACTCTCGGATACAGAAATACGGAGGTTAAGTACGATAGTGTAACTAATCGAATCATTTAGTTAAGAGGATATTATGTTGACTTTTGTTATTATTTAATAAAGTTTTTGGAATGTAAAAACAGCGTCACATTAAAGAGACGCACGCTAGCAGACTGAACCCGAATACGTAATATAATGTAAACAAAGCTACAGTGACGCCAGGCCTATTCCGAAATTACACGATGTCACCCGATGTCCGCCAAAGTTGACTCGTCTCCCCAGGACACAAGCCAATACGCAATATGCCACAGCCACAGTCTAATATGTTATTGGGAGACAGACACAACACTCGTATCGTAGCGGCAAATTGAGTGTTGTCCGCGGGGCAATTAGCGCTTTAAGCGGATGGAACCGGCGTGACTGCAGTCAGAGCCGTCCTTAGGAAATGCGAGGCCTGGAGCAAAATATTTTTGCGAGGCCTTATTTAACGGTAATTGGTTGGGGGGTATTGAACATACGACAGCAGGTGTCCAAGTTATGTCTAGACGTTTTCCGACTGTCTATTTATTTATGAACCAATTTTCATGACATTGTTAAATTTTAAATTAAATTTTACAAACAACACATAAGAACATAAACTTTGCTACCTTATGTAGGTAGTTTTTATGTAATTTAAGGTTAAAGATTTTAATTGGCCATCATTTTGAAAACATTAATTATAAAAAGTTGATTAATTTTTTCTAGCTAGGTCTTTACTACAAAAAGCTGTGTACCGAATTATTTAACTTATTACGTCAAGCCGTTCTTAAATTTAAAATTATTCTTAAAAAATAAAAATGGCGGCTGTAAAAGTAACTATAGTGTTTTGGAATTTTTAAATATGATATTTTTATTTCGGCTTGTCTTTGGTCCAGGAATAATACCTGAAAAGTAAGGCACAGAGTTCAGAGACACCCTGTATTAAGTCGCAAATGCAAGTGAATTTTTACATTTCTAACATTTACTGTTTCAAGTTTCAAGATGGCGGTAATTAAAAGCTGTAAATTTTACAAACTTTTGTAAACTTACATAAAATTGCATTATTTAATTACCGGAGTAAAAATACTAAGATTGTTAAGATAAAACAATGGATAGTGAAGAAATTAAAATCTTATTTTGAGAAAACATCGTTTTCGCTCGTAAACTTAGGCCTATGTTAATCTTTATGATTTAAAAAATGTAAAAACTTATATTAATCCGTTGTTTCTTGTTTGATCATTACAAACCAAACTTAGTTTCAACTTTTTTGTTTGCAGTTTTTAAGATATTTAGCTTTGAAAATTTTAAATGGCCGCCATTTTGCAACCATATATGTTAGAAATGTCCAAATTCATTTGCATTTGTGCCTTAGCGCACTTAACAGTTGTGCCAAGTTTTAATTCCGTACCTTGAATAATTTCAAAGATATAATGGATCAATTAAAAATCACATACAGACAAACAGTTGAAAAACGGCTAGAGGTAGGCAAAGTCGGTTATGCATGGTTGTGGCATCTGCAAGCATGGCTCGGCGGCCGCGAGGCTTGGTCCCGTCACCCCGCTCGCCGGCAGCCGCTATCAAACGATGTTTTGCGTTTGCATCCTTTTGGTCGCTACTATTAAAAGTATTCTTATAGTACTAATAAGAATCGCGTTCGTAGGTTTTTAAATCACAATTATTGAACATATTGCGCTAGTAGTTAAACCGATATTTTAGGTACGTATCTGTTCATTATTATATCATTTTTATTCAACCTAAACGTTTATGCAACTAACTTTTTAGCGGGCAAGGCCTCGCGGCGCGAGGCCCTCCTCAGCGCGAGGCCTGGAGCGGCCGCTCCACTCGCTCCACCCTAAGGACGGCACTGACTGCAGTCCCCGGCCGATCTCGCTATGGGCGGGAATTTTAAATGTAACTCCAGTGAGTGGCCACCAATTCTGAAATACATTTCGGCCGTTATCATTTGATTGGGATTTAATTTGACAATTTTTATTGTTATTAGCATTGTATAGTCAATGGAATTATTGTCAGATGTGTTCGTGTTGCGCTGATCGCTGCAATCACCTATGATTGTGTTGTCAACTCGGACGCCAACCACTACGAGTACTATTAAATCCACACTAGCGCTCCAAGCCACTGTTCCTCGCGTAACTGGAGTCCCCGGGTAGTTCAGGCGGACAACCTAAGTGACAAAGTGTCATGACTGTCTCCCAATAACGTATATTAGACTGTGGAATACGCTTTGTACGACACAGCGTTGCTTCGCGGTGACTTTCGATCCCAAACAAACTCGATCGCTCAATTGTTTTTTTTTTGTTTCTGACAATATAATTGTTCTTAAAGTTGTGTCGGATTATCAAGCGTGCCAGATCATAGGATGCCGGATTACAGAAAGTTTACTGTATTTAAAAAACAAAAAAAGTAACTTGAATACACGTTTCTTACCTGGAGAGAATTTGAACTTTTCGATGAGCTGGCTTCATTAAAAATGTGGAAGAAGGATTTTGTTTGTGTTTTCTTGGAAGATTGTACAATGAGGAAACAGATTCTAAAATGAAGTCACGCTTCAATGAATCACTGATAGGTTAAGAAAAATTCCAAATAAAATTAGACTTCAAAACACATATTCAAGACTTAAATTAGTAGAATTGTTGATGCATAACTTGGGCTTTTCAATAAACTACCTGTTGAAATTTATTGATACGTAGAAAATTAGTACCATGACTCTCGATAACACAACTACCTCGATAACAACAAACAATATTTTCTAGTCCCGGTAATTACCCATAAAACTCAATGTTAATATTACCTCTATAGGACTAATTAACTTCTTATAAATACCTCGATAGCACGTATTTTGCAAGTTAAAATCTTGCTATACATTGAGATTTTATTGAAATTGCACTTGCTATGACTGAAGTAAAAAAAAAGTAATAAACATGCTATCTCGATAAGATGAATTATCAGTAAAATCACCTTGATAACACGGCACTAAATTAGAGGAACAGTTTTGTATAACCCCTTGAAAATCATCTTATTGAGGTTCTTATGTATAAAAAAATGCTTGTTACTACTGGGTGAACTGAAATATATCTCATAATCTAAAACACTATTTGTCAAAGAATAATCTCCAAAATTTCAGTTTGTCTTATGATAATTTTTTTTAAATGATTTTGAGAAATCCGTTCCCACCCGCGGACCCCAAGCAACTGCCAATGCAGTGGCACTATTTCTAGAGTAATTTAAGAGTATAGGCTATTTCTCTGCCGCCACTGCATTTTAGTGAATAATGGGTTATATTGTCGTAGTTGGCCAGTGTTGCATCCAACTATCATTTTACAGTGTGATAACGTATTGTTAAACTAACAATACTTTACAGAAAAAATTTGTAGTTATAATATAAAAAACAGCAATTTTAATTTATGTTTTTTTAGGAAGTGCGCCCCCATGCTTGGGCATACCAGGCCTATTGGGAAATCTGACCCTGCAACCTGGAATTTTAGATTGTTTCTAAACTTTTTTTAAGTTAGTAGCGGGTCACAAATTTTTTGCACTACATTTCTATTCTTATCTTATCAGACATTTAATAGTTTCTTCAACGATTACGATAATTATAATTGTTACTACTTTTGTGTCAAAATTGAATTGCAATTTTGCCCACTTAAATGGTTTGACTAATTTTTGGCCACTTTCCGATAAAATATAAGGCCAGTATTATAGTAGGATTAACATTTAATATTTATCTATTTACTGCAATGCCTACATGCTCTATTTAAAAATTAATGTATAAACTGCATAAAATATAGCTCAGCCTGATTTTAGATGGTTACCTTGAGTTGTTTTATAGTTACTATCAATTATAAACTAACCGACAACCAATGTCTGTGAAAAACCAAACTAATAAATTTTTTAATGGACCCATTGTTAATATAAATGTAATGATTTGGAATTATTGAAGGAAATGATGAAGTACATTTAATAACATTTGAATAACAGTGTGAAAAGGATACATTTCAGGACAGATTTCAGTCAAAGTATTAAGCTCTCCATGGATTGGAAATGCAGAGTTGTAGTCCAAAATGAAAGTGTGATCTGACAGGCATTCCACCAGGGTGGTTAGGTACATATCAACTCTGATTTTCAGTTCTTCATCAGACAAGTCGTCTCTGAAAAAAAGTAAATGTGATTATACTGTCACATTCTATACTGCAATACGAGGAGGGCCTGTAGCAATGTATTTTCGACGATCTCAAAATCTAGCAGGTAGATATGCTTAAACTTTGCATTTAAGCGTGTTTTGACCCAAAAATAAGTTTATAAAACAGACTCAACCCCAGAACAAAATTGATTTTGTCTAAAATTGAGTTCAAAAATTGTAAATTTTTACATTAGTCTTATGGGTTGCCATCAAGGCAACAAAATGAAAATGAAAGGTAAAATAATAATAATAATAAAAGAAGTTTTTAACATTTTTTTGAAAAGGTATAGTTGATGTAATCTTCAAAGCCTGATTACCACGATACTACAACAAAAGTGTATTAAAACTAATGAGCGAGGCTCGGTCAAACCCTTGTACTTCTACTAAGATTATAATATGGGAAGAGAGTTTTTTATGTGTGCAGCCATAAAACAAATTCTGAATTGAAGCTAAAGTTTTGCAACAACAAAGAACATACATCAAAAATTCTCAATGTCCCATTCTTATTTTGGAAAAAATAGGGCTCCGTTTCACTGTCTTTGCAAATTCTTAAGTTATTCTTATAAACACAGGTTTCATGGACCAGAAAATTAGGCCTATATAAACCACTAAAACAGATAATTTTTGTAAATAAAAGTTCCAATACTCGTAGAGGTTAATGAGCATCCTAGCAAGAATGAGTGACGTTAACAAGCTCATCCTATGGGTTGGTGGTAATACGGGCAAAGGGAAAAAGCATATCTAGGGAATGAGGGAGCAGAAGAACAAACAAGCCATAGGTTGGTAGTGAAATAAGCTGCAGGCAAAGCGAAAGAGCATATCTAGGGGGTGAGGGAGCAGTAGAACAAACAAGCTCATCCCATGGGTTGGTGGTGAAATAAGCTTATGCTGGCAAAGCAAAAGAACTTATCTGGGAGGTGAGGGAGTAGAAGAACAAACAAGCTCATCCCATGGGTTGAAGGTGAAATGAGCTTATGCTGGCTATGCGTAAGAGCTTATCTAGAAAGTGAGGGAGTAGAAGAACAAACAAGCTCATCCCATGGGTTGGAGGTGAAATGAGCTTATGCGGGCTATGCGTAAGAGCTTATCTATGAGGTGAGGGATTAGAAGAACAAACAAGCTCATCCCATGGGTTGGAGGTGAAATGAGCTTATGCGGGCTATGCGTAAAAGCTTATCTATGAGGTGAGGGAGTAGAAGAACAAACAAGCTCATCCCATGGGTTGGAGGTGAAATGAGCTTATGCGGGCTATGCGTAAGAGCTTATCTATGAGGTGAGGGAGTAGAAGAACAAACAAGCTCATCCCATGGGTTGGAGGTGAAATGAGCTTATGCGGGCTATGCATAAGAGCTTATCTATGAGGTGAGGGAGTAGAAGAACAAACAAGCTCATCCCATGGGTTGGTGGTGAAATGAGGTTATGCGGGATATGCGTAAAAGCTTATCTATGAGGTGAGGGAGTAGAAGAACAAACAAGCTCATCCCATGGGTTGGAGGTGAAATGAGCTTATGCGGGCTATGCGTAAGAGCTTATCTAGGAAGTGAGGGAGTAGAAGAACAAACAAGCTCATCCCATGGGTTGGAGGTGAAATGAGCTTATGCGGGCTATGCATAAGAGCTTATCTATGAGGTGAGGGAGTAGAAGAACAAACAAGCTCATCCCATGGGTTGGTGGTGAAATGAGGTTATGCGGGATATGCGTAAAAGCTTATCTATGAGGTGAGGGAGTAGAAGAACAAACAAGCTCATCCCATGGGTTGGAGGTGAAATGAGCTTATGCGGGCTATGCGTAAGAGCTTATCTAGGAAGTGAGGGAGTAGAAGAACAAACAAGCTCATCCCATGGGTTGGTGGTGAAATGAGCTTATGCGAGCTATGCGTAAGAGCTTATCTAGGAAGTGAGGGAGTAGAAGAACAAACAAGCTCATCCCATGGGTTGGAGGTGAAATGAGCTTATGCGGGCTATGCGTAAGTGCTTATCTAGGAAGTGAGGGAGTAGAAGAACAAACAAGCTCATCCCATGGGTTGGTGGTGAAATGAGCTTATGCGGGCTATGCGTAAAAGCTTATCTATGAGGTGAGGGAGTAGAAGAACAAACAAGCTCATCCCATGGGTTGGAGGTGAAATGAGCTTATGCGGGCTATGCGTAAGAGCTTATCTATGAGGTGAGGGAGTAGAAGAACAAACATAACAAGCTCATCCCATGGGTTGGAGGTGAAATGAGCTTATGCGGGCTATGCGTAAGAGCTTATCTAGGAAGTGAGGGAGTAGAAGAACAAACAAGCTCATCCCATGGGTTGGTGGTGAAATGAGCTTATGCGGGCTATGCGTAAGAGCTTATCTATGAGGTGAGGGAGTAGAAGAACAAACAAGCTCATCCCATGGGTTGGAGGTGAAATGAGCTTATGCGGGCTATGCGTAAAAGCTTATCTATGAGGTGAGGGAGTAGAAGAACAAACAAGCTCATCCCATGGGTTGGAGGTGAAATGAGCTTATGCGGGCTATGCGTAAAAGCTTATCTATGAGGTGAGGGAGTAGAAGAACAAACAAGCTCATCCCATGGGTTGGTGGTGAAATGAGCTTATGCGGGCTATGCGTAAAAGCTTATCTATGAGGTGAGGGAGTAGAAGAACAAACAAGCTCATCCCATGGATTGGAGGTGAAATGAGCTTATGCGGGCTATGCGTAAAAGCTTATCTATGAGGTGAGGGAGTAGAAGAACAAACAAGCTCATCCCATGGGTTGGAGGTGAAATGAGCTTATGCGGGCTATGCGTAAAAGCTTATCTATGAGGTGAGGGAGTAGAAGAACAAACAAGCTCATCCCATGGGTTGGAGGTGAAATGAGCTTATGCGGGCTATGCGTAAAAGCTTATCTATGAGGTGAGGGAGTAGAAGAACAAACAAGCTCATCCCATGCGTTGGAGGTGAAATGAGCTTATGCGGGCTATGCGTAAGAGCTTATCTATGAGGTGAGGGAGCAGAAGAACAAACAAGCTCATTCCATGGGTTGGTGGTGAAATAAGCTTATGCTGGCTATGCGTAAGAGCTTATCTAGGAGGTGAGGGAGCAGAACAATCTCGCCACTGACAGTGATTAAAGAATATCAAAATTAGCAAAGGTACGTATTGTGTAAAAGCTAGTATTAATATAAAGGTCTTTTAATCTGCTAGACTTTTCTTTTTGCCTTTTTGGGATCTTTATTCCTCTAAGGCAGCATATAGATGTAAAAATTAATGTATAAATTTGTTAAAACTTCACTTTATGGTCAAATAATAAAATTTAACACTTTCTTGTAGCTGTCTTGATTGTGAAGATGGTTCTTAAGGAGAAAAAAAATTATTAAATATTTTATTTTTATTGATAGCTTTATAAGAAAGTTTTGATTTTTGGACTCGACTCTAACCAAACTGAGCTTTTCTGACGTTTTTAAACCTTGTACAGAATAGCAATCTACTCAGTTGTAAAGTATTTTTGAAGGGGAAAATTATCAAAGTCACTAAGAAAAATCTAAGAACAAAGTCTGCTATAGTGGGGGATTTTGTGTACAGCAAAAGCTATTGACACTAAATTCCTTGAATTATAACTCTTCTATCCAAAAACCAAGGATAAATCACTCCTACCTAATCCCTTCCTCCACTCAACCTAATTGATTATAAACACATTTAGTTGTTGTACTCACCTCTCCTGGAGAATTGTTGCTAAATAAGAAGCCAAACAACTGTGAACAGCTGAGATAAGATTATGACGACTGATATTTATTTTCATTTGAAAATTTGAATATTCTTCTTGGCTGTCTCTACTACCATACTGTGATTCTAACATTCTATTTAATACAGTAATGGTATTTTCATAGAAACTTGCAATTCTGGAATCAATAAAAAAAGTTCGTGGATATAGGAGAATGTCTTATTGTTATTATTATCTTAGAATACAGTATTTATTTCTAATTCTATATGTAAATTTTTTATATTTATTTATTTAAGATTTGACAAACAAAATAACTTCTATGATTTAAACCAATTATGATAGAACACCACTACGAAGATCTAAAACTAAAAAGGATGGATACAGAATACAAAGAAAAATTGAAATGGGCAATTATGGTTGAGAAGTCGTATTAACCTCTGAGCAGCAAAAAATTTTAAAATTAATTCTATAAATATACAAAATTGAACTAATGTAATTACCTTATGTATTTGATTAAAAGACAAGTATTTTACAACAGGAACAAGTTAAATCCTTAATCCTCCGAAATGGTTAATTGCAATGGTATTTGTCAACTATAGGCACCAACTATTATTACATATAGTTACATACAGCAGAGAGTTTATTATCCGAAAGTCAATTATCTGAACAGTAAACTATCCGAACCCATGAACTAACTCCTTGTACGGTATTGAAAAAACTCATTGCTAAGAAAGAACCTAATAGCCAAGTTTAGTTAAAGTTACTAAACCTATAATTAAAAGGCAAACATCGTGTGAGATTATTATAAAAAAATGTGTACTACTTTGGGTTTGAGCTTTTTTTTATCAAAGTCTAGAGAAAGTATTTTGTTGTAAAACAGTCAATAAACTGTTTATCAGTTATAAATGGAAAATAATTTTCGTGTTTGATAATACGAACCAACCCCAGTCCCAATTGGTTTGGATAATCGACTCCATACTTTAATGAAAAATGACACATGTACAACAAAGTACTGACCTTTGCTAACATGATTGGAAAAATGTAGTGTATTTGAGTTGGTAGCATACAGTTTTTACATCAGAGTTCTATAATGTGACAATGTCAGCAAAGAGAATGGAGAGTGCGCCGAGAGTGTGGTTTTGTGAGGTTAGCATGGATAAGTCAATAATGGTTCCGATATCTTTGTTTACTTATTTTAGAAGTTCAACTTCATTATAATACTAGGTATACAATGCAGTTGTCTGCTTGCAATATTGAGCGGAGCGACTATTTTTTAAATCAATAATAGCATATGTTTTATAGGTAATTCAAGTGAGCTCGTTCGCTACACTCACTCGACGTCAGGGTTTAGCTCGTTCGCTGCGCTCACTCACCTTTTGGGTCGGCTCATTCGCTGCAAACACTCGTCGCCAGATTTAGGTTGTTCGCTGCGCTTACTCGCCACAAGTCTGCAATACTCTAATAATTTTTGATTACGCAGGTTTGCTGCGACGGGCTATTATATGTTTACAAGATATTAAATGGTGCGTCGTCCAAGATTTGCACCTCCTCTCCGTAAACGTGGCATTTCATTCAAGTAAACAAACCACTAAAATAAACAAAACAACAATTTCACATAAAACTACTGTATTCATAAACAGCTGATAGTAACGGTCTGCAGTTAAATTTGATCCTTATAACAGCTGTATAATCAACACACAGTAAACAAACCAAATAAAATATTTCTCCTATTAAAATAACATGGTAACTTTAAAGGGCCGTAGGGCAGAACCCTTATGTCCGATTTGGACCATTTCAGATTTATACCTTCCCATAGATGGTTACTATGACCGAGCAAAATTTTTTGAGGATCATTCCAGCCGTTCAAGAGGAGTACGTGTAAATAAAAAGCCAGAGTGTAGTATAGGAGCTTCGCTCGCTCCGCTCAATAATATCAAGCATAAACAGATAAATTATGTACAAAATAGGTTTTGACAACAGAGCAGGATTGACTTTACCTTCAACGACCTTTGTATCCGTACATCAGACGCATTTTGTGAAACAAGTAATAACGAAGATAAGATCACCGATTGAAATATTTATGCTAAACTGACCTAAACTTACCTTACTAAGCAACATTTAAAATAAATAGTGCTAATAACCTAAGCATACATAAAAATAATAATCACATCTTATGGATGAAATGGTTAAGAAAGTTTTAGTTGACATAGTAGGGCACACCACCATGACATAGCACAAAAAATAACCTACGTTGATAGGCGTAGGTTGATTTTTTTTTTTTTTTTTTTTTTTTTGAGGGAGAGGCGGAAAAATGCATTACGCACACAGGTGGCCAGCCTGTAGTGTGGGGCTCCCCTAAAAACGGGTTTACCCACTAAAAAACCTCCTCTACTCTTTAGGAATCTAACCTGGAATTGTTTGTCACATTACGTCAGGCTAGGCCAAAATTTGGCTTACGCCCGTGGGGCTCGCTCCTTATCCAGCCGCTCGATCAGGGGATCTGGGCCACTTCGCGGTCCAGATCGGTTTTCTTTTCCAGGAGGATGCCCCGGACTAACTGTGACAAACAATCCCAGTTGCCCTCATCCTCCAAAATGTTTTGGCAGACCGAGTCCACCGAAAATGCACCAAAGATTTGTGTGGCCTCCAGGCGGGGCCCTTCCCAACGGGGACAGCGGAAGAATGTGTGTTCCGCATCGTCGGGAACACCTGGGCAATAAATGCAGTCCGGTGAACCGGTCTTTTCCATCCGGTTCAGGTACGACCGAAAATAGCCGTGACCTGTCAAAAATTGGGTCAGGTAGTAGTCCACCTCCCCATGCCGCCGTTCCACCCATGGTTGGACCTGCTTGATAAGTCGCGCAGTCCATCGTCCTCGGGTGTCGTGCTCCCAGCTGTGTTGCCACTGCTGAAAGGTTCGGGAGCGCTCTTCTGTTTTTGCCGTGTCCTTGCCGATCTCGCCTTGTCTCTGATAAATCCCTTTCCTCTCCCCTGCCAAGAGCTTGACAGGGATGACTCCGGCGACCACCAGGACGGCAGGCTCGGACACTGTCCGGTAGGCGGAACACACCCGGAGCGCAGCTTGACGCTGAACACGGGCGAGTCGCAACCTGTAGCACTCCTTATCTAGAGCGCCTGCCCACACCTCTGCCCCGTAAAGAAGCACGGACTGGACCGTGGACATCAACAGACGTCTTCTGCTGGATCGGGGACCCCCGACATTGGCCATCAGCCTACTAAGGTAAGTCACTACCTTAGCGGCCTTGTCCGCCGTACGGAAGATCTGATCCCTCCAGCTTAACTTG
Source organism: Neoaliturus tenellus (assembly GCA_030545055.2). Lineage (NCBI taxonomy): Eukaryota > Metazoa > Arthropoda > Insecta > Hemiptera > Cicadellidae > Neoaliturus > Neoaliturus tenellus. Next base: position 127,219,433 of record CM061533.1, read on the forward strand.
GTGTCCACCATAACCCCGAGGTATTTGGCAGCACGAGTTGATGTGACCACCTCCCTTCCCACTCGAAACGGGACGACGGTGTCGATCCTCTTCTTCGTGATAATCACGATCTCCGTCTTACTGAGAGCAAGTGAGAGACCGTGATCGGACATCCAGTTGTTGACCACCCGCATAACTCGGTTCAACTTCAGTTGGGCCAGCTCAACGTTGCGTGCAGCAATGAGAGCTGCGACGTCATCGGCGTACCCAACCAAAGTGGTTTCCTCAGGCATCTCGGACCTCAGGAGGCTGTCATAGGCAACGTTCCAGAGATCCGGGCCGAGTATTGAACCTTGTGCGGCACCAGAAGTGACTTCCATCGTCCGCGTTCCGTCCCTCGTGTCATAAATCAGGCTTCGAGAGCGTAGATAATCCTCGATGAGCCGCAACAGATATGCAGGAATACGAAAGGTGTTGCGAAGCGCATCCAGCATATCGACCCACCTCGCCGAGTTGAAGGCATTCTTGACATCAAGCGTAACAAGAAGCACTACTCGGCGGGAGAAATGGTTGTGGCTCTCGGCTCTCTCCACAGCTCTCTGAACTTCGGTGACAGCGTCGATCGTTGACCGTCCCTTTCTGAAGCCGTACTGACGGGGGCATAAGTCCCCGGCAGCTTCCACGGCAGAAGTCAGGCGGGAACGGATCAGCTTCTCGAACAGCTTTCCAGCCGTGTCCAACATGCAGAGAGGCCTGTGGGACGACGGCAGCTCGGGATCACCTTTGCCCTTGCTGATCAGTACAAGCCTGGCTGTTTTCCAGGGAGCCGGAAACACCCCTTCTACCAAACAGGCATTGTACATTCTCAACAACAAGTCAGCGTTGATAGATACCATAACAACTATGGTATCAGTCGTCTTCTGAGAGCTGGAAGTTCAGCCGCCTCCATCTTGGACTTAAGACGCCTGAGTCCTTCAAGCAGAAAGTGGCTGTACTCGTAAAGTGATCTCAAGTATATAGTTTTTTTTTACTGTTGAACTTGTTTATTAGTTTCAGCCACAACCTCGTTGCATATGTTATGTATTTATTGCTTTACTTCTTTTCTGTTACAAATCTCTTACTACCTCACCTGTTAAGTTGTCAGTTGCATGTCAGTTCCTATTAGTATAAGTTATTATTTGTCGCCATACCTCTTGTACTTCATGTTGTTTTCTTATTTATTATTTTTCTTTATACCCATATAAGTTACCATGAGTTAACTTTTTGTCCATTATGTGAATTGTTCAGTTTTGTCCTTGCTTTGTAAAAAAATGGTGTAATCTGTTGGTGTACAAATAAATAAACAAGAGCTGTCAACATGTTTTACGCCTATATGGTCTCTACACATAGACGAGAACCAGTCCAGATGAAAGATTTCTGTCTCTTTCTTCATTTTTGTTAAAGGACCATACTGTATATTTCTTTTAGCAGCGTATATTTTAGGCCAAACACAACACTTGAATTCGCACAATACTAAAGAGTCTTAGATGAGTTGCAAAGTTTTACTAGTCTTCCGTTGTGACATGTAAAAGTTTTCTGACGGACTAGGAGATCTTCTTTGGGAATCCCATCACTCTTCCCTGTTTGAAGAATGACAGCAGTACAATGGCTGCATTTGAATTTGTCCTACTTTATTGCTCATTTTTAACCCAAGTAAACCAATTTCATAATAGCGGCATACCTATGATGCCGTTACAACTTAATCACTTGTTAAGTATAGTTTAGTTCTTTAAACATATGATTAGATCAAATATCTCCATTAGATTAGAATAACGTTAAAGTTTGGAAGCCTATAGTTCAAAACCCTAACAATTAATGATAATAAATAACTTGGCATTTTAATGATTTGTAATAAGTATTCTCCTGGAAAAAAGGTTTCCAATGATACCAAATAAGCTAGGTAAACATTTCTTTAGAGGGGTTATTAATGATACTAAATAAATTTAATATCTCCCTCTCCCTCACACTATGTTTGTGTTCCACTGAAACTATCTCTATTTGGAGTACCAATAGTAAGTAAGTTTTCGAATAGTAAGTGCCCGATTTCAACTTATAGCACCCCCAGCAAAAAAATATTTGCCACTTTTTAACATAGGATGTAACCTTCTTTATTATTTTTTTTTTATTCATTGCTATAACTGACAAGTACCTGAGTGGCTTACAATCATATCATGATAGGATTGGGAATCAACTATAGTCGGCAGCAATAGGACAGGCGGGTGAAGATGAAACTAATTTAATTCATTTAACATGTAGCTAAATGAGGAAAAATCAGCTCACTTATTTAAATACTTGACACACCTGTCCTATTGCCCCCAACTATAACCTTAAAGAGATAGTATATTTACTTTTATACACAGCATAATTGAGTGCTCGTAAAAGTTAAAAACTATTTCCAACATTTTAGGGGTTAAGCCAAATAAAAAAGCTATCACAGAGAATATAGTTATTTGAGATCTAATAAATATCTTTGATAATTTATTAAAATATTCAAATATTAAAACAAAAAATGTCCTTTTTTGCAAAATACGAATTACAAGAGCTACAATATGCAAAATATGATAACCTAATCAGCTAATCTTAATGACTAAATAAAATAAATGAAATATTCAGTTATATGCAAAATTATTCCCAAATAGGAAAATTCCTGAGAGTGAGAATGAGTCTATATGCCGTCATTGTTGAACTTATTTTTATTCTACTTATAACATATGGACTGACAGACTGACCTCCTCTCAACCGACATGCATTCATCCCAATTATTCACATTCACGTGGCCAAACACACTATCAGTTGAACGATCAACTGACAACACTCTCTGTAAATGGAGACTAAAATTCTTTCTACCCCCTCTCTCTCTCAATTTCTTTCAGCCAGTCAGATAGGCCTAGGCGGTCTTTGTATATCACTGTACTGGCATCAAGGTTATGTAGGTCTTGTGAAAAGTTACAGTAAATTAAGTGAGCAACATAAAAGCAATTTGTATTAGAAAAACTTTTTATGAGTCTTGGTAAGCGGATTTATCAGTTTAGCACATGCCTTGTTCTGTGGTCATGAGTAGGGCGTTTAAACAGAACATTAGAGTGTTTAAAAATGTAGATTTTTTTAGTTCTAACGAAAAGTTGTCTTACATCAAATACATTCAACATTGAGAAAAAGGATCCAAAAGGTAATGATGACGCCTGCTTGGGGCCGCTTTGATAATGTTCTTTTGTAACGTTAAATATAAGGTTATAAAGTTGTAGTGAAGGCACAGCCCCAAGCTATGATCCCCCTCAAGGAGGGATTGAACATATGCGAATTAGACGGTCCTGATTCTTAACTGTTAGAACGCAAAATATAGTTGTCTTAATTTTTTTTATGAAAGTTACAGTACAAGATCCACCCACGATAATTTAGAGTCAATTATAACTCAAAATATTTTTATTTATTTACCCTATCAAATATGGTACTCAAATATGGGGTCACAAGCGTCTTTTTGAAGTTTCACATGAATGAATTTTGAGTTTGCGGATGAGCGTGTCCCTTCTTTCCCTCAAGGATATTGGCATGAATTTAATTTATGAGATGTTAAAGTGACAGAACATTTTGATCGATTCATCTTATAATTTTGGATACACCCCTGCCAGCTTTAGCTAAAACCGTATCCCCAATCTTTGGCTTCAAACAGAATTAGTCATTTGAAAACAGGTAAAATTTATCTTCTATATCAAGATTATTTATATATATTAAAAATAATAACGGACCCAACGTACTTCCCTGAACCACCCTATAAATAACACATTTAGGCTAAAGTTAATTTTCATGCCATGTATAGTGAAAAACTATTGTCAATTTTGGAAATATGATTTGAACCATAACACCATAAGTTTATTGATGCTTGGCAATCAATTAATAAATTGATTGTGGTTACAGTTGAAGGCATTATTAAAGTAGTTTACAGCATTACACAAGTTTACCTGGGCTCAAGTACTTGCTCATGGTAAATGGCAGCAGCCTGGGGGCAGAGGTTCACGAATGTGGCCAATGAGTAACTGATGTCCAGCATGAGGCACATCAGTTTTGGCAGTGTAGCTCCCCTCGTCGGCTGTTTGTTCACAAGCTGCAGCTCAAAGTTGGAGAATACCTGGCAAGTGAATCACTTACATTATTTTTTTCATCATAAGCAACTTCAGTTAGATGATAATGTTATAATTTTTCTCCTGAAAATTAGGGGATTAGGGGTTTTAATTCTCCGTTTTGAACAGTCTTTTTCTTTTCAAAAATTAGGGCAGGATTGAGACGGGATTGCTCTATCTAGAAGTAGCTGGAAAGTTAAAAATTACCATAAAAACTCCCATAAGTGAGGTTACCAATTTTTCTACCATCGAACGTCTTGAAAAAAAACCGTTTGTTCAAATTATGGATTAAATTGGGCATAAACTTTATGCAGGGTTATTAAAAAAAGAATGGTGCAAAACTACAGTTAATTCATTTATAGACAAAGAGTAATAAAACCATGAATATTTTATAAATCTATATGTTACATTAACGAGTTTCAATTTACATTAAGAAAAGACCATATACGCAATACAAATGCCAGATATTAGTGAAGTTATTTACTGCGGAAATGTCCAGGAGATATTAAAACACCGCCCCCAACACTCTGTAACATTTACTTCATTATGGATTGCGCTGCTTGTGTTATGCAATTTCTATCAGGTTTTATGGTCTAAGAGTGTAGGAAACCCCCACAAGAAATCTTTGGAGTATTGCATGGTGAATGAGGCCGTTACTGGAACAGAGCGGCCGGAGCCGTTGCACTGGGAGCGATCAAAGCAAGCAAGCCCCAGGGTCCAGGGCAACTAATCCGATGGTATTCCAACATACAGTATAACCTCGATAGTTCGACACTTTGTGGACTTAAAACGTGTCGAACTATCGAAAAGTCGAACTATAGGGAGTATATGGGAAATTTTAATGTGGGGACCATAAAAATCACAATTTTAATTTAAGAAACACTAAATAATAATGAAAACATAACTTGATTGAACTATAATATAGCCAAATTTAAAATCATTCACCATTGTTTACATTTTCACCTTTGTCAGTCCCCAATGTTGACATTATCAGTTGTTAATGACACGCTAAGTTGTCACAGCCCGTGTCGAACTATAAGGAGTGTCGAACTACCGAGAGTCGAACTATTGAGGTTCTACTGTATCATTGAAAATTTCTAAATTTCATTTCTCCAAATCTTTAGTGTGTAATGGCACCATCTAACAGAACACAAGGTTTGCACAAGGTAAGCTGGGGATGAGCCACATGACCGTTTTTTTTTTGTTTTTTTTTATAAATAAGCGACCTTTCTTGGCTCTGTGGTACACCTTTGATTTACAGTTTACTATCAGTCAACTAAGTAACTAAGATGAAACAAAATCGTGTTAAAGTAAACTTAAAAATATTTCCTTTCCAGCGTTACAACAATAAGAAAATTTTAATAATGGAAAAAAGAAGAACCAACATTTTATTTTTGCACCATTCTTTTTTTAACAACCCGGTATTATTAGCCCTAACAGCTAGAGTGCTCACAAAGTTTTAAATGGACCCTAAGAATATGGTCACAGAGTCCTGTCATTAACTTAAGTTCATGGTGAGATTAAATCATACTAACTTAATCACAGTGCTATTAGGCCTAATGGCTTTCCTTTAAGGAAATTGGTCAATAAGTATAAACCTGTAACCTATTGCCTTAAAATACAGTAACAGGGATGGAGGGGATTAAAAATTCTTTGGGTCAAGACAGAATGTGTGTTTTGAAGAAATTTATGTTTTGGTACTGGTGCTTTATTTCAAATCAATTATGTGTTGGTACTGGTGATTTATTTAGAGTCAATTATGTTTTGATACTGGTGATTTATTTAGTCAATTGTTACTCAAATATTTCTATTTATTTACCCTCTTAAACACGGGACTCAAATATGGGGTAGTGTCCCTTAGAAACATCAGTAAAAAATGAAAAATACAAACAAATTAATAAACTTTGGTATTTTCTTACTAAGACAGACAACAACAACAAAAATCATCTGTAGAAACATTTCTATTTGATAGTTTTCTTACCACTAGAGATGGCCCTGATTGAAAGTCAACCAAAAATTCAACTTGTTAACAACACCTATAATGAAACATGATTTTTAAAACGCTAAGAGAAAAATACAGTTAAATTGACCATTTCTGCATTTTATCATTATTGTGTGTGTTTATTATTGTTTTATGTATCGATAGGCACAAACAGGAGTTATAGTAATATTTTACAATATTCTATGAAAAATAATATTTATTTATCCAAAGTTAAATGACAGAATTATAAAATGAGAAAACATAGGTCCAAATTGGCATCCAATCATCACCCTCCCTGAAGTCAATATTATTTTCACTGTAAGCTGCAATGTATCTTCGTATATGGTTACTAAAATTTGGTACACCAGGCCTTGCACCCCTTCTAGGACCACCTCTAGCCATTTTGTATCACTAGGTGTTTAGTTACTTACAAAAACAGCAATATATTTATATATCGTATGGCATTCATAGCCAGCCACTGACTTCTGAAAAATATAAAACATACTCTGCAGTGCATAGCACCTGCATCAATACAGCAAATGAAAAAACACAGCAATACACAATACATTTCTCTACAACCCGGTAAGAAAAACACGCCACATAAAAAACACCTGGTCCTTACAAAGCTGTCAGGCAAACTGGGTATGATCTTGAAAAGCAGAGTATTGTGGAGGAGGAAGGCAATAGGAGTGGCAGCTCTCAAGGTCAAGAAGTTTAGCCACTGTTTCTGGGCAAAAATACATATCAGTCAATTTCACCGATGTTTCATTATAGGTGTTACATATTTTATAACTGAAACATCTGTTCTTTCTGTTTAGCTATGAAAACTTTCCTATCTTACCTCATGCATGAAGTTAGTAGACTTCTTGATATCTAAAAGATACTTAGGTTGGACTCCCAAAACTCTTTCGATCAGATCCATGACTTGTTTAAAATTATCATTTCCATATATTAAGCTTATTTCCATAAGTTGAGGGAAGGAAATTATAAACTTGTCATACAGAATGTTTCCTAAGGTGCTGCTTTTCATCCAAGCTCCCTGGATAACAGAATACGAGATAATAATATATACGAGACATAATACAATACACTCCAGATTATCGGAGGTCTTCGGGACCAAGGATACATCAGATAACGAAAAACTCGGATAATCCGGAGTTTACTTTTAGCTATTTTGTGGTTATGGTGTTATGAGAAACTATTCTAAAGTGAAATGCTAGTTAAATGTACGTTTCATCAATGTATAGGGGTAGAGGTCTGCGGGTAGTGGTTTTTCAAGTCGGGTCGGTTTCGGGTCGGGTAGTAGATTGACATCAATTTTCGGGTCGGGTCGGGTTTGAACATTATAAGTTAAAGAAAAATTCGGGTCGGGTTCGGGTGTGTGAGTTAAAAAAATCTCGTGTCGGGTTTGGGTAGCCTATGTATGTTAAAAAAAACTCGATCGGGCTCGGGTATTGTAAGTTGAATAAAACTTCGGGTCGGCTTCGCTATTATTTGTAAAAAAAATGTCTAGGCCTAAGTTATTACATTTTAAGATAATTGTTGATGTGCCTACTAAGCTTGAAAATATTTAATTTAATGTTTCCTTATGTAAGTTTAATTATGCTACAATGTTATTGGAGTAAAATATGTTTTGTAGCTTTTGAAAATAAATAAATAAATAAAGTATAGTATTAATAAATACAAGGCAAAAACCTTTAATCTGAATATTATTACATTTATTTTTTTTTAGCGAATTTCTTACAGGGAATAAGCTATTACCGTAGGTCTCATGGTAAGACCTAAGCCAGGGACCATGTTACTTTTTTGTTTTTAGGTGCCCAGAGCCCAAAAATAATATTCATTAAAATTTTTATATATATATGTATATATATATATATATATATATATATATATATATATATATGTATGTGTATATATATGTATGTGTCTCTAGACACGATAACTCTCGTAAAAAAGGTCCGATCGACACCAAATTTGGTAGAGATGTGTAATCCTACATTTATTCGGATGAGTTCGTAAACCAGACATATCGACCTACCGGAAGGGGTAGTTTTGGGGGGTTTTGTACCACAAAAATGGGTTTTTTGCATTTTTCATATGTAATTTAAAAAAATTTTAAATTTTTGTTTTGACCATTAGATTTAGCTCAAAAAAACACACAATTTAGTATTTTGAAGCTTTGCTCTGTCTTCATTGGTTACCGAGATATTAAAAAGTCTAAAGACAGTACATTGTATTTTGAAGCTCCAATGTTAATCTTATGGAGAATAAGGATGTGTTAATATTTCACTTATTAACCAATATTTTTGGATGAAACTTGGTATTTAGCATCATTTGATTGAGATTCATACATTTATGGTAAATAATCTTAGTTTTTATGCTTACCATGGCAGCAAACCTGCATACTCTTTTCCCATGTTAATCGTATGGAGAATAGGCAAACTCCTTTATTTATGGACAAATATTGATCAAACTTAGTATATGGCTTTATATGGTTGAAATAAATTGTTTTTATGCTAAAAACCTACTTTTAGTGTTCCCCATGGCAGCATACCTGCATACTCTTTTCTATTTATCATAAGGAGACTAGACACTTATTTCCCTATTTATGAGCATGTGATGACATTTGGTTTACAGGTGTATCTGGTCAAAATTAATATTACTACAGTAATTAGGAAATTCGCTGAGTAAGCAGGTCTGCTGCGATGGGGTGTATTTTTTTTAGCGAATTCCCCTATAGGGAATACGCTATTACGGTAGTAGCCATGGTAAGACCTAAGCCCAGGACCACTTTACTTTTTCATTTTGAGGTCCCCAGAAGCCAAAAACACCATTCGTTCATTTTCATACATATGTATATATATATATATATATATATATATATATATATATATATATATATACATCTATCTATATTATCTATCTATATATCAATGTGTCCGTGGTACTGATAACTTTTGAAGGGGACCTCCGATTTTGATGAAATTTGGTATGGAGGTGTAAGACCAGGTCTATTTTCATGAGTTCGCGAACCAGCATTGTCGGGTTATGGGAACGTGGTTTTATGGGGTTTCAAAGGGGTCAAAAATGGGTTTTTTGCATTTTTGGGCCTTAGTTTTTAAAATTCATCATTTAAACTGAAACCATTTAAAAGAGCTTAAAAAAACAAACAATTTGGTATTTTGAATTTTTATCATAGCATAACTGGTTACGGGGCAAATCCAAAAATGTGTTTTCCATGTTATTCTTATGGGAAATCAAGAAACCCCTATATCTTGCTTATTTATTGACATAACTTAATCAAATGTGGTATGTACATTATCTATATAAGGTTTAACTTATACTTGCTTACAAAACCCATATGGCGGCAAACCTAAGTAGATATAAAAGGATGGTTCTGAAACACTCGTAGTTTTTTTTATGACTTTTTGCTTCATATGACCACTTTTTTTGCTTCATATGACCACTTATTTTGCTTCGTATGACCACTTTTGCTTCAAATGACCACTTTTTGCTTCAAATGACCACTTTTGCTTCAAATGACCACTTTTGCTTCAAATGACCACTTTTTGCTTCAAATGACCACTTTTTTGCTTCAAATGACCACTTTTTGAATATAATCCAGGGAACACTCGTAGTTTTTTTTGAGCGCCTTCAGCTTCAAATTGACCGGTTTTTTACCGGATTCTGGTTGGTTTTGGCCAAATATCAGCCCATTTCAGGGCATTTTTCAGGACTTCAGACAGTGATTTCAAGGAGCATTTTGAATATAATCCAGGGAATACTCATGTTTTGTGAGCGCCTTCAGCTTCAAATTGCAATTTTACCTTCAAAGACACATTTTTAGGCCAAAATTCTCCAATTTTTAACCCAGTTTAACCTCTTAAGATCTAATTCCTAAGACCCAGACAAGCCCTAAAACCTAGCAGCTAAGGCTTTAACCTATCAATAAGCCCTATTAACCATTAGCTTAATCCTAATGTGTTGGACCTAAGATCTAAACCTAAGGCCTTGCACCTGAGTCCAAAGCCCTAAAACATAGCAGCTAAGGCTTAAACCTGTGAATAGGGCCGATTAGCCACCAGCTTAGACCTAATGTGTTGGACCTAAGATCTAAACCTAAGGCCTAACAGCTGAGTTCAAAGCCGTAAAACCTAGCAGCTAAGGCTTTGACCTGTGAATAGTTATTAGCCAACAGCCTAAACCTAATGTGTTGGCACTAAGATGTAAACCTAAGGCCTTGCACCTGAGTCCAAAGCCCTAAAAGCTAGCAGCTAAGGATTTGACCTGTGAATAGGGCCTATTATCCAACAGCTTAAACCTAATGTGTTGGCACTAAGATGTAAACCTAAGGCCTTGCACCTGAGTCCAATGCCCTAAAAGCTAGCAGCTAAGGATTTGACCTGTGAATAGGGCCTATTATCCAACAGCCTAAACCTAATGTGTTGGCACTAAGAGATAAACCTAAGGCCTTGCACCTGAGTCCAAAGCCCTAAAAGCTAGCAGCTAAGGATTTGACCTGTGAATAGGGCCTATTAGCCAACAGCCTAAACCTAATGTGTTGGTACTAAGATGTAAACGTAAGGCCTTGCACCTGAGTCCAAAGCCCTAAAAGCTAGCAGCTAAGGCTTTGACCTGTGAATAGGGCCTATTATCTATCAGCTTATGCCTAATGTGTTGGACATAAGATCTAAGCCTAAAGCCTTACACATGGTTCCTAAGATGAAATGCCTTGGACTTAGGTCCTAAAACCTAGCAGCTAAGGCTTTGACCTGTGAATAGGACCTATTTGCGTTTAGCTTAGACCTAATGTGTTGGACCAAAAATCTAAACCTCAGGCCTTGCACTTGAGTCCAAAACACTAAAACTTAGCAGCTAAGGATTTGACCTGTGAATAGTACCTATTAGCAAACAGCCTAAACCTAATGTGTTGGCACTAAGATTTAAACCTAAGGCCTTGCACCTGAGTCCAAAGCCCTAAAAGCTAGCAGCTAAGGATTTGACCTGTGAATATGGCCTATTATCCATCAGCGAAGGCCTAATGTGCTGGATCTAAGATCTAAACCTAAGCCCTTGCACCTGAGTCCAAAACCCTAAAACCTAGCAGCTAAGGATTTGACCTGTGAATAGTTATTAGCCAACAGCCTAAACCTTATGTGTTGGCACTAAGATGTAAACCTAAGGCCTTGCACCTGAGTCCAAAGCCCTCAAAGCTAGCAGCTAAGGATTTGGCCTGTGAATAGGGCCTATTAGCCATCAGCGTATGCCTAATGTGCTGGACCTAAGCCCTTGCACCTGTCCAAACCCCTAAAACCTAGCAGCTAAGGATTTGACCTGTGAATAGGGTCTCTTAGCCAACAGCCTAAACCTAATGTGTTGGCACTAAGATGTAAACCTAAGGCCTTGCACCTGAGTCCAAAGCATTAAAAGCTAGCAGCTAAGGATTTGACCTGTGAATAGGGCCTATTATCCATCAGCTTAGGCCTAATGTGTTGGACATAAGATCTACGCCTAAGGCCTTACACATGGTTCCTAAGATGAAATGCCTTGGACTTAGGTCCTAAAACCTAGCAGCTAAGGCTTTGACCTGTGAATAGGAGCTATTTGCGTTTAGCTTAGACCTAATGTGTTGGACCTAAAGCATAAACCTCAGGCCTTGCACATGAGTCCAAAACTCCAAAACCTAGCAGCTAAGGATTTGACCTGTGAATAGGGCCTATTATCCATCAGCGTAGGCCTAATGTGCTGGACCTAAGATCTAAACCTAAGCCCTTGCACCTGAGTCCAAAGCCCTAAAAGCTAGCAGCTAAGGATTTGACCTGTAAATAGGACCTATTAGGCAACAGCCTAGACCTAAGGTTTTGGGTCTAAGATGAAAACCTAAGGCCTTGCACCTGAGTCCAAAGCCCTAAAACCTAGCAGCTAAGGCTTTAACCTGTGAATAGGACATATTACCCAACAGCTTTGACCTAGTGTGTTGAGCCTAAAGTCTAAGCCTAAGGCCTTAAAACTGAGTCCAAAGCTCAAAAACCTAGAGGCTAAAGCTTTGACCTGTGTATAAGACCTATCAGCCCCCAGCCAGGACCTAATGTGTCGGGACTAAGATGTAAACATAAGGCCTGACACCTTAGTACAAAGCCATAAAACCTTAAGATCTGAAAACTTACAAGGGGGCCGCGATTCACAGCCCCCCATGAAATGAGCAAACATTAGGCAACGAGGTCTTTTTTCTTTGAATATGAAATTATGATCAGAAATGGTTATCAGATTCAGATTGGAGTATTTGAAGACCAACCTCCATCCATCTTACCCAACTCCTAACTACCGCATGGACTTGACCCAAGACCTAAGGCTATACACCGTAGGCTAGGCTTTAAGGTTCTTAAAAAGACCTAGGCCATAGAGTTAAGACCTGAATATTTACAAGGGGGCCGCGATTCACAGCCCCCCCTGAAAAGACACTGTGGTCTAAACCTAATACCTAATACACCGTGGTCTAGGCTTTTAGGTTTTTAGACCAAAGACCTACTACACCATGGTCTAGACCCAAGATCTAAGGTCTGTGGTCTAGGCTTCAGGTTCTAAGCCCCAAGATTTAAGGCCTGTATAGGCATTTAGGTTCTTAGCCTCCAGATCTAAGGCCCGTAATCTAGGCCTTTAGGTTCTTGAATCCAACACCTAGGACCCTACATCATGGTCTAGACCCTAAACCTAAGGCCTGTGATCTAGGTCTCTAAGTTCTCCTCAAGACATAAGGCCCTACACCATGGTCTAAAACCAAGACCTAAGGTCCGTTGTGTAGGCTTTTAGGTTCTTATACCCAAGTCCCAAGGCCCTACACCAGGGTCTAAAACCAAGATCTAAGGTCCGTGGTCTAGGCTTTTAGGTTCTTATACCCAAGACCTAAGGCCCTACACCAGGGTCTAGAACCAAGATCTAAGGTCCGTGGTCTAGGCTTTTAGGTTCTTATACCCAAGTCCAATGGCCCTACACCAGGGTCTAGGACCAAGACCTAAGGTCCGTGGTCTAGGCTTTTAGGTTCTTATACCCAAGTCCTAAGGCCCTACACCAGGGTCTAGAACCAAGATCTAAGGTCCGTGGTCTAGGCTTTTAGGTTCTTATACCCAAGATCTAATGCCCACACCATGGTCTAGAACCGAGATCTAAGGTCTGTGGTCTAGGCTTTTAGGTTCTTATACCCAAGTCCTAAGGCCCTACACCAGGGTCTAGAACCAAGATCTAAGGTCCGTGGTCTAGGCTTTTAGGTTCTTATACCCAAGTCCTAAGGCCCTAGACCAGGGTCTAAAACCAAGATCTAAGGTCCGTGGTCTAGGCTTTTAGGTTCTTATACCCAAGATCTAAGGCCCTACACCAGGGTCTAGAACCAAGATCTAAGGTCCGTGGTCTAGGCTTTTTGGTTCTTATACCCAAGTCCTAAGGCCCTACACCAGGGTCTAGAACCAAGATCTAAGGTCCGTGGTCCAGGCTTTTAGGTTCTTATACCCAAGTCCTAAGGTCCGTGGTCTAGGCTTTTAGGTTCTTATACCCAAGTCCTAAGGCCCTACACCAGGGTCTAGAACCAAGATCTAAGGTCCGTGGTCTAGGCTTTTAGGTTCTTATACCCAAGTCCTAAGGCCCTACACCAGGGTCTAGAACCAAGGTCTAAGGTCCGTGGTCTAGGCTTTTAGGTTCTAATACCCAAGACCTAAGGCCCTACACCAGGGTCTAGAACCAAGATCTAAGGTCCGTGGTCTAGGATTTTACGTTCTTATACCCAAGTCCTAAGGCCCTACAAAAGGGTCTAGAACCAAGACCTAAGGTCCGTGGTCTAGGCTTTTAGGTTCTTATACCCAAGTCCTAAGGCCCTACACCAGGGTCTAGAACCAAGATCTAAGGTCCGTGGTCAAGGCTTTTAGGTTCTTATACTCAAGTCCTAAGGCCCTAAACCAGGGTCTAGAACCAAGATCTAAGGACCGTGGTCCAGGCTTTTAGGTGCTTATACCCAAGACCTAAGGCCCTACACCATAGGCTAGAACCAAGACCTAAGGTCCTTTGATTAGGCCTTTAAATTCTTAGACCCAAGTCCTAAGACCCGTGGACTAGGCCTTTAGGTTTATAGACCCAAGACCTAAAGCCATATACCGCTGGTTAGGGTTTTAAGCTCTTAGACCCAAGACCTAAGGCCATACACCCTGGTCTAGGCTTTTAGGTTCTTAAACCCAAGACCTAAGGCCATACACCTTGGTCTAGGCTTTTAGGTTCTTATACCCAAGACCTAAGGCCATACACCCTGGTCTAGGCTTTTAAGTACTTAGACTCAAGCCCTAAGGCGGTCCGCATGGGTTAGACTCAAGACCCATGGGCATACACCCTGGTTTAGGCTTTTAAGTACTTAGGCCAAGACCTAAAGTCATAAACCGTAGGCTAGGCTTTTAAGCACTTAAACTCAATGCCTAAGGCGGTCCGCATGGGCTAGACTTAAGACCTAAGGCCATACACCGTGGTCTAGGCTTTAAAGTACTTATACCCAAGACCTAAGGCCCTACACCAGGGTCTAGAACCAAGATCTAAGGTCCGTGGTCTAGGATTTTACGTTCTTATACCCAAGTCCTAAGGCCCTACAAAAGGGTCTAGAACCAAGACCTAAGGTCCGTGGTCTAGGCTTTTAGGTTCTTATACCCAAGTCCTAAGGCCCTACACCAGGGTCTAGAACCAAGATCTAAGGTCCGTGGTCAAGGCTTTTAGGTTCTTATACTCAAGTCCTAAGGCCCTAAACCAGGGTCTAGAACCAAGATCTAAGGACCGTGGTCCAGGCTTTTAGGTGCTTATACCCAAGACCTAAGGCCCTACACCATAGGCTAGAACCAAGACCTAAGGTCCTTTGATTAGGCCTTTAAATTCTTAGACCCAAGTCCTAAGACCCGTGGACTAGGCCTTTAGGTTTATAGACCCAAGACCTAAAGCCATATACCGCTGGTTAGGGTTTTAAGCTCTTAGACCCAAGACCTAAGGCCATACACCCTGGTCTAGGCTTTTAGGTTCTTAAACCCAAGACCTAAGGCCATACACCTTGGTCTAGGCTTTTAGGTTCTTATACCCAAGACCTAAGGCCATACACCCTGGTCTAGGCTTTTAAGTACTTAGACTCAAGCCCTAAGGCGGTCCGCATGGGTTAGACTCAAGACCCATGGGCATACACCCTGGTTTAGGCTTTTAAGTACTTAGGCCAAGACCTAAAGTCATAAACCGTAGGCTAGGCTTTTAAGCACTTAAACTCAATGCCTAAGGCGGTCCGCATGGGCTAGACTTAAGACCTAAGGCCATACACCGTGGTCTAGGCTTTAAAGTACTTAGACCCAAGACCTAAGGCCATAAACCGTTTTCTAGGCTTTTAAGCTCTTAGACTCAAGACTTAAGGCCATACACCGTGGTCTAGGCTTTTAAGTACTTAGACCCAAGACCTAAGGCCATACACCGTGGGCTAGGCTTTTAAGCTCTTAGATCCAAGACCTAAGGCTTTCCGCATGGACTAGACTCAAGACCTAAAGCCATACACCGTGGTCTATGCTTTTAAGCACTTAGACCCAAGACCTGAGGCCATAGAGTTAAGACCTGAACACTTACAATGGGGGTCGCGATTCACGGCCCCTGAACAGACACTGTGGTGTAGACCCAAGACTTAGGGCCATACACCGTGGTATAGACTTTTAAGTACTTAGACACCAAGACCTAAGGCCATGCACCGTAGTCTAGGCTTTTAGGTTCTTATACCCAAGACCTAAGGCCCTACACCGTGGGCTAGGCTTTAAATATCTTAGACCCAAGACCTAAAACCATAGGGTTAAGACTTGAAAACTTACAAGTTAATCGCAATTCACGACCCCCCGAACAGACACCGTGGTCTACACCCAATACTTAAGGCCCTACACGAAGACCCAAGAGCTAAGGTCCTTCACCATGATCTAGACCCTAAGATCAAAGGCCTTATACCATGGTCTAGTACTCGGCATAAACCGTTTGCAGTTGTGGTTGTTTCATCTATAGCTAAAGGTAAGTCGGCCTCTAAGTTCTTAGAACCTAAGACCAAAGGCCTTATACCACGGTCTAGTACTCGGCATAAGCCATGTGCAGTTGTGGTTGTTTCATCTATAGCTAGAGGAAAGTCCTAAGTTCTTAGACCCTAAGACCAAAGGCCTTACACCATGGTCTAGTACTCGGCATAAACCGTTTTGCAGCTGTGGTTGTTTCATCTATAGCTAAAGGTAAGTCCTAGGTTCTTAGACCCTAAGACCAAAGGCCTTACATCATGGTCTAGTATTCCTCTTAAGCCGTGTGCAGTGGTTAATTTGTCTATACTTAGGAGAAAGTCTTTAAGCCTTTAAGTTCTTAGACCCTAGACCTAAGACCCTACACCCATGGACTACAACCTGGACCTAAGGCCACATCCCGAGGTTTTGTACTCGTTTAAAACCGTGTGCAGTTGTGGTTGTTTCATCTATAGCTGGGCGAAGATTGGCCTTTAATAACTGTGTGCAGTTGTTACTGTTTCGTCTCGAAAAAGAGAAAGTTTATGCTTTTACACCATAACTTAGAACGAAAACCCATGGTCTTATTCCTAAAACCAAGGACCTTAGACCGATACCCTAGGACATAAGGGCTTAGACTTATGGCTTTAGATCTAGGGCAAAAGGAATTTAAATGAGGACCTAAGGCCTCATAATTTAGATCAATCCCAATCCCAAGCATTTAAGGC
The DNA here is from genome assembly GCA_030545055.2 of Neoaliturus tenellus. Lineage (NCBI taxonomy): Eukaryota > Metazoa > Arthropoda > Insecta > Hemiptera > Cicadellidae > Neoaliturus > Neoaliturus tenellus. The sequence goes on from CM061533.1 coordinate 127,236,306, forward strand.
ATTATACCATGGACCTGTATGTATATGACCTTAAACATTTGACCTAAGATCTAAGACTTTAACATAAGCCTTAAGCCCTAAGACCCTACCCCCATGGGCTAGTACTGGTCCTACACCATGTGGGACCACAATGGCGTGCATAAAGCCAATCACATGGATTATTTGAAAGCCCAGCGCACATGAACACCTGTGTTTGCTGTTGGGTGTTTTTATGATTTGTGCTTTCGGGCGTTTTGCAAACTCGACCTGCATATTGCAAATCGATGTGTAGACGATGCCCTTTAGTAATTAACGTCTGCGAACGTTTTCAAAATCGATGTGTAGACGATGCCTTTTAATAATTAACGTCTGCGAACGTTTTTAGAATCGATGCCCAGACGCTGTTTAAAATAATCGGCGTGTACGATCGTTTTTCAAAATCGATGTGTACACGATGTTTTTTAATAATTTACGTCTGCGATCGTTATTTCCGCGTCGAGTTTGCAAAACGCCCGAAAGCTCAAATCATAAAAACGCCCAACAGCAAACACAGGTGTTCATGTGCGCTGGGCTTTCAAATAATCCATGTGATTGGCTTTATGCACGCCATTGTGGTCCCACATGGTGTAGGACCAGTACTAGCCCATGGGGGTAGGGTCTTAGGGCTTAAGGCTTATGTTAAAGTCTTAGATCTTAGGTCAAATGTTTAAGGTCATATACATACAGGTCCATGGTATAATGCCTTAAATGCTTGGGATTGGGATTGATCTAAATTATGAGGCCTTAGGTCCTCATTTAAATTCCTTTTGCCCTAGATCTAAAGCCATAAGTCTAAGCCCTTATGTCCTAGGGTATCGGTCTAAGGTCCTTGGTTTTAGGAATAAGACCATGGGTTTTCGTTCTAAGTTATGGTGTAAAAGCATAAACTTTCTCTTTTTCGAGACGAAACAGTAACAACTGCACACAGTTATTAAAGGCCAATCTTCGCCCAGCTATAGATGAAACAACCACAACTGCACACGGTTTTAAACGAGTACAAAACCTCGGGATGTGGCCTTAGGTCCAGGTTGTAGTCCATGGGTGTAGGGTCTTAGGTCTAAGGTCTAAGAACTTAAAGGCTTAAAGACTTTCTCCTAAGTATAGACAAATTAACCACTGCACACGGCTTAAGAGGAATACTAGACCATGATGTAAGGCCTTTGGTCTTAGGGTCTAAGAACCTAGGACTTACCTTTAGCTATAGATGAAACAACCACAGCTGCAAAACGGTTTATGCCGAGTACTAGACCATGGTGTAAGGCCTTTGGTCTTAGGGTCTAAGAACTTAGGACTTTCCTCTAGCTATAGATGAAACAACCACAACTGCACATGGCTTATGCCGAGTACTAGACCGTGGTATAAGGCCTTTGGTCTTAGGTTCTAAGAACTTAGAGGCCGACTTACCTTTAGCTATAGATGAAACAACCACAACTGCAAACGGTTTATGCCGAGTACTAGACCATGGTATAAGGCCTTTGATCTTAGGGTCTAGATCATGGTGAAGGACCTTAGCTCTTGGGTCTTCGTGTAGGGCCTTAAGTATTGGGTGTAGACCACGGTGTCTGTTCGGGGGGTCGTGAATTGCGATTAACTTGTAAGTTTTCAAGTCTTAACCCTATGGTTTTAGGTCTTGGGTCTAAGATATTTAAAGCCTAGCCCACAATGTAGGGCCTTAGGTCTTGGGTATAAGAACCTAAAAGCCTAGACTACGGTGCATGGCCTTAGGTCTTGGTGTCTAAGTACTTAAAAGTCTATACCACGGTGTATGGCCCTAAGTCTTGGGTCTACACCACAGTGTCTGTTCAGGGGCCGTGAATCGCGACCCCCATTGTAAGTGTTCAGGTCTTAACTCTATGGCCTCAGGTCTTGGGTCTAAGTGCTTAAAAGCATAGACCACGGTGTATGGCTTTAGGTCTTGAGTCTAGTCCATGCGGAAAGCCTTAGGTCTTGGATCTAAGAGCTTAAAAGCCTAGCCCACGGTGTATGGCCTTAGGTCTTGGGTCTAAGTACTTAAAAGCCTAGACCACGGTGTATGGCCTTAGGTCTTGAGTCTAAGAGCTTAAAAGCCTAGAAAACGGTTTATGGCCTTAGGTCTTGGGTCTAAGAGCTTAAAACCCTAACCAGCGGTATATGGCTTTAGGTCTTGGGTCTATAAACCTAAAGGCCTAGTCCACGGGTCTTAGGACTTGGGTCTAAGAATTTAAAGGCCTAATCAAAGGACCTTAGGTCTTGGTTCTAGCCTATGGTGTAGGGCCTTAGGTCTTGGGTATAAGCACCTAAAAGCCTGGACCACGGTCCTTAGATCTTGGTTCTAGACCCTGGTTTAGGGCCTTAGGACTTGAGTATAAGAACCTAAAAGCCTTGACCACGGACCTTAGATCTTGGTTCTAGACCCTGGTGTAGGGCCTTAGGACTTGGGTATAAGAACCTAAAAGCCTAGACCACGGACCTTAGGTCTTGGTCCTAGACCCTGGTGTAGGGCCATTGGACTTGGGTATAAGAACCTAAAAGCCTAGACCACGGACCTTAGATCTTGGTTCTAGACCCTGGTGTAGGGCCTTAGGTCTTGGGTATAAGAACCTAAAAGCCTAGACCACGGACCTTAGATCTTGGTTTTAGACCCTGGTGTAGGGCCTTGGGACTTGGGTATAAGAACCTAAAAGCCTACACAACGGACCTTAGGTCTTGGTTTTAGACCATGGTGTAGGGCCTTATGTCTTGAGGAGAACTTAGAGACCTAGATCACAGGCCTTAGGTTTAGGGTCTAGACCATGATGTAGGGTCCTAGGTGTTGGATTCAAGAACCTAAAGGCCTAGATTACGGGCCTTAGATCTGGAGGCTAAGAACCTAAATGCCTATACAGGCCTTAAATCTTGGGGCTTAGAACCTGAAGCCTAGACCACAGACCTTAGATCTTGGGTCTAGACCATGGTGTAGTAGGTCTTTGGTCTAAAAACCTAAAAGCCTAGACCACGGTGTATTAGGTATTAGGTTTAGACCACAGTGTCTTTTCAGGGGGGGCTGTGAATCGCGGCCCCCTTGTAAATATTCAGGTCTTAACTCTATGGCCCAGGTCTTTTTAAGAACCTTAAAGCCTAGCCTACGGTGTATAGCCTTAGGTCTTGGGTCAAGTCCATGCGGTAGTTAGGAGTTGGGTAAGATGGATGGAGGTTGGTCTTCAAATACTCCAATCTGAATCTGATAACCATTTCTGATCATAATTTCATATTCAAAGAAAAAAGACCTCGTTGCCTAATGTTTGCTCATTTCATGGGGGGCTGTGAATCGCGGCCCCCTTGTAAGTTTTCAGATCTTAAGGTTTTATGGCTTTGTACTAAGGTGTCAGGCCTTATGTTTACATCTTAGTCCCGACACATTAGGTCCTGGCTGGGGGCTGATAGGTCTTATACACAGGTCAAAGCTTTAGCCTCTAGGTTTTTGAGCTTTGGACTCAGTTTTAAGGCCTTAGGCTTAGACTTTAGGCTCAACACACTAGGTCAAAGCTGTTGGGTAATATGTCCTATTCACAGGTTAAAGCCTTAGCTGCTAGGTTTTAGGGCTTTGGACTCAGGTGCAAGGCCTTAGGTTTTCATCTTAGACCCAAAACCTTAGGTCTAGGCTGTTGCCTAATAGGTCCTATTTACAGGTCAAATCCTTAGCTGCTAGCTTTTAGGGCTTTGGACTCAGGTGCAAGGGCTTAGGTTTAGATCTTAGGTCCAGCACATTAGGCCTACGCTGATGGATAATAGGCCCTATTCACAGGTCAAATCCTTAGCTGCTAGGTTTTGGAGTTTTGGACTCATGTGCAAGGCCTGAGGTTTATGCTTTAGGTCCAACACATTAGGTCTAAGCTAAACGCAAATAGGTCCTATTCACAGGTCAAAGCCTTAGCTGCTAGGTTTTAGGACCTAAGTCCAAGGCATTTCATCTTAGGAACCATGTGTAAGGCCTTAGGCGTAGATCTTATGTCCAACACATTAGGCCTAAGCTGATGGATAATAGGCCCTATTCACAGGTCAAATCCTTAGCTGCTAGCTTTTAATGCTTTGGACTCAGGTGCAAGGCCTTAGGTTTACATCTTAGTGCCAACACATTAGGTTTAGGCTGTTGGCTAAGAGACCCTATTCACAGGTCAAATCCTTAGCTGCTAGGTTTTAGGGGTTTGGACAGGTGCAAGGGCTTAGGTCCAGCACATTAGGCATACGCTGATGGCTAATAGGCCCTATTCACAGGCCAAATCCTTAGCTGCTAGCTTTGAGGGCTTTGGACTCAGGTGCAAGGCCTTAGGTTTACATCTTAGTGCCAACACATAAGGTTTAGGCTGTTGGCTAATAACTATTCACAGGTCAAATCCTTAGCTGCTAGGTTTTAGGGTTTTGGACTCAGGTGCAAGGGCTTAGGTTTAGATCTTAGATCCAGCACATTAGGCCTTCGCTGATGGATAATAGGCCATATTCACAGGTCAAATCCTTAGCTGCTAGCTTTTAGGGCTTTGGACTCAGGTGCAAGGCCTTAGGTTTAAATCTTAGTGCCAACACATTAGGTTTAGGCTGTTTGCTAATAGGTACTATTCACAGGTCAAATCCTTAGCTGCTAAGTTTTAGTGTTTTGGACTCAAGTGCAAGGCCTGAGGTTTAGATTTTTGGTCCAACACATTAGGTCTAAGCTAAACGCAAATAGGTCCTATTCACAGGTCAAAGCCTTAGCTGCTAGGTTTTAGGACCTAAGTCCAAGGCATTTCATCTTAGGAACCATGTGTAAGGCCTTAGGCTTAGATCTTATGTCCAACACATTAGGCATAAGCTGATAGATAATAGGCCCTATTCACAGGTCAAAGCCTTAGCTGCTAGCTTTTAGGGCTTTGGACTCAGGTGCAAGGCCTTACGTTTACATCTTAGTACCAACACATTAGGTTTAGGCTGTTGGCTAATAGGCCCTATTCACAGGTCAAATCCTTAGCTGCTAGCTTTTAGGGCTTTGGACTCAGGTGCAAGGCCTTAGGTTTATCTCTTAGTGCCAACACATTAGGTTTAGGCTGTTGGATAATAGGCCCTATTCACAGGTCAAATCCTTAGCTGCTAGCTTTTAGGGCATTGGACTCAGGTGCAAGGCCTTAGGTTTACATCTTAGTGCCAACACATTAGGTTTAGGCTGTTGGATAATAGGCCCTATTCACAGGTCAAATCCTTAGCTGCTAGCTTTTAGGGCTTTGGACTCAGGTGCAAGGCCTTAGGTTTACATCTTAGTGCCAACACATTAGGTTTAGGCTGTTGGCTAATAACTATTCACAGGTCAAAGCCTTAGCTGCTAGGTTTTACGGCTTTGAACTCAGCTGTTAGGCCTTAGGTTTAGATCTTAGGTCCAACACATTAGGTCTAAGCTGGTGGCTAATCGGCCCTATTCACAGGTGTAAGCCTTAGCTGCTATGTTTTAGGGCTTTGGACTCAGGTGCAAGGCCTTAGGTTTAGATCTTAGGTCCAACACATTAGGATTAAGCTAATGGTTAATAGGGCTTATTGATAGGTTAAAGCCTTAGCTGCTAGGTTTTAGGGCTTGTCTGGGCCTTAGGAATTAGATCTTAAGAGGTTAAACTGGGTTAAAAATTGGAGAATTTTGGCCTAAAAATGTGTCTTTGAAGGTAAAATTGCAATTTGAAGCTGAAGACGCTCACAAAACATGAGTATTCCCTGGATTATATTCAAAATGCTCCTTGAAATCACTGTCTGAAGTCCTGAAAAATGCCCTGAAATGGGCTGATATTTGGCCAAAACCAACCAGAATCCGGTAAAAAACCGGTCAATTTGAAGCTGAAGGCGCTCAAAAAAAACTACGAGTGTTCCCTGGATTATATTCTAAAAGTGGTCATTTGAAGCAAAAAAGTGGTCATTTGAAGCAAAAAGTGGTCATTTGAAGCAAAAGTGGTCATTTGAAGCAAAAGTGGTCATTTGAAGCAAAAAGTGGTCATTTGAAGCAAAAGCGGTCATACGAAGAAAAAAAAGTGGTCATATGAAGCAAAAAAAGTGGTCATATGAAGCAAAAAGTCATCAAAAAAAACTACGAGTGTTTCAGAACCATCCTTTTATATCTACTAACCTACATACTCACCCCCATGAGGTTTATGTGGAAAATAAAAAATTGCCAGAGTTTGATACAATTTTGAGTTTACATTCACCAATTATTGATTAACTTAGATTTTCTAACAACACCCAATGGCAGAAAACCTACATACTCGATCCTATGGTGTTTTTATGGGGAAAGTAAATAATCTGAAATTCCATTTGAAATTCGCTGAGTACGCAGGTCTGCTGCGACTGGGGTATTTTGTGTTCTAGTGGCTTCAATCCTCAATTCTTTATATCAACACGAATGTAGGTATCACATTTTGCATCACTAATCACCAGGCACTTTTCATAATCTGAATCCCTCAATGAGGCTATGTTAGTATTCACACAGAAATTGGAAGAGGAAGAAACAGGAAGTAAACACCCGCTTCCTAAACTGTCAAAAGTTTAGGTTTTTTCGTGAGAACACCTGTGTTACATGGAATGTCCATTGACTGTTGAAATATGAGTGGAAAGCGGAAAAAGGTTTGAGTGTCTTTCGAGGATGAACTTAAAGCTATAAAAAGGAGCAACCCTGGTGAGTCGGTAAAAAGATTGCTATATTGGTTTTAATATGGAGTAAGGACAGTTTGAGGATCTTTATATCCTGTGTTGTTTTTTATTCCTTTAAGTTCATTGTTACTGTGTTGGAAGTTGCAGTATCTCATTTTAAGAAAAACTCTAGTGTTATCTCACAATATCTATCTATCTATCTATATAAATAAATCACAATCCCTTTTTTTGATGGGACTCCATAACTCGAGAACGAGTGCACCAAATTGAATGATTCTTTTTTTGTTGTATTCCTTAATGCCAGGGGAAGGTTTGTGTGAAAGAAAATTTTTAATCCACCCAACCACTATTTAGTAATTTGACTTTAAAAATTATAAAAAATGCTTTAAATTAACATTGGTGGAAAATGCTTTTATTAAACTGTGAGATACAAAAGAGATAATTTCCAATTACAAGGAAACTATCATGATTAAATATCAATCAAATACATTTAATGAAACATAACATACTTAGTATATGGTGAAAGGTTTTCCCCAAGTGAGAAAAGGGGTTTATTTTTATAATTCGTGACAAATAAATCATTAATAACTTATTGTGGGGCAACGTTCTCCTGTAGTCTTATCCCAAACCATTAACAATCTATCCGCTAGATGGCAGCACCTGCCACCTGTTTTTTGAAAATTTCCAATGCCATTTGGTTTGATCATATGTAAGAAATACTATTTGAATTAGTTAAAAAACATGTGTTTATTTGTTTAATTTTGGTGTTTGTTGTGTAAAGTCATTTTTAACCACAATCACAAAAGAAAACTACCGTATTTGTTTGTTATAATGCCACCAATCAGACGTGCTAACTTAGGCCGCAGAACTCGGCATGCTGTACATGCTAGATATATACGAATAAGTCAACGTGAGGTACAAAATGATATTGAAAGGAATCGCTGACATCAAGATAGACCTAGAAATGTATTTAATCCTCATCGAGCCGCCTTCAATTATAACGTAGCAATTGCTTATAGTTTACTACAGATCGTAACTATTGAATCAATGAATGTTGTTTGTCCACATTGCAAAGCATTTAAGTTTAAAAATGAATCACCTGGATGGTGTTGCGTCAGTGACCAAATCAAATTGACACCATTGGTACCACCACCAGAGCCACGTCAAAACACTCAAATTAAATAATAACATGCGAGTAGAGTTACAGAACGATCAATCTGACGAATTCTTTTCCAAACAATTGCTAGAAATTGGAAATCGTAAAATACCTGTTGACCCATTGTCTGGATGCATTACATTCCCTGCCAATTTTTATAACTTTACAAAATCAACAAACGAACTTATCGAGATGGTGTTCCCAAACATAGTTGAAAACAAGAATCATGTTTGGTTAAGCGGACAAGTTATTTTAGCTGCAAAAAATGTTTATGTCAAAGAAATTAATATTAATATTCAAAATAAGATACCCAGTGGATTGGTGACATACAAATCTGTTGATTCTGTTAATAACCAAGATGATTTGTTAACAGTGTTGGGGAAGCTACTTTTTAAAAGTAGCTAGCTACAGCTACAGCTACTTTTTCAAAAAAGTAGCTTAGCTACAGCTACAGCTACATTTTCAAAAAAGTAGCTAGCTACAGCTACAGCTACAATAAAAAAGTAGCTCGCTACAATTTAAGCTACTTTGCTACTTTCGCAATCTGATCCTGTTTTTCTCTTGTAATATATAACCACCCAATTTTTCCACTTAAAAGTAAAATTATTTTTTTTTAATATAGGCCTACTCCTTTTTTTGGTATTGTGTTTAGACATATTTTCATTTTAATGTAATAATTTGTGACTCTTATGGAGCCTATGTAATGTAAACAGAATAGTGGCATGAAAATATAAATTGTCGAATAAAAAGACTTACATCAAAGACGTAAACAACAATATTTATTAAGTTATAACTTATTACTTCACCAGGACCTTCACCAGGAACTTTAATGTTATTAATTTCATAACATTTTTCTTAGACCGGCCACAATAGGGTTTAATGTTGGCGTATGCACTCAAGAAGGACTATAGCTTCTTCAGTTTAGTGGCTAATCTTGATTTTTGGAATGTACTAATTGCCATGATGTCGATTGTTAGATTAGATACTACAGAAACAGAATATAAGTATGATACTAATTGCCATGATGTCGATTGTTAGATTAGATACTACAGAAACAGAATATAAGTATGAAGCACTCTGTAAAGTACTAAGAACAAATTTACAAAGTTCGGGAAGTAGGCCTACAGTAAACGTTCACATCAACTTCTAACATCAATCAAGGTGGTTGAGGTTATGTTAGTTGAGTCGTTATGGCAGTACAGTAACAATTATGGCTATTTATTTGAATTCATTGACGTAGCGTCATTTCTCATTGTTGTAAACATTCCTTTCCTTAATTGCCGACCTGAGCGATCCTGGCGGTGTGCAAGCAAAGTGTAGCAGTTTAGTTTCTATTCTATAGGCGCATATTAGTAGAATACTACTAGCGCATCTAGTGGTCAGCAAACACAAAAGAGAACAAGACTGGTGATTGTCATGTTGTGGTTATGAGGTTATGGTACTCAATTGGAGCGTCTGGTGGTGGCAATGGATTGAAAGTAATCTTCAATTCCAACGAGAAAAAACATAACAGCTGACTAACCTTCTCTCGTGTTTATTTGGAAGCCATAAATGATGAAATGTAAACACAATTATTATATTTTATTGAAACATAGTAGCGAGTAAAGTAGCGGAATAATCCGCTACAACTACTCTAAAAATGTAGCTCGCTACAGCTACAAGCTACTTATTTTCAAAAGTAGCGGAGCTACACTGACGCTACTAAAAAAGTAGCGGAGCTACAGTAGCGCGCTACAAGTAGCGCGCTACTCCCCAACACTGTTTGTTAATTATCCAACAGAGTTTTTAAATTCACTTTATTGCCCGGATTACCACCTCAAAATCTTCAATTAAAAGTGGGATCGGCAATCATCATGTTGAGGAACATAAACCAGCCACGCCTTTGTAATGGCACTCGGCTTACAGTAAAAAGTTTTTGTCATCGAAGCCACAATATTACAAGGGAAGTACAGTGGCGAAGACGTGTTGATTCCACAGATCCCTATGATTCCAAACGACATGCCATTTGACTTTAAGCGGTTGCAATTTCCAGTACGACTTGCATTTGCAATGTTGATAAATAAATCGCAAGGGCAGTCGTTGAGTGTTTGTGGCATCAATTTGGAAAATCCATGCTTTTCACATGGCCAACTCTATGTCGCCTGTTCCCGAGTTGGAAACCCATCAAACTTATTTATTTATGCGCCAGAAAACAAGACTAATAATGCTGTATACCAAAAAGTATTACAATAAACGAGTTTGTTTTTTTTATATATTTATTGTTATTTATTCCATTTCACATTTAATATTCACATTAACGACAGGACAACGTCTGTCGGGTTATCTAGTAGTGAATAAAACCAAAATTGGTCACTGTAACAGTGAAAAATGAAGACTCACGATGTCTCTGCTTCATCAGAATTTTTCAACATCTAAACTGGCCACCCGCCACATTAGTTATAATGAACGAGAGTGCACTGTGTAAATATACTATATACTTATATAGTATACAATATATAGTATGTATAATATAGTGTATACAATACATTATGACATCATACCTCTGACTCCTTGGTTTTTGTTAATCGTACAAGAACTAGAAACACTAATTTTTGTGCTTTCCTAAATGCCTTTAATATGTCTTTGTCTTCTGGTAGCTGGTCCCTTAAGTAGAAAGGAGGAGCATTTTGTAAAAATGTACTTATCCCATCCAAAAAGTTTTTATTGTAGATTACTTCTGACCAAAACCTGGAAAATAAAAGAAATTTTCTATGAAGTTCTACTAAGAATTGTTTTTACATAAAAAAAACTATATTATTTGTTACAAGAAAAACAAAATTATGATAAATAACACTGAGTGACTACTGAGCTTGAAACTAAAAATTCCTAAACAATTCCCATACACTAAAAAATAATTACAAAATATTCAAGGACAATTAAATAATTGTAAAGATATTTATCTCATGAAGTTTAAGTACAGTATCTCCAATAGAAATTGAATAAAATAAGTAACATTTAGTTTGTTTCTGTTTGTATTATAACAGAGTAATTCCATTCCTATTTTATGATAAAAGAATAAATTTGTAAGTTAAAAAAAATTCAATTAGGATGTATTGTTAATTCTTTGTAGAACATTGTACACAATGTTACAATGTATTTTTTATTCCCTTAATTTTGTAGAACTAGTCAGAAAGTAAAATTACTTTCCTAATTGTTTAATTACAACTTGAGTATAACATCCCAGCGGCACTTTTTTAGCTTGGCTGTATTTACCACGCATATTGGTACTTGTTTGTTAATTTTTTAAAGGTTATTTTGGTCTATGGTCTTTTAAAACGCATCAATGGAAATAAGACTATTTAGTGAAGATTGTTAAAAAATTGTATCTTTCTTGGGTTTACGGTTTTTGAAGTCTGCCTGCCCAAAGTCAGCCATCTCACTGATAATCGCGGTGAATGCATATCCACCAGAGGCTGCAATGCTGGGTTAGATACATTGTACTAAGCCAAGTTTACAGTGCCCTGCAGTGGTTAGGTTATGTTTGTTATTGATATATAGGCCAGAAATACTTTCAAAATTCGCAGTGAAAATAACACACACAGTTAATCACCAGGCAAATCAACTGTGGCTCTACGGAGCGGCGGAAGGATGCTTCTGTCACCAACCTAACCTTTATTAATACACGTCTAGACGGTCGTACGTATGACTTATTGCTACCAGGTAATTTGTTTTGAATTAGGGAATATATTTTTGGGTAATTTGTTTTGAATTAGGGAATATATTTTCGAACTCTATATCAATAACAAACATAACCTAACCGCCGCAGCACACTGTAGATTTGACTGAGTACGTGTGTAGCTCACCTGGTGTTGAGGCTGCACGCGGAGTGCGTTCGCCGCAATAATCGGTGACATTGCTGACTTTAAGCAAGCCGATCTCAAAAACCGTAAAACTTAGATATTTAATTTGCACAAAATTATCAACAACTTTTACAGTGAATTGTCATCTTTTAATTTATGTGTTTTTAGCAAGTTTCCCAATAGGGAATACACTATTAAAGTAGTAGTCACGGTAAGACCTAAGCCCTGGACCATGATACTTTTTTTTAGGTCCCTAGAAGCCAAAAACAACATTCATTCAATTTTTATATATGTATATACCATATATGTGTGTGTGTGTGTGTGTGTCCGTTAACACGATATCTCTTAAATGGAACCTCCGGTTTTGATGAAATTTGGTATAGAGATGCAGGGCAACAATCATCAAGTTAGGATGGAAAACCAGCATGATCGGGACCATAGGAACGAGGTTTTATGGGGTTCCAAAAGGATCAAAAATGGTTTTTAGACATTTTTTACTTTAATTTTTAAAGTTCAACGATTTCTAGAGCTTTTTTGGACCTAATTTTTTTAAATAAACTGTTTTTACTTAAATCATTAAAAAGAGCTTAAAAACAAACAATTTAGTTGTTGAACTTTTAACCTGGCTCAACAGATTACGGAGGAAATTCAAAAATATGTTTTCCATGTTATTCTTATGGGGACTCAACAAATCCTTCTATCTCACATATTTATTGACACAACTTGACCCGGTAACATTTGGTATGTACATTCAGTAGGTAGAGTGTAACTTATATTTATTTACAACACCCATATGGCGGCAAACCTACATAATCACCCCAAAGGGGTTTATGGGGAAAATAAAAAATACCAGAATTTGATACAATTCAGCATGTCGCTGTCATGGGAAGGTATTATCTTTTATTTGCTTACAACAACCCCATGGCAGCAAACCTTCATCCTCATTTCCATGGTGTAGGCTAAATGGGGAAAATTAAAAATACTAAATTCCATTGGAAATTCGTCGAGTACGCAGGTCTGCTGCGACAGGGGTATTTTTAAGTTCTCAGTTAAAAATTACCTAGAAAATAGTAACTGGCTTATGTATGACAAACAAGTACCCAAATATTTTGCCCTGTCCCCAACCGACCAATAAGACAGTGGAACAAAAAGGTATCATGACTCTTCTGTTCTTTGTTACCCTTTTACGATTGTTGTTTACCACTAGCTATTTTACTCATGCTCAAGGATTAGTTAATACTAGAGAATACCGCTATCGAAATTCAACAAAAATTTCAGTTAATGTGGACCCAATCAATTAAAAAAACATTTTATAACTGAAACATCTGTTCTTCCTGATTTGCTAGCATTTGTTATTCCTATGGCTTTCTGATCACTTAATCAATCACTCTTCTTGCATAAGATTAAAATTGAAACTTGGGCAATTTTGCTATTAAGTCATAGTAAGGGAATACTACATTAAAATTTAACAAACAAAACAATTAAAAATTAACCTTAAAATATATGTTTAGATTGTTCAAACCTATGGTATTCTAACTGAAGCACATAATTCATATCACTTATGAAGAACCCCATCCTCTCAAGCCAGTCCTCTTTTGATCCCATGGGAAATTCGCCATCCACATTTTTGGACGATGGAGATACGTAAAGAGTAAACATATATTCCTTGTTACACCATCTTTGGTCCTATAAAATAATTGATTAAATTTATTATACACGTAAATAGTTTTAGCAACTACAGCAAATAGAACATGCAAATAGAATTACATGTACAGAACCTTGTAATTATTCAGTAGGCTAAATTATGTAAATGTGTTTTTATACATTATTTCTCTATCTCGTGCGTAGGCAAATATTAATTTTGCCTGTGTTTGTGTCTCAGGGATGGATTTTTTGCTGTAGGTTGATTCTAAATGCGTGTGTGTAAATGTTGAATCACTACGTGTAGTTTTCGGCCGCGGCACTTTCATGCAGGGGCTGTAGAACAAATGTGACGTGTAAGTGTGTGTAAAATGTTAGGATTGCAACGACAGTGGACATCCGGAGCAGGCAATTACCTTAGTTGGTTTTGTTGACTAGGCCTACAGTGAAAATATCACAATTGTAGTGTTCAGCCGCAGCACTTTCATGCAGAGCAAATGCCGTGTGAAGTCAGGGTGTCTACTGCCAAAAAGATGCAAAAATCAGTGACTTTTTGGTGACTTTTGGGGGTTAAAAATGTAAACAAAATACCGTAGACTTTTCAGTCTCTAAGATAGAAAATGTTGGGGGAAAATTGTTAAAGTCGCAAAACTTTTGCTTACAACCGCATTATTTTCTCAATTCATACTAAAAATCTGAGACTTTTCTTGCATTTTTAGGAAAAATAAGTGACTTTGGTGACTTCCGTGACCATTACCTAAAATATGTGATTTTTTGTGACTTCAGTGAATAGTAGACACCCTGGAAGTGTGTGTTTTATGTTAGGGTTACAGTGCCAGAGGGCAGCCGTGATTAATATTGTGCCTGTGCTAATAACTTACCCTTACCCAAGGAATAAATAAGCAATCAACACAATTACTGAATTTTACTGTCGTACGTTTTAAAAAGAAACAGAGTCAAACTTACGCTGCTCAGCTGGTAGCTATCCGACTGAGCCATCAATTAATGTATGAAGCTTTTAACACCTATTTTATATTGTTGGGAGAAAGTATGTGTCAGTTATCTGATACCGTTTATTAATTTTATAACTATAAGAACTTTAATTAGCGATTTAAAAAAAGGTTACCGTACTTACAGGTTTTATCTACAATGTTATGTTCTACAATGTTGATAAACAATCATAAACTAATACTACTGTTTACAAACCACTGCACAACTAATTGAGCTTAGTTTACTAAAGTCAACACAACCCACAGCTGACAGAGGCAAACACAGGAGAAAAGAAACAGTCAAAGAAGTGTAAAAACCAAAATTATCAGTACCCACATCGATGTATATTTAGCTTCAATCCGTACAACGAGATCAAGGAAAACGGTTACATAATTATAGTGAATAATAATGTAGTATTTGATCAAATTTAACTTATAGCCTAAGTATTATTAGAAGTTACTTTGACCTTTTGGTAATAGTTTTACGACAAAATATGGCTTAATTATCACAAGTAGAACGTTGTAGATAACATTGTTTAAAATGTGTTGACAACATCACGGAAACGTTCCGTGATACAAGATATGGGAGGACCACAACAGCTGTCACGGATCGGTTCCATGATACAAGCAAGGCCAATGGGTTAATATAAAGTTCAGAATTTTCTTTTGAGTCTAAATGGGTTAAAGGTCAGGTTACGTGAAATGTTGTTGTTTGCTTGGGTTCCATAACCTCGGACGCTTTTGCCACCCAACGGGCTCCACGCATCTGCGATTTTTAATTCTATTAGCACTGCAGGACTCGGTCCAAATATGCTTGGTCCGAGGCTCCCGTCAACAACCTGACCTTGGCCTATTTATAGCTGTCCAGACGGCCGGAATTATGTTTCATTCCTATGGTATAATATGACTTATTTTGAGTTAGGGAAAATATGAAAATAATGAGCAATAAAATACCTAACCTAACCGCAGCTTTGCACAGTAAGCTAGAGGCATCATCGTTATACAAACCAGTGGGTTACTGCGAAGTATACGAGTACCGGTACCATAAGTTTTATGACTTACCAGAGCTGGGATCAATTCCTCATAGGTATTTTCAGGTGCTGTGTGTTTTATTTTCAACTCTTCCACAGAGATATTTTGAGGGTTCTGAAATGAATTACAAAATAACAATAGAACACAACTTTCACAACAAATGTAGGAGGTGTAAGTTTTCAGGTCTCTAAAGCCTAAAATGTCCTAAACGGCTCTTTTTTGAGCCGGGTCCGACAGTTTAAAATGCCTTACAAAGCACGCTTTTTTTTGTAACTTGATTCGAGATTATTGACTTTCTTTAGGCACGGTAGCCTACTGTAGAGAATGTAATTTTAAGTTTTAACATAGGTATACACTACGGTACGTATCATTGAAATATGTTGAGGTTGTACAAAATTGAAAGTTATAGCCTATAGGATAGGTAACTATATCCCAAAAAATGTTGTCCTTGACTTTTATAGACCTAGTGTAGATTATAACTTACTTCAAGCATCAAATTAACATACGCTATCAGAGGATGGGTCAATACAAAGGAGTCAGATGCAGTAACCTAATAAAGTTGTGCTTCAAAAAGTGCTGCGGCTAGATGTCTTTGTTGAGCTGTCTTTTATGTCAGAAATGACTAGAGGGTGTAACGGTCCAACGTATTGCTGTACACCTCTGTTTCAATGCTGTGCATTGAATTTTAGAAAATACCATGGGATATCGATTTAGGCCAACTTGGTTGTTATTTTAAGGCTTAATTTAAGTTAAATTTTAAGGCTTCACACAAAATTCGGTAATTTCATCTCCAGTAGCTTGAATAAGTAATTTAATAAAATTTACAGAGGCCCTACTTTACTGCAGAATTCTATAATGAACAAAATGACATAAGTCTGACCTCTGTAGCTTGATAAATAACTGAGTTAACTTATTGCCAAAATTCTAAATCCCTGCACACCCTTGAAGCTAGCAAATTCACAGGATTAACGTGTTTTAACCAAAACTTTTACATGCCCTAAGTCAGGATTGAATGCACATATTGACAAAAAATTTTGTGTGGTTTCTTGCATCGGAGTTTTGAACAAACTCCCAAATTTCAACAAATCTGACAACCTTGGGAGTTGGCTCCTAACTTAGGTGATGATGACACATGGAAAAGCCCCAGGTATAGAGAACTAAAAATTTATTTCAGCATTCATATTTAACAATTTGTAATCTATACCCTTGCCTTCACCTCCTGGACACACACATTGAATTTCATGGTGTTAATAAAGTAAGAAAGCCTTTTCAAAACAAAAATTTGCTGACATTAAAAGGGTTAGGTGGACAGTACCACAAGCATTATAGTAGATCAGTAATGTGTGATGTACTGTTATCTAAACAAGAAAATCTTAGATTTTAATGTGGACGTCATGTACAGAGTTCTATTACCAGGTTATACGTGTCCATATTCTTGTAAAAATTGTTGCTCGCGCTCAAGTCCTTAATTGTCATTACTGAAGTCATTGAAACATTTTAATCCACAAAAAATATTTTGTTAACTATACTCCTTTTCCTCGTTTAATTAACAATTTGATTTAATTAACGTGCTAAAATCAACTTGAACTATAGAGTTTTTCCGATCACGATCACATCCTGAACTATGGCTCAACCATAACCAAAAACCAAACATAACAACAAACTAACCAACAACCAACTAGTGATGGCAAAATTTCTTGAAAAATCGATTTTTCGATATATCGATGTATCGAAAGAGTAAAATCGATTTCGATAGAAAATCGTGAACAAAAAATCGATGTTGAAAAATCGATGTATCGAATGGTAAAAATCGATTTTTCCGAAAAATCGATTTTATTTTGCCATCACTACAATGGCAAAATTTCTTGAAAAATCGATTTTTCGATATATCGATGTATCGAAAGAGTAAAATCGATTTCGATAAAAAATCGTGAACAAAAAATCGATGTCAAAAAATCGATGTATCGAATGGTAAAAATCGATTTTTCCGAAAAATCGATTTTATTTTGCCATCACTACAACCAACCATTGGTTAGGTTCACGTTCCGTTCCGGTACGTTCCTCAGTGATGGAAAAGGATCGGTAGTATTCCGAGCGCCTCACCAGGGGCCCAATTTTTGAATCGAGTGAGTAGTGAGTCACGAGTCACTCGCCAACTCACCACCTGTCGGACTTTGCTATTTTTGAAACCGTTCAGGTGAGAAGTGAGTTGGGACTCGGCTGGTGAGTTGACTGACGAGATGTATCCGGGGAGAGAATTGGCAACGTTGGATTTTGCCCCATTTTTACAGTAGAAGGGGCAAATCGAACAAAAAATTCGTCTGCATGACGGAGCAGTCGGGCAGAGTAGTAAACATAACCTTATTAATAAAAAATAAACACTACTTGTTTTTACTTACATAATTTAATTTTTATCGGAGGAAAAGCTATCAATTGTGGTTTAAAATTCAGCGGAAAATATTGTTATTTCTTGTTTATTATTAAACATGTTAAGGTATATTAATTTATAGGCATATGGTACATACCTAATTAGTTCTTCAAAATGTAATATTGGCTAACTTAGCCTATTTAATTAAAGACTTTTCTAATTTAAATATTGGAACGGATACATTTAGTCACTTAAATTTGTTAAAGTTTATTTGAAAACTGCTTTTTTATTTCTAGTCCTTTTTGTATTTTGCGATAAACCCATAAGATAATGGATTAGGCCAATTTTATCTACCATAACACAATGAATTAGATAGGCTTTGTGTACCTTCCACATCCAATGAACCTAAACTTTATCAACCTAATTCATAAAGGTTTTGGAAAGTCCTGTGTTAAATGAAATGTATTGAACTTTAGACTTCTTTTAGTACTTCTTAAGTTTATATGTCCTGTGCCTAGTTTTGTATTTCAGGATTATTCTGGACCGATCCACTAACTTAAGAGCCAAAGTTATTTTTAATCCATATTACATTTAAGTATTGTGGTAAATGTTTAACCATTTTTAAGTAGTTAGGCCTGCCATTTCAACTGAAATGTTGAAAATACAAATGGGGAACGGCACGAGATCCATCATGTGGTGGTTGCAGAGTAGAATAGGCCTATCCTATCAAACTGTGGATCAGTCACAGTAAGAGGGTCCACTGAGTGCTTACTCCGGAAAGTTTATCAAGAGTCTGCACTAAAGGTCTATTAAAGCTGGACCGCAATAGCTTAAAACCCTCAATTTAATTATGACTCAGTATTTTTATTTGATATTTATAATCATTTTTTATTCAATTGTTTAATTCTGTAAAATATTGGTTGATATGATGGATATATCGATCGATCATTTTCATTCGAAAGTTCCACCAGGCGTAAACGGAAGTGCAGCCACTTTTAGAACTTGGTGGCTAACCAAGCAAGCCGAAGTGTTACCTTCTTGAAAGTGTATCACTGACATTAGTTTCCGCTGCTTCTGACATAGTGCCTAAGCTACTCAACAATTTTACACTTAATAGGAATTAGTCTATGTACCCACCATAGGGAATTGAAAGCCCTTAAGGGAACAACAAATACGGCCTTCTAAACCAGAAAACCAGAGACAACCTCAGTTGATCCCGGTAGCCAGGCGATGACGGCAGAGTACCTCTAAATTCTCAATATCTTCAATTAATCCCCTTCAGAAAACCATGTCTTAGTCAAATAAAAAACTATACATAACTCAAAAGAAATGTTTATTATTATATTATACCTCTATAAGCAAATAAAAAATTATCTCTATAACTATTTCAGTACATATCATGCTAAAGAGAGCCCTAAGTATTATGACTGGTCTCAGGGTCAGAGAATCAGTGAGTCAGAAATTTGTTGAACTTGGCATCATGACAATTTTTAATTTGAACAGTTTTATAACAGTTAAGTAAATAAATAAAAAATTGTCTTGTGTGCAACCATAAAAAATCCATAATAAGTACCGTACTAGCTCAAATTTTGTTGTCGAGCCTCACAGACTGGAATATTTTTTAAAGAAACCATCTTATGTGGGTGTCAAGTTTTTTAAATTTTATTCCTCTATGAATAAGAGATGTATTTTACACTGGGAAGTTTACTAGGCTTTTGAAAGTTTTTTTTATTGAGAACCTATTTCATTCTTTTGATGAGTTTTCTATAGGCCTAGTTAAGAGATCCTAGGTAATAAGAATTGTATTTATTTATAAATTATTAAGATCAGAATTGTATTGTTTGCCTAAGTGAGTTTGTTACTTTTGTAAATTGTTTCGTATGACTTAATTTTGACACTACTCTGTCTGTAATTTGTATGCAGCTATGAATAAAGATATTTCTTATATCACTATTTTGAGACAGAGACCTAACCCTGGTTAAAAGGTCACAGAGAATCGGTAACACATCCGATGTAGCATCTGTTTGCTGTTACTGTACTGTTGTAGGACTGTAGGCCCTGCTAAGTTATACAGTACTTTTATCTGTAAGTCCATTTAAAAATTATCACTGTACCTCGAACCATTCCTAAAATTAACTTAAATTTGAAGAAAATTTTTGAGTTACCAAGAGTCAACTGAGTTTAAAGTCTCTAAAAAATATAGACAGGTATGCCTAAGCTAAATTTAGGGAAAATCAATCCCATAAGTTATTGGTCTTGGGGAATTGCTAGCCATTGCCTGAATTTTCAACTTAAATAATATACCGTAACTGAAAATAACTGTTGTACATTAATACACGAATGGTTACAAATTTTAAAGTTCCATGAGATACTAGAACTATTGCAAACTAACATTGCAAATACTACATCTTTCTGTTTTGTCTCCCATCTCAATTTTACCTTATGACTGACAACTGTGACATGTCTAAGTTTTTCTCCTAACCGTTAAGAACACCTATTTTATTTAAATGTCAAAGAGTCCAGTTAATGACCCATTATTTCAAATAATTTCTCCCTTTTATAATTTATAAAAATTGTATTCAAACATTACTACCAAGGGACCCATCAAAAATGTATTTTCAGCTCAAAATTAACAGGTTAGAGCAGTGATAGGAATGGTCCGTGATAAAACTTAATCACAATGGAGAAATTTTCTTCAAGAGAGGAGTAGATAAGATTTGGGCCCTGCTAAACAAAAATCATTCTGTCGGAAAAACATTAAATAAATAATAATAGTTTTATTTAACTGACAATGTCCAAGAATGCGCGGGAATTTACACATCAGGATTCAAACAATTTTTACTCTTTATTCACTTAATTAAATTTCATTTATTTACCACTCAGCTTTTTCCAATATCAATATTAATCTCAAATAGTGAGGTAAAAGAATGGTTTACAATACCTGCTGTCTAGTAATCCAAGCCCTTGGATCACTAGACTAGGAGGTATTGTAAACCATTCTTTTGCTATAAGTACGTGATCCAGTGGCTAATCCATAGTGAAATAGTGAGGGCTTTGTTAAATTATTTAGTTCAATGATGAATACAGTTAACTTATATCTAGATCATAATGTGATAAGGCAAAAATTTGTCATTAGGCTCATCGCTATTGTTGATATTTACAAAAGTAATATTGAGCTCTTGCTAGAGATGAGTGCAACATTTTAAAATTGTATTCTCGGTAACATATTTAAATTTGTAGGAAAAAGGCAAAACAAAACTAGAGTATCAATGAATGTGATAAGAAAGTGTATAGTCTATGGAAATAATATCCTAGACAACATGCTTATCATTAAATTTGAGCACAGGCCTACTAAATTTGCTAAATTACACAACTTGTTATCATAAGTATAGGATATGATCCTTAAAAAAAACAGTTTAAATTTTAAGTTTTATTTTATTTTTAGAGTCTTATTTTACTTTACACAAAAATAAATAATTCAATTTTGCTTATTTCACATGAAATACGAGTATAAAACAAATATGGACATTCTTATCAGACTAATGACAAATATAGTATCTTTCATTAAAGACTGAGTGATGATGAGGATTCTTCGGACAAACTGATTCATCAGCCATCCTCTGCTCTTGGATCACGTTATGAAGTAGTAGCTGGAAAAATAACAATGTTGTTAGTACTCTTTGAAAATACTGTCTGAAATATAGTAAGCCTAGTATTTCTTTGTGAAGTCAAATAACAAGAGAATCATCAAACTGCATTCCAAATTGTAGTACATCATTACGATTAATTAGGCCTAATTCAAGATGAAAAACATATTTCTGAATGTCTGGGTTCTCTAAAGTGTCTGTAAAGGGTCTAGTCCATTCAAAATAATTGTGTGGTTGAACTGTTGATTATTATTCTCCCTATTTTTACGCTGATGAATATCTAAAAAATCACAATCAAGGAAATTTAATGCAGCTGCATAATGCCACTTAATACCATTGTTTTACTTTTTCATAACAATTGTGCTTATGTTGATATCCTATACTATAATACGAGGAATGTCTGAAGGGATGTGTGTTCCAGGATCTCGAAATCTAGCTGTTAGATTTTGCTTAAACTTTGCATTTAAGAGTGTTTTGGCCAAAAAATAAGTTTAGAAACTGACTCAATCCCAGGAAAAATCGAATTTCGTCTAAATTTAAGTTTAAAAATCGTAATTTTTAACATTGGTCTTATGAGTTGCTATTTTGGTAGCGAAATAACAACGAAATGTAAACAAAAATAAAGAAACATTAATGTTAAGCAGACTTTTTGAAACAGCTGTTAACTGTGAAGAGGTATAATTGGTTTTGGTGGAAATATTAAAACTGAATTAAAACCAACGAGCAAGGCTCGGTTAACCTGGTACTTTTATATGTAAAAGGAAGTGCTTGCCATGGACATTAGGAGAAGTAAAATGATCCTAATCGGTATTATCTATTTAGAAGTTTAAGGTTAAAATGCAAATACAGGTACCAGCTGCTTATAAATGACAATATGGGAGTGCAGGACATAGGGAGAGCATTTTTTCCAATTGGGAAATTAAATTTGGATTTAAATTTTTTTACAGTGCATTATACAATAAGTTTTTCTAAAAGAGAAGGTCAAAATAGTATTTGTACGATATGAAATACTGCACAGTGCAGTATCACTGGTTTGTGCTCAATTAAGCGTTATTCCTTATATTTGTTTATTATAGGCAATTGGATAAATCACCTTACCGTATATCAAATGAGAATGTTCAAATAAGCATGTTCTGAATGCTGAGAAAGTTTCAATGAAATAGTACAAGTTTACTAAAGTAAACATGGTTTCTGTATATCAAAAATTTACTTTAATGTGACCCCTGTAACTTAGCGTACCGGTATAAAATTTTTAATGAGAGCTGATAGTCAAAGATAATACCATCTAACAATAGTGAAAATTCGTTGACCTGAAGCTCTGTAAAAATATAAAATTTATTGAATGAAGGTTATTTAAATTGCAGAAGCGTTTGGACTAAATTGTGATTAGGTTCAGACTTTCACCATTCACCATAATAACTAACCTAAAATTTTTTAAATAATAAAATAATTACAGTAACGTAAAATATTTCAATACCGGCTGAAGTAAAAGAATTAATCGAGAGAAAAATTCAAAATGTTACAATCAAGATACAGTACTTTAAATATAGCATCGTCTCTACTCTACAAATGAATATTTTAAAACGAGGTTAGGACCGTTTTCCGTCAAAACGTTAAAAAATTTCACTGGTGTAGAAAGACACAAAACAAGATTCTTACAAATTAGTAACCTATAAACTTTTGTATAAATAATTATATTGTGATGCATGAATGATGCCTTTTACAATAGGTAAAGATTATTTATTAATTTTTTTAATTGGTCATGTTTTAAACTAGATCATGGACAGTTTCATAGATCTTAAATGAGGGCACTGATTCCTAATGATCAGGTACTTATTTTACTAACTACAGGCTACCGCCACAAACCAGTTAATTATAAACCATTCCAAATAACATATTTCATAGAAAACGTAGGTGGAAATTTAAGGAAGCATCCATGGGCCTACTATAAGGATTTATCATGCTGACTACGTTAATAGTTAATGTCTTACATAAAAAAAATCACAAAGTTTACAGTTGAATTAAATTGTTGAATGCAAAGGTTGTGGTACAACTATAAATCCTATAATACGAGCACTGTCTGAAGGGATGTGTGTTCTACGATCTAGAAATCTAGCGGACGTAGATTTTGCTTAAACGTTGAATATAAGAGCATTTTGGCCCAAAAATAAGTTTAGAAACAGCCTCAATCCCAGGAAAAATCTAATTTGGTCCAAATTTAAGTTTTAAAATCCTAATTTTTAACATTGGTCTATGGGTTGCTATTTTGGTAACGAAATTACATCGAAAGGTGCGGTATACAAAAATGAAGGAACATTAATGTTAAACAGTCCTTATGAAACAGCTGTTAACTGTGAAGAGGTATAGTTGGTAGAAATTTAATAGCTTTATTACCATGACACTGTAACAAAAGTGAATTCAAACAAACAAGCAAGGCTCGGTTAACCTGGTAATCTCTATGAAAAAGGTAATATGTTCTTTCTAACTAGGCTATTTAGAAATCTAGTAAGAGCCAGCAAAATGCAGGTGTTTGATATTTCAATGTGTTTTCTAGCTTTCCACGTGGTAAGAACTATAACATTTTAAACAGTGCAGTTTGTTCCTTTAAATACTTGGATTAAATTCGTTTTAAACTCAAATGTATCAATTAAAACTCTTTCCTTGGCTCTTTTATGAGGACTAGAAAAATGGATCTTTAAAAGGAACTTAAACTCTCTGTTTTGTAGCATAACTCAATACATACTTAAACTCATAGATAGAACCAGCTTGGTTCATATTTTATGGCAAAAGAAGGCAATGTGTCAATGTTCCCTATCTCTTTGAGGGACAGTGACATTTTTCCCGTTAGCAGATTTGTTTTTCTTACCTCTCCTCTGCAGCAGAAGATGGCCTTGGTATATTTTCACGGAAGAAACAACACAAGCGCTTCATGCTCCAAGAGTCCAATTTGAAATCTAAAAATAAAATAAAAACTCCTTAGAAAACTTGTTAGGCCTACCGTACTTAATAAGTTTCCAACCTCTAAGAGGCAACAATAAGACAAATAATAATAAAACTGTACAGTATCATCTGATCCACTACACTAAAATTCTTACATCAAATTCACCTTAGAATAACAACAAGCACCACAGAGAGTGTGAATGTAATGTACACACGGTATCTGATTCTAAAATGAAAGAAGTTAAAAACAAAGATACAAGAAACCACAAATAGGTTATTATAAATTTAGTTAAACTTTCATACTTAATCTCTAAATGCTAAGAGCCAGTGTCAAGGCTGTACTAGGCTGAGATGCATTTAATGTGGAAAATTGCGTAGGGATGGCTGTCTTTTGGGATTTTAAACAGAACAACTATTTAACAGAAAAATAGCGCATTTTTGACAAAATATTTATAGAATAACTCAACACTTCAGGGTTGCCAAACGTCCCGGATTTTAAGGGACAGTCCCTTATTTAGTTAATTTGTCCCGCGTCCCGGAGAGAACTCATCCGGGACGGTAAATGTCCCGTATTTGGCCGAAATCAGAAATTTACTCAAGACAAATTTTGTCACGAAGCGGATCATAATCTAACCTCAAAATTACAAAACTATTATGCTTATCGTGCATAAAAACAGTGAGGTAGCGACCAACATGACAAGTGTGTGTTGTTATTGTTTGTAATCGTAATTTTTCGGGAATCTGCTCAGTGTGCGAACTGTATGTGAACTCATCTGATCTCGGGTCTCGCCAAGTCGTCGATTGTCGCCGAGCCATCCCACCGTGTTGATTGGCAAATGCCATTTTTAATACCGTACCCATACAACAGTCTCTCATTTACAGTAGCTTAAGTGTAAGAATTACAAATGTAGATTAGTGTGATTATGTTGTAATATGTATAGTTTTGTAATAAACATTTTTGTTAAAACGAACCAACCTAAAATAGGAACACTGAGAAATGTTCAAACGTTAAAAGATTTCAACCATTTTTGCTTTTAAAAATATTAAAGTTTGAAAATTATTGATTATGATTGTACAGTATTAATAAACTTAATTATTGCACATTTAATACAGTAAATAATGCAATATTTATGCATTAAATAATTAGTAAAAATGTTCTATTATTTAGTTTTAATCCTTTTAGTGCCGGTGTTAACTTAGTATTTTTTACCGGGGTTTTAACAATATTTTATTTTTAAAATATTAAAACTCCCTTTCTAAAAAGCTTATGGACAGGACTAAAATAATGGCCTATTTATAAAAAAAAAAATTGTATGTATTGGCAGAATAATTTATATCTCATTATTATAAAAGAATTATTAATTTTCAACCACTATTTCGGACTCAGGATTAGTATATATATATATATATATAGGCTATATATATATATATATACTAATCCTGTATATATATATATATATATATATATATATATATATATATATATGGTTGGTTACAAAACCGTCCCTTATTTTCGGGGGCTTTATTTGGCAACCCTGCAACACTTCTTCCAATTTCTGAAATTCTTTTAAGTTGATTTTCTATTAGAAATAATTGCATAGGCCTACATAAAACTTATAAAAAGTGCCCTGCCTTCTTATTTTTGAACACATAATTGTAGCTTAGGTCTCAGAGTTTTAATACAATATTTTCAATAACTTTTAAAGGGCATAGCCTAGCCTAAGTTATATTATTATTTACAACAGCTTAGTCGTTGACCGTAAAGAGGGAATTGACTGTGTGAGAGGAACAAATAATGGGATAATGTGTAATTGCAAGCACTGATAGGCCTAATGATGGAATCTAACAAACTTTAACCAACACTAACATAAAAGCCAAAAGCACTGCTGACAATATAATATAGGCTAGGTCTAGCAAGGGTTCAATGATCCTGCGGAAATTATATGGAATTATCTGTAACCTAACTTAGGCCTGTGCGTAAAATTTGTGAAAGTAAAATAATTGAGGTAGGCCCTACCAATCTTGGGTTAGTAACCCTCTGAACCGCTTGAAGACCGAAATAAAGTCTCCCACAATTTTTCATTATGATTTAACCAAATAGAGTTTAGGATCTAGATGCACAGCACAATTTTATGTTTCAAGCTAACGTGTCAGTGGCAGGCCTATGCCCAGTGTTCCACAAGTTAACTTAAACAAATAAGGTTGGTAGGGCCTAACTTAGAAGCTGTAATAACAAAACGTGCTCTCAAGCAAACTAAGACTATTAACTCACCTTGATAATTTTTGAATAGAGAATTGATTTGGCTGCTCTGTCAGACACTCTTGTTGAGGGTTTGATGGCTTTTCTATAAATCACTTACTCCCAAAAATAATAAATATAAAATGATATAATGCTATGATAGGAGACCTAGCCTAGATCACAGTGGCTGCCTAGTCTACCATCAATGAAATTTAGTTTTGAGGATAAAATTGAAGGGATAATAATTATTTTAAGTAACAATATACGTGGTAGAATGATAAAATTAAAATAATAAATCAATTTAGGATGTTTAACAGTTAAAAAGTAAAATAAATGCCAATAATAACCTTATTACACAGTTGCAATATGGCGTCGATCAAAATAAAAATGTAAACAAACCGACCAAGAAAAGAAGCAGAAAATGCAAGAAAAGAAGAAGAAAGTGCACTCACTAGCTATCTCACCATCAATTTAGGTGGTGAGTGGTTTGGGTGAGTTGACGAGTGGGGAAGTCACCAACTCAACCGTTCAAAAATACCAAACGGGTGAGAAGTGAGTTCCCACTCAACAACTCACGACTCACTCGATTCAAAAATTGGGCCCCAGAAGTTACCGGTGACTAACCAAGACGATAATTTATTAATTGTCGCCTGCTACAGATAACGCATAATATCCTGGCCTCTGACATACTCCACTTCTGGATTCAAATTGGTAAACATATATCACTAAAAACCAAGATGACTGTAGGCCAGGGCCAGGTGAGCCGCATCCCATTTGATATTTAACAAATACATAAACCGCATCCCAAAAAATAATAATAATTTTTTTTTATTATTTTAATGATATTTTTAGGATATTCTGATGATTTAATTTTTTTCAGATGATCAATTTTTTTTTCTTTTTTCCATATTTAGTAATTTATTTAGCTCTATGTGTATATATATATATATATATATATATATATATATATATATATATATATATATATATATATATATATATATATGGATGGATGGTCTCTATGTGTATATATATATACACATAGAGCTATATGTACATTTTCAACATATATATATATACATTTTCAAGAAGGCTTAATACTGTATTTTGTACATTAATAACCCTTTTTTGTATCTACTCATTAAGTAATATTGTTAAAACCTAGCTCTTGATAAAACTTAAATAAAAGCACATCAGAGGGTACTGATGGCGAACTCTTCCCCACACACAGACCTGTAGTCTTGTGGGGAATATTTTCCATTTATTCATATTTTTCTGATGTAATGTATGTAATTTCTTTTTTGGAATAAATATATTGTATATTGTATCTTGTATCCCATAAGAGCAATGGTGTCACTTTCTGCGACATCCATGGATGTCGCCTACCGGCAAGTGTTGCCAACACAACAGCAAACAACAATCGTTCTCGTTTGCGTTGGGAATTTGTTGTCTCAACAATTACTAAAATAAGGAATTTCAAAGCAAAATAGGGTAGAATTTATGGTTTTAGATTTACCTTGATTGATAATTTGTAATTTGGTCATTACTTAATGGTTTGTTATCAACTAATAATCCAAATTTAAAGTAGAGTAATATGGTGACGTTTAGATAAATATCGTACCCATGGCAAGACTGCTTCATTCTTTTTTTCAATCAGCTGTGTAATGGTAAATATTATAACGTAACTTGACTTCAGTTTTAGTTTAGATGCTTCATATCCGGAACACAAAAAAAAGCTATTCGGCTGACCTGGGAAGAAGTTATGCTTCTTCCTTTACAGACCTTGACTAAAAACAGTCTGCGACAATCTGCAACTTCATCACTCTTCTCCAGTTGTTTGAACTGTAAACGGTCATCACAGGCCAAGATATTCCGTGTTATCTGTAACAATACAAATAATGCTTTGTTAGCAGACGACAATTAATTAATTACGGTTTTGGTTAGCCATCGGTTTCTCCTAGTGAGGCGCCCGGAATACTGTCATTGAGACTTGGCTGAACTCAGCTGATGAATTCCAGATGCCTAAAAAGAAGCAAACACCTGCAAGCATATGGGTGGTATAGGTAAAACCCAAGAATCTTATCATGCATGTTAATTTCAAGTATTCGAACATAAGAATTCAATACCGTATGCACAAACTTACTAAAAAAACTTTACCAACCAGTATAGATGGTAAAAGTTAATTATTATTTTCAAATAAAAAAACATTATTGATAGGAACATTATTTTATTAATTTTGCGGTATAACCGTGTGGTCTACTTTTATTTGTTAAATATGTATTTAATACGTAGCCTCGAATAATGCCCCACAAATCAATGGTTTACAACTCAAGTCGTCAGCTGCAAGCTGCAAGTCGTCAGCTAGCTTCAGCCAAGTCTCATTTCTGCATTGACTTTACATACTGAAGAGTAAACTACTAAAGAGTAGTATGTAAAGTCAATGATGGTATTTCAATGAAAACTCTAAAGTTCTGTAAATTGAAATTTCTCCTCCTTTGTCCCATGTCATAAACTCTTCATTAGCTTCAGGTGTTTCCCACAAATTTTCAAAATTGCCAAAATTAAACCCATCCACAAGAAAGGTAGTAATGACCTTGCATCGAACTACCGCCCCATATCTCTGCTTCCTTCGGTATCAAAGGTAGCAGAGAAAGTTGTTACCAATCAAATCGTAGACTTCCTCGAAACTAATGCTCTTTTCATCTCCAAACATTGTGGCTTCAGCCAAAAAAAGTCAACCATTTCTGCGCTTATTCAGTTTGTCAATTATTTACTGCATCGACACTACGGTCGGTGGGGGCAGCGCGGTTGAATGCTTCGCTGATCTATCAAAGGCGTTTGACTGTGTTGATCCGGCCGTCATGGTGGAGAAGGCAGCCGCGATACGTATCTCTGGTGTAGCTCTGAGCTGGATCGAGTCCTACATGGATAACAGAATACTGACCACCGAAATTGACCACTTCACTGACCAACGACAAAAGTTGCGTTTCCTGTCAGAAAGACTGCCTGTGCTCTTATAGTGGACCCGCAATACTCGATCCTTTGGACCCCTACTGTTTTTATCTACATCAATGACATTCGTAACTATCTATCACTTGTCAACATCATATAAATACGCTGACGATAATACACTGTTCAACAGGGACAAAGACGTACTGAGACTCGAAATAAACACCAAAACTACCTGACACAAACACACTAGCACAATACTTCTCTGACCAAAACCTAGCACTAAACACTGTCAAGACCACATAATATTCTTTCAAACCAGACAGAAACAGCTATCACACCATCACTTTTTTTGCTCACATCACAATTGGTGAAACCCAGCTGTCCAGCCTTGAGTCAGTGAGATTTCTCGATGTCGTGATTGACTGCAATCTCAACTGGAATTCTCAAACTGAATATGTTAAATCCCGAATTTCATCAGGACTTTTCGCTGGATCTAAGAATAATTAAATCAAAAAACAAATAATGGAAACTGAACATCGTTCTACGGAACATCGCATTGCATGGCAATGTCCACCTTTCTAAACTTGTCTGATCGAGGCTCATATTCGATTCTCCATAATCTTGTTGCGCTTCTTCCAAGCAAAATCTAGAAGTCATCTTTATGCTCCAAAAGAGAGCCATTCGATTCATCTCTAGGTTTAGATGTAGAGACAATTGTGGCGAGGCCTTCAGACAACTGAAGATATTAAATGTTCCAGCCCTCTTTATTTTTGAGTTAATCAAACTAGCTAAAATCACAGATAACTTATGTCTTATCCTGTCGTGCATAGTCACAACACTAGATTTAGAGATACTAGAGCCTCATACGTTACAATTTAAAAATCTTTGAAAAGAAACCAAGCTATCAGGGAATTAGATTATATTCTAAGTTCCCGAAGTCTCTAAAAGAAATTCAGAATTTAAATAAATTTTGCTATAAACTCAAAGAGTTCCTTATGTATGTATGCATTTAAGAGGTTGTGATTTACACCTTGAAGCATGCACTGGTAAACAAACTGATTTACTTACTTACTTACTTACTACGGCGTCCTCTCCGCAGTCTCCGGGACCGGGGAGTCGTCAATCCCTCCAATCAGAGGTTATTAGGCGCTGGGTATTCAGGCCTCAGGGTGTGTTCATCAAAGAACTCTTGAAGTGTGTAGTATGGTCTGTTGTGGAGATAATTTTTGAGCTTTTTTAAGAGTGAATTTTTGGTGTTAATATTTTTAATATTTTCTGGGAGTATGTTGTGAATTTTTAAGCTCATGTATGTGGGGGTATTACTTGTTTGTTTTTTTTAGCTTGTGTTGTGGATAGTGTAGGTGTTGGTTAGATCTTAAGTTATAGTTATGGCACTCCTGTCTTTTTGTTTGATGAGTTTTGTTATTTATTTCAATTAGTTCGAGGATGTATAGGGAGGTTGTGTTAAGGATTTGGTTGTTGATAAAATGTTCCCTGCATGACTGTTGGGGGTGTAGGTTCTCCAGGATCCGGATGGCCTTCTTTTGGAGGATCAGAATTTTCTTCAGATGGGTTTCACCAGCTCCGCCCCAGGCTATGATGCCATATCGTACATGTGCTTCAAAGAGGGCATGGTACGCAATTTTTGTGGTTTCCTTGTTTGTTATTTGTCTGATTCGTCGTAGCGCAAAGAGAATTGATGATAGTTTTTTATGAAGATTATCTATGTGGTCCTGCCAGTTTAGGTTCTTGTCGACTGTGATGCCTAAGAATTTGGTGGATTGTGCTGAATTTTTGTCGGACGTTCTGTTTGAGGGGGTGAAACTGATGTTGACAGTTTTGGATTGGTTGATTTTTAAATTGATGGGGTCGCAGAAATTTTGGCCTGTTCTAGCGTTTCTTCTGTAGTTTGTGAGAAAAGGTTCGGGTCTGATGCTGAAAAGATGGTGTTGTCATCAGCGAACATGATGCAGGTTTTATTGTCTGGCAAGAAGCTAGGGAATGAGTTTATATATACAAGGAATAATAAAGGGCCAAGTATGGATCCTTGTGGGATTCCTAATGTGGTGAGTTTTGTATCTGATCTGATTTTGGTTTCTTTATTATTGTCAGAGTTTTCAATTTCCACTTGTTGGTTTCTGTTTTGAAGGTAGCTGGTGATCCATTTGAGTGCATTGTTGGTTATGTTGAGTTCTTTGAGTTTTTTTAGAAGAATGTCTCTGTTTATTCTATTGAACGCCTTTTGTAGGTCAAGAAAGGTCCCCGTTGCTGCTTTGTTGTCCTCCCAGGCCTTGGTGATGCTGTAGCAGAGTTGGTTTAGGGCTGTGTTGACAGATTTTCCCTTTCGAAATCCATATGTTGGTTGTTGGATAGTGATTGAGATTTTTCCAGATGTGTGATCAGTTGGATGTATACAGCTTATTTTTCAATGTATTTTGATATTGTAGGTAAAATTGAGATAGGCCGATAGTTTTCAGTTTGAGTTTTGGGTCCTTTTTTATTTTTGGGGTAGACTATGGCGATCTTCATTTCTTTGGGAACTGTAGCCTGTGTGAGGGATGAGTTGATGATGTCTAGGAGTGGGTCACTGAGTTCTTCTTCACAGAATTTCAAGATCTTGTTGGATTATATCATCCTTTCCGGCTGATGATTTCGGTGGGAGTGTTTTTAAGATGTTTTTTTAGATCTTTTCGGTTAATTGGGGAGAAGTTTTCCAAGGCCGGGGTGTTGTTTCTTTGAGGATGAGGTGTTTTGTGAGGTGAGGTCAGAGTGGGATGAGTGGGATGATGTGTGGCTTCCTCCTATTTTGATGAAATTGCCATTGAATATGTTACTGATTATTTTTGGGTCCGATGTGATTTGGTTGTTGATGTGTAGAGTAAGTTTTTCTCCTTCGTTTGCGTTGATTTGGCGTTCCTTGTTAATGATTTCCCATACTTTTTTGTTTTTGTTTTCAGCTGAATTTATTTCATTTTGCGTGGAAATTATTTTTTGATGATTGATTTCCCTGTCGTATATGGCTTTCAATCGGCTGTAAATGGCCTTGTCCGTATTGCATCCTGTCAAAGGTATTTGTCTTGGGCTATGTTAACGGCATTTTTCAATTTAATCAGGTTTTTGTCCCAGAAAATTTTATTCTGTTTGTTAATGTTGAAAGTTTTTAGAGCCCTTGGCATTACATAGTCCATCTCGTATTGGATTGTGTGAATAAATGAGTTGTATTTTTGTTCAATTGTTGGCTAGTTTAAGACCTCGTGCCAGTTTTCCAGCTTGAGTCTGTTTTTCAGGAGGTTGAGATTTTCGGTTGTGTTAGAGCGGGACATCTTCTTGATTTGATTTAAGCGGGGAAGTTTAGTTTCTAGTTCGATGCTGATTCCTTTGAGGTCTGATATCTGGTTTTCATGTGTTTTAGCAGTGTGTAGTTCTCTGTTGGTGGCAAAGATATCGATGCATGTCTCTGATGTGGGAGAGATCCTAGATTTGGTAGTATGTAAGGTTTGGAGGAGTCTCAAGTTGTGTTGCAGTAGGAAATCGCACAGGAATTTTGTCTTTGTTGAGTCTTTGAATATATCAATGTTTATGTCGCCCATGATGACAACGTCCTTTAGGCCAGGAGTCTGGGATCGTAGGAAATCCTCCAGCGTGGAGTAAAATTCGTCAGTGTTGTGATTTGGTGGGCGGTATAATCCAGTTATTAATTGTTTGTTTTTGAAGCCGAGGTTGGTTGCTGCAATTTCTATTGTGAGTTCCTTTTGAAAATCTTTGTGTCGATCGGTTTGATGTTAGCTTTTAGGTCTCTGTGTTTGTAAATAGCTACACCCCCCATCTTCGTTTTTCTCTTGATGCAGATGCTATTCGGCTATAGTTTTCCAGATGTGTATTCATTAATTGTTCTGCACTGAGGCCATGCTCTGTGATGATGAGTAGGTCTGGGTTTATATCAGAAATTTCTATTTGAAGATTGTCAACTTTAAATGCTAGAGGTCTCGTCCTATGTTGAGATGGAAAATTTTGAGTTTTTTTCTTTTGTTTCTGTGGGGTTTTGAGCCCTTATTGTTGGAGGAGGGGTTGGTTCTTCCCTATGCAGGTGTTGGTTTGGTTCATTGGTTTAGTTTTGGAGGTTCAGAGGAGTTTTCATTCCTGTGGTGCTCGCTGTAGTTCGGGTAGGTTTCGTATAATCCAGCGTCTGTATCCATTTTTTTCTTTTTTTGCAGCACCATGTTTGTTGGGGTGGATACCGTCTCTTCCCATGTCTGAGTCGGTGATAGTAGAGGTGATATCTATAAAATTAGCATTTAGATGCCAGCACATAAATTTAAGGGCTTTGTTTGTGTCGTCAACCACTTTGTCTCGCACACGTCTCTTCTATAGGGAAAGTTGTTGACATACCATTTAGTGTTCGGTGAAATTTTTTGTCCTGCATCAATGGTGTACCAAAGTGGTCGCATCGTCTGATTTGGGGTTTTTGAGGTTGGAATGTTATGTGATCCCACGTTGAGGATTATTTTGGAGGGGAGTTTTTTTAGTGATGTTAAGAATCTACTACAATCCTGAATTTTGGCTCCAAGCATTATTTTTGTTATAATGTTAGCATTTTGCTTATCATTGATTAATCCAGCTGCACCTCGTAAAATGGAGTCTCCGACTATTAGAGTATCCTGAGCATAGTGATCGTCTCGAGGGCTAGAGTGGTGAACGTGGGGTTTTGTTGAGTGTGGTTTTGATCCGTCTGAGGTCTCATCTTCGGTGTTGATGCAGGTTTTAATGGTAGGCATCAGCGTTTTAGTAGGGTTTCCACGGTTTTGTCTCCACTCGGGTGGGGGGAGGAATCACTTTTCTCGGTCCAGTTTAGGTCTATATTGGTGGGTTGAGATTAGAGAGAGGGGCCGGGGTCGTCTGCGCCGCCGTGTCCTTGATTAGGTCAGCCAGAGTGAGTTCCATCCTATAGATAACCTCCATTGTTTTACCACAGTTTCGCTGAGTTTGGAATTTTCTTCTTTCTGGTAGGCAAGTTGATTTTTAAGATCCTTGATGTCTTCCATCAGTAATTCAATGATCTTATTCATCTGTATGGGGTCTTAGTGAGTGTTGGTATGAGTTCGCAGGTCCGGTTGCTCCGCTGTATTAGAAAGGGTGGGAGAAGACTTATTTCTAAGATTATAACAAGTTTTGCAGACAAAAGTCAATGCAAATGTTTCTGCCACTAGAGCGTTGTATTGTCTGTCAGTTATATTTACACATTTTGAAACCATAAGTTGCAGTCACATTCTACCGCCTTGTCGTTCTTACTTATAGTTTTGGTGCAGAAGGCACAGGGTGCATCATTGTCATCATTTGTGTTGTTGGTCATTCTCCTTATTTGGGTTGTTGTTGGTTGGCAGGGTGCTGGAAGGTGTTGTTGGAGGTTTAGGTTGGAGGTATAGGGCAGAAGGAGGTCCTAACTTGTGACTTGGTTCGGGTAGGTTTTGTGATGAAACTTATTATTATTTTCTAGGCATGTGAATTTTGTGTCAGTTGGCCAGTTTTTATAAGCGCAAACAGGAAAAAATACCCAAATTTCAGATTTACCAGATTTTTAAGTTAGCAGCTGTAACGAGTAAACACAGTATTGTCACAAGTGAAATCATCTGTCTATTAATACCAAAGATGTTGTGGTTTAAATCTTGTAGCGTGCACTGGTCAAAAAACTGAACTATAAGCGCAATCAGGAAAAATTACCTAAACTAAATTGCCCTATATACACCAACAAGTACACCCGTCACAGTTTTTTGTACAAGGAACTCCTATCACAGTTTTCAACAGATTCTAATGATTTTAGTGTCATTGGATAGAGCTCGGCGTGAAGTTGTTTCTAAAGTAAATTGGTAAATATCCATTTACAAGGAAGGGCCTTACAAGCCCTTAAAGTTCGTAATTTTCCCATTTGGTTAACATTGTGAAGGGAATTGGTTGATTTTCTGGTAAACAGCTGTAAAGAGCAAACATGGGGCATCAGGGAAAGTACTATCCAGTGGCACGGTAGTGTCACGTCGCCAAGTCCCAACCAGCCATAAACAGACGAAGCAGGCCTATATAGGCACGAAGCAGAATAAGGTAAATTTTCACATCCCAAAATAACACAAAGAGGTCGTAACTATCCTTTCCTTGCACATATTTAACACATGTCTCGGTTTTTTGTACAAGGAACTCCACCTTCAGTTCATAACAGATTTTAATGATTTTGGTGTCATCGGATAGAGATAGAGCTCGGCACGAAGTTTTTTCTGAACTAAACTGGTAAGTAGCCATCAAAACAGAAGGGCCCTGCAAGCCCTTAAAGTTCCTATACATATCGGTTCTGTATAAATTGGCCATAACCTCCTGGAGTATGGCCATTGAGTTAATACGGTGACTCTATTTCATAACGATCAATGTATACAGTATACATTTTCGCTACATTGGCGGGAAACTGAAATGTTCCATGCTATCGAGAATTTGGTAAATCTAACCAAAACAATGTTGAAATGAAACCGTCTAGAGGAGTATACTAGGAATACGCTCCGATGTCCTTCCCGTACAAGAATTTTTTACTCACTTTTTGTTTTATTAGGTGACGCTTTTTATATGTTTTTTTTTTTTTTTTGGGAGAGGTAAGAAAAATGCATTACGCACACAGGTGGCAAGCCTGTAGTGTGGGGCTCCCCTAAAAACGGGTTTACCCACTAAAAAACCTCGCCTCTACTCTCTAGGATTCTAACCTGGAGTTGTTTATCACATTACGTCAGGCTAGGCCTAAATTTGGCTTATGCCCGTGGGGCTCACTCCTTATCCAGCCACTCGATCAAGGGATCTGGGCCACTTCGCGGTCCAGATCATATTTCTTTTCCAGGAGGATGCCCCGGACGAACTGTGATAAACAATCCCAGTTGCCCTCATCCTCCAAGATCTTTTGGCAGACCGAGTCTACCGAAAATGCACCAAAAATTGTGTAGCCTTCAGGCGGGGCCCTTCCCAACGAGGGCAGCGGAAGAATGTGTGTTCCGCATCGTCGGGAACGCCCGAGCAATAAATGCAGTCCGGTGAACCGGTCTTGCCCATCCGGTTCAGGTACGACCGAGATAGCCGTGAATTGTCAAGAATTGGCCGCCGTTCCACCCATGGTTGGACGTGCTTGATAAGTCGCGCAGTCCATCTCGGGTGTCGTGCTCCCAGCTGTGTTGCCACTGCTGAGAGGTTCTGGAGCGCTCTTCTGTTCTTGCCGTGTCCTTTTAATCTCGCCTTGTCTCTGATAAATTGCCTTCCTCTCTCCTGCCAAGAGCTTGACAGGGATAACTCCGGCGACCACCAGGACGGCAGGCTCGGACACTGTCCGGTAGGCGGAACACACCCCGAGCGCCGCTCGACGTTGAACCCGGGCGAGTCGCAACCTGTACTACTCTTTATCGAGAGCGTCTGCCCACACCTCTGCTCCATAAAAAAGCACGGACTGAACCGCGGACATCAACAGACGTCTTCTGCTGGACCGTGGAACCCCGACATTGGCCATCAGCCTACTAAGGTAAGTGACTACCTTAGCGGCCTTGTCCGTCTTACGGAATATCTGATCCCTCCAGCTTAACTTGGTGTCCACCATAATCCCGAAGTACTTAGCAGCACGAGTTGATTGGACCACCTCCCTTCCCACTCGGAACGGAACGACGGTGTCCATACTCTTCTTCGTAAGGATCACAATCTCCGTCTTACGGAAAGCAAGCGAGAAACCGTGATCGGGCATCCATGTGTTGACCACACGCATGACTCGGTTCAACTTTAGTTGGGTCAGCTCAACGTTGCGTGCGACAATGAGAGCTGCGACATCATCGGCGTACCCAACCAAAGTGGTTTCCTCAGGCATCTCCGACCTCAGGAGGCTGTCATAGGCAACGTTCCAGAGATCCTGGCCGAGTATTGAATCTTGGGCGGCACCAGAAGTGACTTCCATCGTCCACGTTCCGTCCCTTGTGTCGTAAATCAGGCTTCGAGAGCGGAGATAATCCGCAACAAGATGAGTCGCAACAGATATGCAGGAACGCGAAAGGTGTTGCGAAGCGCATCCAGCATATCGACCCACCTCACCAAGTTAAAGGCATTCTTGACATAAGCGTAACAAGAAGCACTACTCAGCGAGAGAAATGGTTGTGGCTCTCGGCTCTCTTCACAGCTCTCTGGACTTCGGTGATAGCGTCAATCGTTGACCGTCCCTTTCTGAAGCCGTACTGACGGGGGCATAAGTACCCGTCAGCTTCCACGGAAGACGTCAGGCGGGAACGGATCAGCTTCTCGAACAGCTTCCCAGCCGTGTCCAACATGCAAAAAGGCCTGTAGGACGATGGCAGCTCGGGACCACCTTTGCCCTTGCTGATGAGTACAAGTGTGGCGGTTTTCCAGGGAGCCGGAAACATCCCTTCTACCAAACAGGCGTTGTACATTCTCAACAACAAGTCAGCATTAATTGAAAATACTTTCTTTAAAGCCTCGCTGGGAATCCGTCCGGGTCAGGAGCCTTGTTGCTCTTTAGGGAGAGAACGGAGGTTTCCATCTCCTCGAATGTGAAGAGTGGAACGTCATCTAACCGTCCGAAGTCAACCGGCGTACATCCTAGGCCTAGCCTACAAATAAATACATACAAACAATGATTTTAGCTAAGACCTCAAAAAAGCAAATAACTTAATAATAATCATGCTTATAATATTAAAAGTAAATAGATTGTAGAGCGAAAAAAAATACAATTTAAAATCCATGATTGAAAATTGATAAAAATCAAGTTATGTAAGTATTGTAGAATTACGCTTACTTAACACTTAATACATATTTTCTTACCTGAGACATAGGCTACAATGGCACAACACTTTCTAATTATTACTTGTTCCATCTAAATCTTTTTCCAAAAATTAGATGTATCCCATAAATTAGTTAATCGCATAATTCCGTTCGATAGCAATTCATTCCACAACATGCCTATCTTTGGCATAATTTATAACTTTGACAAGTATACATCAGTGTTGATCTATTTAATTTAACAAATAGGTCTTGTCAAAATATCACTTTTTGTTTTTGAAATGAATTGTGGTTTGGATCCCACGTTAAACTGTAGGTCCTTAAATACCATTGGCTGTTGGGCTATGATTACAGTCCTGTCTAAGGAGAATGTCGGCCTTAGTCAGTAACAAGACTACAAGATCGCGCCACAATCATCCTACACTCATCCCTCATTCATACTTGGCTTTAAACTACCTATTGAGTTAGGTCGCCATTTCAATAAAGGTATTAAAGGTATCAATTAAATTTTTTTTAAAAACGTAACATAACGGCGAGCAGATGTAAACAAATATGAAGAGGTTATATTGTTTTCAGCATACACAGCGACAACTCAGCTGCGATGGGGGAATATAAACTGATCATAGCAACTACATTAGTCAAATCATGTAGCCTAAACAAATAAAGTTCTGTCAAAAATTCCGGAAAATAGCTTTTTTAATACTTAGAAAATAATTGCTCGATTATAGTTTATTACCTAGTTTAAAATACTTAAAATCTAACCTGAGAATTTCATTGAAATCAAATTAGTAATAAAAAAGCCTTTTGGGGGTCTAAAATTTGCCTAAGT
This sequence comes from Neoaliturus tenellus, assembly GCA_030545055.2. Taxonomy (NCBI): domain Eukaryota; kingdom Metazoa; phylum Arthropoda; class Insecta; order Hemiptera; family Cicadellidae; genus Neoaliturus; species Neoaliturus tenellus. The sequence continues at coordinate 127,275,367 of CM061533.1, forward strand.
GAAATTTAAACTCGATCGTAAGAATTTTATACTCTATGTTCCATAGAGTAAAAAATTCAATTATACTCTATGTTCCATAGAGTAAAAAATTCAATAAAATTTAGTGGTTATGATAGGGTGAGGCCACATTCGTACATCGGCAGTGCTGTGAGTAAGTGGTTGTCCTGTATAGTTCTAAAATCACCTGGTTACTCTCCTAATCCTCATCACGGTTTTGGGTATTGTAGCCTACTATGTGATTTCCTTTTTACAATTTCTTGTTTTGTTTAAATATAAGCTTATTCCTTAGTTTATTCTTACACACTAGTATAATTTCCTTTATTTATTAATAAGTTTAACACGACACAGCAGGTCACGGCTGGTCCTGACATGTCGTCAGGTCCAGCCGAACATGTCCAGGTGGACGAGCAAATGGAATTGGAAAAGGCTATTGTTTCAATCATGCCTCCAAATCCCGATGACAATGACAATGAAAATAAAACTCATGAGCACAATTATGCTCAACCAAGTAATTCAAGGAAGGAAGAGTAGAATTAAAAACCAATCAAAATTAAGGAATAGGTAAACAAACCAATGTGAATAAATGTAGAGATGAAGAAAGAAGAAAGAAGAAAGAAGAAGGAAGAAAGAAGAAGAAGTAGAAGGAAGAAAGAAAGAAGAAACAAAAAAAAAACGATTAAAAATAATTGAAAGTACTAAAAAGTTTTGAGTATGAAATGAATTAACAATGAATTATCTTGTTGAAAAATCTGGAATTGTGAGTTTTAAATTGTGAAACACATAGAAAGACTTTTGTAAATTCCCATACAATGTAAATTTGTCAGCGGAATAAAATTTATTATTATTATTATTATATGCTGCAAAACGTAATTATGCGGATGCTGGACTTAACAATGATGACACTGACTCTAACAATGACACAACTTGTTTTTCATTGACACAACTTGGTTCTGTTTGCCGATGATGTATGTCAACTGATGATTGATGAAAATGGGGACTTGTTCACCAAAGCTCAGTTGGGCCTAACTCAAATGGAAAGGTGGTGTACCAAAAACAGACTGCATCTAAACAAGACTAAAACAAATGTCATCCAATTTTATAACCGTAAACCTCCAGACGCTTCACCACTCTTAAAGTTAGATGGACAAATCCTGAAGACATGTGATGGAGTTAAGTACCTTGGTGTTACAATAAATTGCGACTTAAGATGGAACCAACACATCGACTGCTTGGTACCCAAACTGACGACAATATGCTTCCTGATGAAGAGAATAAGAAATGTACTAGACTTAGATGTCCTTCTTAAGGTTTACTATGGTTGTTTCCAAAGTGTGATCGCATATGGTATTGTTTTTTGGGGCAATTCCACCGAAGCACATAGAATTTTCCTTCTTCAAAAAAGGATAGTTAGAACAATGGCTAAGGTCCGATATTTAGAACACTGTAAACCTATATCTTTAAGAAATTTGAAATCTTGACCCTGCCATGCTTGTATATCATGGAAGCAGCGCTAAGTGTAAGGAGGCATAGTAATGTATTCAAGAAAAACAATGAAATGCACCATTATGAAACTCGCCAAGCCAACAAAATTCACGTACCCAGCATAAATTCAACACTGGCAGGCAAAGGTCCCCAATACAGTTGCACTATTGTCTACAACAAGTTACCAAAATATCTCCGAGACCAAACGAGGATGGAAGATTTTAAGAACAAGCTGAAGGATCACCTACTAGAGGAGGCCTACTACAGCCTGGATGAATTTCTGAGGCAGAGCCACTGAGAGCTGCCCATTGACGACCACGACGCAGATCTGCGTTTCCAGTGGGATCTCATCAAGTAAGCAAGTAAGTAAGTAAGTAACTCCCCCTGATGAGAAAAGATTAAATAAACTTAGGCTGTACAAACCAGAAAACAAAGGACCTTTCGAGGTCATGGTTCAGGACAAAGACAAAAAACGAATTAACCCGTATCAAATAGGGAAAATCATAAAAACTCATCCTTATGACATTGACTATATTAAAGGATCTGGTCGCAATGTTTCTATCTTTTGCAAAAATTACCAATCCGCAAACAATCTCATTCAATCACAACATCTTGCACAATACAATACATTCGTACCCTCGATTCGTGTATATACAACCGGTGTGGTCAACATAGACCCATTTGTTCCCGAAAACGAAATCCTTCTGGAAGCTGAATGTGTTTTTACCATCCTAGAAGCTGTACGCATCAAACGTCGTATCAACCAAGAATTAAAAGACACTTATTTTGTTAAGTTAACATTTGATTCGGATATCCTTCCCGAGTACATCACCTTGAATTACGTTAGGGCCAAAGTCGAACCTTATATAATTCCAGTAAAACAATGCTATCGGTGCTTCGCCTACGGGTACGTTGCAAACTCTCCTTGTCGTAACTCCAGACTTTGTCGTGACTGCGGTCAATCTTTCCATTCCGATGCCTGTCAACACCCACGTAAATGCATACATTGTTTTGGCCCCCATAGCAGTAATTCTAAACTTTGTCCTGAATATACCAGACAAAAAAACATTAAAGATAGAATGAGCCTAATGAAGGAAGATTACTTCACTGCCAGTCAATTCCATCCAATCACCTATAAGCAGGTCAAAGGTGGCCCCAGAAGACCCCAAACTTTCGCTTCTGCGACCAGATCCTTGGACAGGACAAACTTAACACAATACCCACATTTGCCACAATCAATTGCCAGCAGTAGTCAAATTTCACTAACAAACAAATTTTCCCCACTCAGTTCAACAAATGAATTATCCTCTGAGGATATTCAAAATCCCTCCACAAATACAAATTTTAGAAAACCAAACACACACACAAACCAATCTCACAAAACCAAACCAAACCAAGCAGGCCTAAGACAGGACCTTACTAAAACTCGAGAAATAAACACTGCACCTCTAAAGACCAAAGCCCCAGAAGTATCCAAAGCTGATAGGGAACATTACAAAACACTCTTAAATGCCAAAGTCACAGAAATAAGAAACAAACTGAAAAACACAAACATTACTTCTAAAAAACAAATGGATGAATTTTTAGCTACCTTTCTTGACACTAATGGTGAAAGCAAAAACAGTTCCCAACAAGGAATGAGTGGGACCCAAAACAAAACCAATACTTCAGTCCCACCCGACAAAAAGGGTCAACATGCCAGATCATAAGATCAGCTTTATGCAGTGGAACTGTAGATCTCTCAGACCTAAATGGTCCGAGATCACAAATTACCTGACTAAAAATCAAATATACGTAGGAATTTTCCAAGAAACCTGGCTTAGTAATAAGTGTAAAATATCAGACAATAATTATGATATATTGAGTGTTAACAGATTTGATGGTTATGGTGGCGTGGCAACCATAATCCATAAATCAATAGCATATGAAAAAATTAGTGAATATAATGACCACAGAATGCAATTGTTAGCTATAAAGCTTACAAACCTTAACAGGCCTATATATATATTTATAATATTTATTGTGCAGATGGTAAAATAGATTATAAATTCTGGAATGACTATTTATTCAGCCATGATATAGGCTGCTCACTAATATGTGGTGACATGAATGCACACCATCCCTATTGGTTTTGCCAAAATGCAAACTCCAGGGGAATAATATATTTAGAGAATATAATAAATCCCAATATATACTTATAAATAATAGAACTAATACAACTATTCCAAACATGTTTCATAGACAATCAGTTATTGACCTAACTTTTATCACACCAGAATTACATGCCTACCTCAAGAAATGGCAAGTCATTAATGACCCCATGGGTAGCAATCACTTCCCAAATTATCATAGAATTTGAATTTAATAATTATTCTTACATTATAAATAATATGGGCCAACCTAGGAGAAACATGAAAAAAGCAAACTGGGAGTTATACAAAAAAACTATCAAAAACAATATACATGAAATCCAAAACCTACCTTCAGACAATCAGTATGATCACCTTCTTTGGCTAATCCAAGATGCCGCTGAAAAGGCTATCCCAAATATTAAGGTACAGGTACAAACTATGAAAACCAATTTTAAACCGAAATCATGGTGGACAGAACAATGTTCAGAAGCAGTGGCACAAAAAAGACTAGCATTTAAGAAGTTCCGGCTAAACATGACCCCCTCCAACTATCAAACATATCAAGCAGCCCAACTCAAAGCCAGGGAAATAATAAATAATGCTAAGAAAAAAGGTTGGGAAGACCTATGTCAACAAATAGGTAGTAAATCAAATACAACATATGCATGGAACATTGTTAAAAAATTAAAAAATCCTGGAAAGACACCTACAAAATCAGAAATGACAGACAATTATGAACTAACTAATAAATTCATGCAATACGTTGTACCCGACTATGTACCACTGCAATCAGAGTTAAGTCCACCAAAAATTATTAGAAAACATCATCCGTTAGAATCTGATTTTAACATCAAAGAACTAAATAAGTCTATTAACGCCAAGAAAAAAGATACTTCACCTGGAGCAGATAATATAACATATAACATGATTAAAAACTCCCAGAAGAAGCCTTGTGCATTTTACTAAATATTTACAATAATATATGGAATGATAGGATTATCATGCCAAATAGCTGGAAACAAATAAGAATTATTGCTCTCTTGAAACCAGGTAAAGATAAGGAAAAAGAAAACTCATATAGACCAATATCTCTTATCTCATGTTTTATTAAAATAATGAATACAATGGTCAAAAATAGGCTAAGTTGGTTTATTGAAAAACACAATATTGTACCGCACACCCAATATGCCTTTCAAAAGGGAACAGGCTGTGCTGATTACCTGCTACATCTAATGACTCAAATTCAAACGGCACTTACATACAATGAAACCACAATATTAACATCCTTAGACATATCAAGTGCGTATGAGAATGTACACTTACCTTCATTATGGACAAAAATGTACATCAAAGGCATTCCAACCAAATTTATAATACACTGTCATAAATGGATGGTAGATAGAAAACTTAGTATCACATTTCCAAACCATTATATCTCCAGGACCACATGTAAAGGAATACCTCAGGGCAGTGTATTAAGCCCTTTACTTTTCTGTATCTACATATCTGATATTAATCTATGTCTACCCAAACAGGTAAACTCATTACAATATGCGGATGATGTGACAATAATTACATCTGGCAAACATTTCAATGAAATACATCAATACACACAAATTGCACTAGACAACATAAGCCAAGAATTTCAGACATTACAATTAGATTTAAACCCAAACAAAAGCATAATAACAATTTTTACACGGAAAAGGTCCAATACAGGAGTAAACAGTGAATTTACACTAAATGGCCAAGCAATCAAAATAGCTGAAAGTGTTAAGCTCTTAGGTATTATAATTGACAATAAATTAACATACAAAGACCACATAGAACAGCTACATATTCAATGCTTAAGAGATCTTAATATATTAAAAATGTTAGCATGCAACAGAAACGGTGCAAACCCTGATTTCATTCTCAGAATATATAAAGCTTTAATCAGATCTAAGATGGATTACGGTTCATTTCTGTATGGTCACATATCAAACAATGTACTAAACAAACTTGAGATGGTACAGAACCAAGCCATGAGAATTGCAACAGGAGCTTTTAAAACTACCCCAACTGTCGGCCTACAAATGGAATGTGCTATATCCTCTCTCAATTTGAGGAGAACAGACCTTGCTGAGAGACTAGTACACAAAATCTTGTCAAAGCCAAATAATAACAATAATTATCAGAGCTTGTTGTATCTTAGTATGCTGACATAAAATTATTCCTTCTGGAATAAAAAGAAAAAACCTTTATATGTTAAACCTATCAACATGATACAAACCATTAATCCTACTATTATATCTCTTTGCATTAATTCTGTTTTCAATCAGCTGTTAATTCAATGTTTATTTTCATTTTATATTGTAAACAATTTCAGTTATATTTTTCTGTTGTTTCAATAAAGTACATGTTTCAATTATCAAATATATTTCAATTAATCAATACAAAACGCGTGCAAAACAAACTCGGTCACAACAGAAAAAATGGCGACTACGGTGAAAAGAAGTATTGAAAGGTAATTAAGTCAAGACCATATAAATTTCAACAGAACAATTTCAAAAATAATATATTTGTTTACAAAACAAAGGTTAATTTTTTTCAATGGATCCAGAACAGTTACAACAGTTGTTTCAACTTATCAATCAAAACCATCAAGCCTTAGTAGACAAAATTTTAGTTAAAAATGATTCTGATTCAAGTTCAAGTGAGAATTTGACTAATCAGACTTCAGTAATCAATGTTACTCACACACCCCCTTTTGAAAACTTTGATCCTAAGAAGGAAAGTTTTAAGCTATATAAACAAAGGTTTGAAAATTACCTAGACATGAAAGGAATGCTTAATGACAAAAAGAAAAGTTCCCAAATGTTATTAAATTCAATTGGTGCTTCAAATTACAACATATTGTCAGCATTAGTAGCCCCTAAAGTTCCTTCTGAACTCGATTACTTAGACCTTATGAATGCCTTAGAAAATCATCTCGTACCTAAGCAAAACATATTGGTTACACAACATCAGTTCCTATCTAGATATCAAAAAGAAAATGAAAATATCGCGGATTTTGTGGCAGGTTTAAAAAAACATGTTGCTGATTGTGATTTCATTGTAAAATGCCAATGTGATAAGGAAGTTCAAATTGCTGATGTTTTTCTAAGGGCACAATTTATACGGGGAATTCGAAGTGACCTGGCTAAGAGAACAAATTCTCCAGTCAGAAATAACTAGTTTCAATGAAATAGTAGCTAAGGCAATAGCACTTGAGGCAGCCAAAGGTGGGCAGCCATGAACTTTCAAGGCCTCAACCAGTTAGTACTAGCCTCGGTTCATCTGAAGTAGAGGTAAATAAAGTATCTAAGTTCAATGATAGCAAAACTAGAAATCGATCTAGTGATAGGGGCCGGGACAAACAAAGATCTAAACATCAACTCCATCGATATCAGTCTAGGAAACGCATAGATTACGTAAAACTAGGGTTAAATAACAAATGCTTAAGATGTGGACGTGAAAACCACAAAGCTAATGAATGTAGAATAAATTCCTTCAAGCTAAAATTTAAATCTTGCCAAAATACTGGACATGTTGAAAAAGTATGCATAAAAACTCTTCTGAAATCTGACGCTTGTAATCAAGTAGGCCAGAATCATTCAAATAATAATGATAGTGAAACATAATTTGGAATAAATAATGTCGTAGATGTGTATAATTACAAAGCACAGGCAAACTCAGAGAAATATTTAGTTTATGTCATTCTAGAAGGTAAACCAGTTCAATTTGAAGTAGACACGGGTGCAGGATACACTTTGTTGCCGGAAAACATCTTCAAAAATCTTAATATCCCCAACAGAGTGGTTCCAACAAACATAGCCTTTCGATCTTACACAAATAACATTTTCCGACCAATAGGAAAAGTTGAAGTGTCTGTTCAATTTCGTGACATTACATCAATTGAAGAAATGTTTATTGTACCGGACGGTCACTGTTTGGGATGGGGTTAAATGAGTTTAGCTAAATAGTCTGTGTAAATTAAATCAAATTACTCGAAGGACCAGAGCATTTTATTTAAAAATGCACAAAAAATTACTGTTGTAGAGAGTTTGAGAGGGATTTTGCGGCATGAGATTTATCGTAAAAAATAGTCACTGATATAAAAGATCACACAAAATAAATGTGGAACAGTACCTTGAAAATACTCCACTTTGAGCGGTACACAGGGTGTCCAGCGGGCTAGACGACAGGTCGCCACTGGAGCGGAGGAGAATCGCCACCACGAGCACAACAGTCCACTTGCAGAGAAGCGCAACGAGAGTCTTTCAGAGAGTATCTTGAACCGTACGCGATGGAGACGCAAAACGAATGTTCATTCACAGCCACGGATGCCCGCACATTGAAGATCTCGAGACGAATCCTGGAGGCACTGATACTACTTTTGGGAGAATTAATTAATGTACAAAACACTGACAAGTAATTAAATACACTGAGAAATGAATTAGAGGGAAAGCCAAAGGCCTTTAGCCTTTATTGGCGAGAGAGAAAGCGTCAGAGCAAAAGACGCTGAGATAAGCACGGCACACAGGTCCGTAAAATACGAAAGACGTTACTAGACTGGGGAATTAAAAGAACGAGCGTCACAATGACGCGAGGACAAAACGGCACACAGGTCCGACTACGAAGGAAACTTTTACCAGACTGGTGGGAAAGAAACGTTGCCGATCATGGTGAATTTGGGGAGCCAATCAGATTGCGAAAAACTCATGGTTGTCATAGCAACGAAGACGTCACATGGTACGATGTTGTCTGGGAATGCTTAACTATCTCTCTCTCTCTCACTCGCGTGGATTATTGATCCAAAATTATTTGCAACTATTTTACAAGAAATATAGTTCTGAGATTGAGCTTAGAAATTAATGCTAAAATTAATTATTGAGGCACACATATTTAATTATTTACAATAATATGTATTAAATACTAAACAGTCACTCTCCACTACTAGGACGAATTTGGACCAGGAACTTGAACATAAACTTACATGATATTGATAGAGACAAATCCAATAATACAAAATTATTTGACAAAAACATTCTTTCAATTGATGCATCAAACGTTGAAGAAGTTTTTCCTGAAATCTTTGAGCAAAAGGTAGGATGTGTCCCTAATTACACTGTAAAGCTTAACCTTAGGGAAGGTGCAAAACCGGCTTATACACCAGAACGTAATGTGCCATTTGCACGCCGCGAAAAAGTAGAAAGTGAGCTAGATAACCTCGAAAAAGCTCTAATAATAACAAAAACTGTATCGAGTGACTGGGGTTCACCCCTCGTGGTTATTTCAAAACCAGATGGAACAGTTCGACTTTGCGTCGACTATAAGGTCGGTGTCAATAATCAACTAGTCAATTCCAATTACCCAACAAAGAAGGTAAATGACATTCTGAACAGTCTCCGAAATTCGAAATACTTTTGTCGATTAGACTTGTACAAAGCTTATTTACACTTGAAAACTGACGAGCTAAGCAGTAAGATTCAAACCATATCGACTCATAGAGGTACGTATCGCATGAATAGATTAAGTTTTGGCATAAAAGTTGCACCTGCAGAATTCAATCGTGCACTAGATCAGATTTTACATGGATTGAATAACACCATTTCGTACTTTGACGACATTCTTGTTCATGGAGAAACATTAGAAGAATGCAAGGAAAATTTCTACGCTTGCCTTACCCGTTTACGAGAATATGACCTGCATCTCAACAAGAGAAAGTGTGAATTCTTCCAAACAAGAATCGAATACTTAGGACATGTCGTTGAACATAACAAGATATCAAAATGCCAGAAGAAAATTCAAGCTATCCTTAACATACCACGCCCTAAGTCAGTAGATGACGTTCGAAGCTTCTTAGGCATGATAACATATTACTCCCGATTTTTGCCAAATGCATCAACTATGACTGCTCCTTTGAGAAAACTACTTCAAAAGAACCAAAGATTTATTTGGTCCACTCAATGTGAAACAGCCTTCAATAAACTCAAAGAAGAGATATCAAGTGAAAGGGTAGTAACGCAGTTTGATCCATCATTACCTGTGAAGCTGACTACAGATGCAAGTCCTGTTGGAGTAGCAGCAGTTTTATCCCATATGATCGACAACAAAGAACATCCAGTAGCATTCGCTTCTCGCTCATTAAGTAGTGCCGAACAAAATTATTCTCAACTAGATCGTGAGGCATTAGCAATTGTTTTTGGTGTGGATCACTTCTTTGATTATTTATAATGTCGTCACTTCATTCTTGTTACCGATAATCAACCACTTACCAGAATTTTTCATCAGTCTTCAAAATCTCCCAAGATGACATCAGCACGACTTTTACGCTACGCTTCTTTCCTTTCAGGCTTTGATTATTCAGTGGAATTCAAAAAAGGTATTCAAAATGCAAATGTTGATTGTTTATCGAGAGCCCCCATACAACCAGAGAGGAAATCAATGGACATGATTCTTAACGAAGAAGTTCATCAATTATGTGCTTCAACAGTTTTTGTCATAAGTAATGACATGCTTACTCAGGAAGTGTTAGATAAAGAAACTAAGAAAGATCAAGAATTTGTAAAAATAATGAATGAAATTTATATTGAAAGTGATTATACAGTGGATGATGGAATTCTTTTCAAATCACACAGGGTTGTTATTCCTAAGAGTCTACAGACAGAAGTATTGAAAGAACTCCATTCAACTCATCTTGGCATTACAAAGATGAAACAGCTTGCTCGTAGACATTGTTTCTGGAAGAACATTGATAAAGATATAGAACATTTAGTCCGATCTTGTCCTGAATGCGCATCCATCAGAAACAATCCAGCTAAAGCACCTGTTCATCATTGGGATCTTCCAAATAACAACTGGGATCGAATTCATATTGACTTTGCTGGTCCATTTCAAGGACATTATTTTTTTGTTGTTATCGATGCAAAATCTCGATGGGCTGAAATTGAAGTGTTGAAAAATTCTCCTGGTACATCAACTACCATCATGCTTCTTAACAAAATATTTTCAATGCATGGTTACCCAATTGTAATGGTATCGGACAATTCGTCAATTTTCACCAGCGAAGAATTCAAATCATATTGCAAATCTCATGGAATTAGACAAAAGTTTATATCACCCGGACATCCCGCTACGAACGGTTTAGCAGAACGCAATATACAAACCTTGAAAAACCGTTTAAAGACTATGTCAAATGACAACTTACCAATGACAGTAAAAATCCAAAAGATACTTTTCCACTACAGGACTACACCCTTGGCGAATGGGAATACACCAGGAGAGCAGTATTTAAACAGATCAATAAGAACTAAATTAGATGCAATGCGCCCTATTCATGAAGAGAAATCTAAACAACCATTAATGCCAAGAACAAGGAATCTTAGTGTGGGGGAGAGAGTCCAGACAAGATTGTACGTAAACAACAAAGAAGTGTGGAGTATTGGGACTGTAATGAAAAAACTTGGGAAACTACATTACCTCATAAAACTTGATTCAGGCCGGATCCTCAAAAGACACATAAACCAACTGAGAAAAACGGTACAGCTAGAAGAGAAGAAGAAAAAAGTTACTTTTTCAGAACTACCCAAAATAGACTACCATTCCAAACAAAATCCTCAAGATGACGTCCCCTTGGATTTTGAAGTAAAATTTTCCAACCAAAGACTCCATCATTCCCATCGGACAGATGACCAGAATAGAGGACATATGAGACCCATCACTCAATTATTACCAGAACCGGAGGTACAACAAGAAATGCAACCTGAAGTGAGCAGACAAGACCATCAAGTAAGACGGTCAGAAAGAACAATAAGAAAGCCGAACAAGTTTAATGACTACCAAATGTAATGCATTTATTTCTTGTTTCATTCATGTGGGGGAGAATTATTATATCTCTTTGCATTAATTCTGTTTTCAATCAGCTGTTAATTCAATGTTTATTTTCATTTTATATTGTAAACAATTTCAGTTCTATTTTTCTGTTGTTTCAATAAAGTACATGTTTCAATTATCAAATATATTTCAATTAATCAATACAAAACGCGTGCAAAACAAACTCGGTCACAACACCTACTGATCAGGATTATATTGAACCCATAACTCCCCATGAACTAAGATTGCCCATAGAGCTGTTAAAAATCGACTTGCAATGCAATCTCTCTATAAATGATACAATTATTGGTAAAAAGGCTGATAACATAGTTCTACAACAACAACAACACTGGCTTGAGATGGTTGACATAACCTACAAAAACAAACTCATGATTTTTACCGATGGCTCCAAGACAGCTGAAGGCACAGGCGCTGCCATCTATATTCCGTGTCATGACATTAGGCGGAAATATAAACTCAATAAACATGTATCTAGTTATGTAGCAGAAATGTATGCAATATACCAAGCGGTACAATACTCAGCCAATAGTGTTATGAAAGGCATAGTGATATGCTCGGACTGCCAATCTGTTATCAAGGCCCTAGAAAATATAGCAACTGGAAACGACTCAAATATCAAAGACATAGAATTTAATATAATAGGAGAGATGACACAGAACAAAAAGAGATATTTTATCCAATGGATCCCTGGCCATGTAGGAATAAAAGAAAATGAAATAACTTAGTAGACAAACTAGCAAAAGATGCCATTTCGGATGAAATATTTGCAGATGAATTTTACTTGACCAAAGCTGATTTCAAAACACTGCAGAAATAACGAAATACAGACACAATGAATGAGATATATCAATGCAATAATAAAGCACAATGGTACAAAAAAATTAAACAAGGCTACATAAGTACACCATGGTTCAAAGGAATCAATATGAGCAGAAACTGCATCGTAAATTTGTGTAGACTTAGATTTGGTCATGCGAACATCAATGCATGTCTATATAGAATAAAAAGATATTTTACCCCGTTATGTTTGAATTGCTCACTAGGTAATCACGAAACTTTGGAACACATTTTTATATTCTGCCCAAAATACTCATACGAAAGAGACAAATACCTAATAAAAACCAAGAAAATCAGCAACAATTTTGGTAAAAGCTTAAACGAAAAACTTGGCACTGAAGACCTTGAAATATATTCAGAACTGAATTTTTTCCTTTACGCAATCAAAAGAAAATTATAAAATAGAAAGAACAGACACACACACTTTTGTCACATAAATGTTATTCCAATCCTGGGTGCCACTTCTTTCCGTGGCCTACCTTTTTCGGGTTAGGACATTGCCTGATCGGCCCCAGGCAGAGAAGATGATCCAAATACCCACCCATCCTATACTTCCGTCACACCCAATATAGTCCTTAGAACTTTCCTTCTATCAAATAATACAAAATCACATTAAAGTGCACATAAATGTCTGTAACTAACAATCTAATTTATTGTTTCCTATCTGTGTTTATAGAATCCACGAAACCAACTAACAATTAAAAGGACAACCACTTAGTAACTGGAAAATAAAACCAAAGTGAACATCGGAGCCTCATGGTTTAATACCAGGCCGCCAAATTTTTGGCAGGAAAAAAAAGATAGGGTGAGGCACACGATAGACAAGCGAAGCCAAAATGTCGTCATTAATAGTTGCGCGCGCATCTGCAGGAGAGCAAAATAATTTCGTTTCCCAGGAGATAAGATTGAACCAAGGCCACCGATTGATCATCACAGAACCAATACAATATCTTTACCGATACGATATCTTATCGTGACTACCAATGGTTTGGTTTAGACTCGGGCCTAATAGAAAATAGGAGAATGATTTTATTACTTACGTTATGTTTATGTTTTTTTTTCTTTAAGTTACTTATTCATAAAAAAATTCGAAACTGTCTTTTCAATAAGGTGTTTAATAACCAAGTTCATACTACTAAACAAAGTTATAAATAACTTACAACTTATGGATCTTACCTAACTAACTTTGGCCTAAGGAGCAATATGTTAATGTTGTTTAATTGAGGCCATATCTTATAAAAAGTAACTTATCCCAGATTAAGTAGGAATTAAAAAAAATTATCTTAAGTTTTCTTTAGACCAAGTTAGACTGATATAAATACACCCACACTGTAAAAGTGAAAGGATGAGATATTTTCACTCTGGTTGAGTCATTTCACAGCACTCTTCTAAAGAGTTGAAATTGAGCCACTCTTTCAGAGTGAAAATTCACTACCCGAAAAGGGAAACCTCTTGGTCACCTACCAAAAGAGTGAATATTTTAATCCAAATTTGAGTGAAAATAAATCCTAAAAGGGACGATTTTAATTTTAAAAGTAGTGAAATCAATTACTCAATAGAGTGACTTATCACTAAATGAAGGATTAATATTCTTCCCATAAAATAGTTGTTATTCGTAAAAAAAATCATTCCATGAAATATTTATCTTGATATAAATACACAGGACGATTTTAGTAAATTTCCCTGAAAGATAAGAAGCGCACTCTAAATTATAATGGTGCGATCCTATGGTCTTTCATGGTAAGATCAAAAAATGACCAAGATTCTGGACCGTCGATTTTGGGAATTTGGGATGTCTCAACACTTTATAACTCACTTTTATTTACACAGCTCTTGATCAAATTTTTAACGTAGGCCTATTAACTTCATTAAGTGTAAATAAGCTGAAATTTTGCATTTTAACAACCAAAGTTACGTTACTAAATTCCATGATGTATGGGAACATTACAAAAATATTAAATAAAACTTAAGTTGTAACTTAAGCCTATAGACAATTTGCTGTGTAGTGGTAAGTTACGCAGGATGGCTGCAACAGTGGTATCCCACATAGCAGAGTATTTTTCGGCAAAGTTGCCATGAGCTTGTCAAAGCAACTTTGTCATGACAACTTTGCTATAATTTACATTAGATTTGCGTATCAACATTCGCTCCAAAGCTGCCTTGACAAATTTGCAACAACTGTGTTTATGTATGCCACAACAACTTTGTCATGCAACTTTGCTAATAATTTGTATTAAATTTGTGTATCCGAATTTGCTCTAAAGCTGCAATGGCAAATTTTCTAAGTAACTTCCCAGTCAACACACAATGTAAAAATAATGGTATTTTCATGTAAAAACGCCATAAAACATAAGAGTAAAATCGAAAACAAACTTTTCACGTGAAAAAGATTAAAAAATATAAAAGTAATACAATGGTGAAATTCATAACGTTATTTTCACGTTTTAATTTTACGATAATTTTACATTTGTCTTCTTTAAGGAAATTTTTTTTAAATTTTCTTCAAAATAAGGGAGTTGGATTTTGGGAGTTCTCTATAGAACTTCAAAATCTAAGTATTTAATTTTTCAAAAAATAAAGTTTCACTAAGTCTTAATAATGTTTTTCTTACATAAAAATTATGAAAAAACGTAAAAGTCGAAAACTGGTAAAACTAATAATGTAATTTTCACATTTCATTTTAATAAATTTTTCACATTTAATTATAAACACTTATAAATTTGAAGAAATCCTGGTTTCATCTGTTATAAATATTAACTTAGGCACCGGACCTTATTTCATATTCATTTAATAATAAAAATATAAAAAGCAAACAACAAACATAAAAATAAAAACATTTTTAACAACACCCGGAAATTTTCAATTTGGTTATAGTTGCTTTAAGTTTGGGTCAACTTCTTGACTTTGACTGACAAACTTTGCAAGTGTACCAGCGAAGCCAGAGTTTTAAAAGTATAAGTAGCAAATAAAGTCTTAATTTTCCATAGCTCAAACAGCTCAGAAGGTTAGAGCGCTAGGACAGTAAGTGAGAGATCGTGGATTCAAATCCGGGTATGGACATAATGTTTTTGCTCTATTTAATTTCAATTTTTGAAATATATTGGTTAGCCGAAATGCACTTATTTACAAATATATATGCAAAAATTAACTAAAGATTTTATTTGCAAAATTGCTAAGCTAGGATGAGAAAAGTTGCCGATAATTATCCAAAACAACTTTATTGATGATTTGTCACATCAATTTGTCGCAACTTTGCCATGACAAGTTTGCCATCAACTTTGCCCCCATGAAACTAGGAAAGTTGCCAAACATTTGCGGCAACTTTTTAGGTTTGCCATGACAACTTTGTTGCAAACTTTTTAATTTGTCATGGCAAATTTAAAAAAGTTGCAGCAAATTAATTTTGCTATCTGGGATTACTACTAAAAATTAATACTAAAAGTCCATTAGGCCTAATAACTTAAGAAAAGCAACCTGCATAAAACACAGGCTAAGAGCATTAACAATTTTAAGAAAAAAGTAGATAGCCTACAAAGTTTAGGATAACACGTTTTGACGAGCCTAATAACAATGTTGATTTCTTCACGTGGGCCTACATGTGTGTGTTCGAACGTTCGAAGGCACATATGCTATACAAATAATAATGCTATTTGTTAATCCATTATTAATCCATTTTAAGGAGTCCTTGAAAACCCTATAACGGAGCCCAATTGGTTAAGTCTAGTTGCTTTCAAAGCTACCTAGGCCTACCACTCAAAGGCAGACCTATATGTGCCAAAATCTGGGATGGATCGTCAAAGCAGCAAGGGCTACCGCTTTAGTATTTAAATAAAACAACAACTGAGGTATGCTGTATTGACTATATATACTGTTATGAATAGACTTCTCATAACAAATTTACGCTTGTTTGAAACTAATTAACGGTAGGACGATCTCCCTCCGAGAACTTACAGTACAAGTGACATGTGTTTCACAGGCTTAGACTAGGCCTTTCTATTAATCAGGATTTACTACCGTACCTCTATTCCTAACCAAGAATGCCAAATTTTATATTTGAGTGTTGTGTTTGTGTTGTCATATAGTTATTTGTGCTTCTAGGGACTAAAGTACCAAACCGCTTAACCAAACCAACGAACAACGAACGGAACAACGATTACAAGTTGTAATTTTACAACCACAACGAATTAGAATATCGATTCTGAATCGAGTGAATCATAATCGAACTAATCTAACTGAATATCGAAGTGCTGAGGATGTGATGTCATTACTACGGTAGCAATTTTTGAACGGTGTATGCGCGCGCATATATTAATGACGACATTTTGGCTTCGCATGTCTATCGTGTGCCCCACCCGGTTATGATATTGTAACTTAGGTGGTAACGAGAAATTTTAATAAATTCATCGGTGCTAATAGACTAGTGTACTTTTTGCTCGATATCGAGCAATTTAGTTATGGTATTTAATTATTATATTTACGCTATTGTTAACCAGTGCATCCTCCAAGGTTTTAATTAAGTAAATTAATTTACCAATTAATTTAATTTAGAAACAACTTCTCCCCGAGCCCTATTCAATGACACTAAAGTCATTATATAATTGGTTGAAAACTGTAGGAGGAGTTCCTTGTACAATAACCGTGGCGTATTGAATACGTATAGATTTAAACTTTTGATTTCCTTACCTTTTGTTGTCGCTATATGAGAAAATTATATTTTTAGTTGCTACTTTAATACAATGTTAGCATTATTAACCATGGATACTGAGTATCCATATGTTTTAATTATTTTACTTTGTCCAGATCAAGCGGATTGCATAATTATAGTAGGATTCACGAAAATAGTCTGATGAGAGTCGATACATTGTTGCCAAATTTATTCTGAAACACATTTTTATACTGTATTACACATGGTAAACACAACCACAAATGACAACATTGCAGGGCGAGAGGGGGTGAGGGGGGACACAGCTGTTTAAATTTCCATCGGACTATTTTCGTGCATCTTGCTTGTATTCTTGGCGTGTAGGCTATAGTCAGCAGCAATAAAAAAGACAGGAGAAGGGAAGGTTAAGCTAAATAAATTAATATTTGATTTAATATTAACATGTGGCTAAATAAAAAAAAAATCAGCTGGCTTATTTAAAGACCACCTTTACCCCTTTAACACATTTTGTTCTATTGCCCCCAACATAGTCATTTTACTAGCGTTACTACTGATCAGCCAGGCACAGGCGCCAACGAGAAAGAGTTGAGTTAGGCCTACGTTACAACAACAGAATATTGCAAATGGCGGTGTTTTTCTGAGGCAATTTTCGCTTAATGTTAGCATTCTTACATTAAAGTTTTATTATTATTCCGTCGTGACTTAATTTTATATTTCAATCCCAATAATTTGGAAAAAGAAGAGTTATCGTCTAATCTGCTTGTGAGGCAAGTTCGTCACAATATGTTTGTAAATAAATATTTTCTCTGTGCACTTTTGTCAAAGAGTACTTAACACTTATTCATTATGCTCCATGGTCCATAGAGATAGAGATTGTGTTTCAAAACAATTAAGTTATTGCCTTTCGCTTGAACATTCAAATTATTTGTAGTTTTTTAAAAACTTAGATTTTTAGTGGGGTATCCTAAATATAAACTAAACAACCTCAATATAAGAAAGCGTGACGTCAACGACGATTTGGTACCGATCGGGAGTGAACCTTGAGGTGTACTAACTACTAGGCCTAAATAATGGAACTATTAGGGCTTACTAGCTTTCCTTTGGAGTCAAATAATATGTTATTAAGTACAAAATTCAACAAAGTTAAATCTTTGGAGTCCCCTTTAGCTTGGCCAAAGTCTCACATAATTAATGTAAGCAATTCTCTACCTAGGGTAACTTTAGGGAGGTTGAATGCCTTACTATTTTAAAGATAACACACACAAAATATTCCATTTTAATTTAGTGATGAGCATTTACATGACAAAAAGAAAGAGAATTAAAATTATCAGTAGTATCTAGGGTCAGCCAATTAGCTAGAAAATATGGCTTTAAGCCAGATCTCTTCTAAGTTAAGAGATTGTTAGATCCTCGGCCTATACCTACCGGTATCGGTATCGTTGTTGCGCCAGCTTAAGATAGGTACTGCAGAAGTGACATATTTTCCGGGCTTCGTCTTGAAGAGACCCATCAGTTGGTACAGCTGAAGTTCACAGTATCCTCAATATTACAACAGAAGGTGCTCCTCACATTGAAGTAATACTGCCTAGTATGTGAATAGTTGTGCTCAGTGTACCGCCTATCTGAGCTTCAGCTTGTATGCTGTTCTGCAGCAGGTACTCACTTAGGTACTCACGTAGTTATCGCAGGGGGGAGCTGCGTCACTTAGGCGGTAGCTGCAAATTAGTTTTTCTTCCTCCTGTAAACTTTGTAATTAGCCATAACGGATCTAGATTGAATCGATAGTTAATATGGTATCGATCGGATCTATGGATCTTTTCATTTGATAGTAGTGTAGGCGCTATATGAAACAGTACCGAAATTTTTACTAAAGTTTCCGAATCCCGAGTGTTAGAGGATGTTGAAGGAGTTATTGGTCACATTTGAATACAGAATGGTAATATCACAAGAGGACTGGCAAGGCTTAAACATCCCGACATCTTCAGGAACAAAATTCCTTGGGATTAGGCCTATGGTTCTGACGAAAACCTCAATTGGCAACATCATATTGAGTACTTTGAGTAAAAAGCTATCATCAGCCCTATAAGTTATGTCATTAGAAGAATAAGAACCATAACTAATGAATAAACAGCTATAGTAGCTTATCATTCACTATTTGCATCACATCTGCGATATGGCATAGTTGCATGGGGAGCGGCTGCCTCAAACAGTATTCCACGTATTGTCACCATCCAAAAAAGGCCATTAGAACCCTATTACAATTAAATCCTTTGGATCACTGCAAACCCCATTTTGTCAAACACCGTATCCTCACTGTAATCTCCATATACATCCTGGAAACCATCATCCTTGTTAAAAACTCATCACCAGTACTTAGACTTAATTGTAACACTCACAACACCCGTAACAGTAAAAATATTGACTTACCCCAACATCGACTACAAAAATACAATTTCTCGCCCTATTACTGTGGATCATACTTTTACAACCTACTTCCAGAACACATAAAAACCATTACCAAACCAATCCACTTCAAAAATAAATTTAAACAGTACTTGCTCGATAGACCATACTACACAGTTACTGAATACATAGACGAACACACTTTTACTCACATCAAGCTTACTTTGTGAAGAGGGAGGAGGCTCCGTCATCGGGAGTAACTTTGACGATTCCCCATTCCTTCGGATTGTGGAGAAGACGCCATAAGGTAAATGGTAAATGGTCACAGTTAAGCTTAACTCTCCGGGTGTTATACATATTGTAAGGTTTTGCAGGCGTTTATATAAAAATATATTTATTGACCTAGAACAATAATTTTAAAAATATCAGGCTATGAAAATGATCAAATGGACAGGTTAAAAATAGGCAACAAAAATTAAATGTTACCTTTAGCCTACTTGTTAACAAAGTTAAGTTAGGCTATATAGGTTAAATTTAAAAAAAAACAAAGAAAATATTTTGTTTTAACTTTGCTTAACTCTAATATAATTTTGGACGCACATATTAAAAATTCCAAGGTATAACTTACATTTTATCTAATGTTTTATGGAGAAAAAGAAAATATATAATTAAGGGGACACTTTCATACAAAAACTCAATTGTCAAACTTAAATTGTTTTTGTATTTTTTACCTTTTGATAAAATTTACTGAAAATACCATCATATAACAACCAACTAATAAGCAATTTAAGTATTGTATGTGTTCTTTTCTACTTGCCAACTAACTGCTATTTTAGTATTTAAATTTTAATGAAAACATTCAATTTGTATGAATAATGCCCTTGGGGCAATTTCATAAGGTAAAGCACCCAAATGCTGTGTTCCTACCAAAAACCGTGATTCACGTAGTTTTTCACCAATAATAAGAAAACCGGCAGTCAAAGACATACATTTTAACATTTACAACCAAATTCAATGTTTTGAGATTATTTTTGAATGTCTTTGTCTTCACTCGAATCAAACAGTCTGAACAAAACGTAGTTTAGAAGTTGGCATGTTCTGAGATGGACGTTTAGCTTAAGATTGTTACATAATACTTAAATTTCCAATATTTTCTATTTATACATGAATTTTATACTTAAAGTAATTAATCATTTGATGAATTTAAAGTTTATTGATGTTTTTATAGATGCTGAAAACATTTAAGTTATTTAAAAGGCATCACGGACTTAAGCAGTGAAACAAGACAGTTTTCCAAATTCCATGATTAAATCACGGATTTTGGAAACATGTATTGACTTTTAATTTGGACTAAACAATGTTTCTTTTTCAAAAGAAATATATTAAAGATTGAAAATAATACATTTTTAACAATCCAAAATTATATATACTAAAGTCCGTTCCGTGATAAATCAATGTTTCTGGTTGGTAAAGCATACGTATAGTTGGGAGATGACTTGTTGGCTAGTGAAGGGGAAGATACCCCCACCACTATCAGCTGTTAAATAGCATTGAAATAAAATAAGACATTAAAAATTAACCAATAGTAGATCTAGAAATCACTGAGGTGAGGTGCTGGTAACCTCCCCTCAATCCCTTTTTCCCTAGCTGTCCAACAAGTCATCTCCCAACTATAAAATTGTTATGCTTTTATCACGGACTTTAGCAGAAGAGGAAGAATACAGCTTTCATTACTCCGTGAAACAAAGGATTTTGGTAACGACATATTAACTTTGTATTTGTTATTTAATAGTGGTTGGTGTAAGGTTTTAATTTTAACTGTTTTTTTATTTACAGAACATCCTATCATGAAAAATGTAGCGGTTCCGAATTCTTTTGGTAAGTTATATTTATATTTAAGTAAGAATATAGTATTGTCTAACAATAATATGGCAAAATATGTTAAATATCTATATTTAATTAAAATAGTGTTTTGTCTGTATATTGATTAGAATCCTGTCTTTTTAGTAATTTGGCCTTTTCACAACATAAGGGCTTTGTATATACAGGGTGTCACAAAAATACAAGACAAGCATTCATATTCTCTAAACTAACTAGTTTTTGCATTAAACCATTAGTTTGTATCTCAATCTAATCATTTGTGCTCGTTAAAAATAAATAAAAAATGTTCAGTAAATTTTTCCATTTTATTTCGGCTTTAGTAAGCCGCTATCTGCCATTTTGATTTTTAAACTTAAGTTAAAAGTTTTTGAATCCGTAACAAATTGTTATATTAAGTTCATATTTGGCATGGATCTTTCTAACACTGTCCATTTACAAGAAAAATATAATTTTAGCCATGGGTGCCCATCTCCCCCAAAAATATCCCCCCAAAAACAACGCACAAGTTGGCGAATTATCCCCTAACTATATTATATACATCTTACTACTGTACTTAGTTTAAAACGTTGGTTGCCAACGGTCGGGAATTCGGGTCCCCGTGAGTTCCCAGGAGACTGAGCCAAGTACTCAAAACTATCTCCACAGACCGAGTCACTGTGACCAACAGTAATTCAGAAACCATGTATATATATAAATAAATTTTAATGACTATTATTCTTGTTCTCAGAGCACCTCCAAACGAAAAAGTATCGTGGTCCCGGGCCTAGGTCTTACTATGAGACCTATGGTAATAGCTTCCTCCCTATGGGAAATTCGCTAAAAATGTGTTACTAAATTGACACTAATATTTTTAAAGACTTGAAATTATATCACTCAGAATAGCACTTAATTAATCAACTTTTGAAGATTAGGCCTAATTAACAATTATTTTTCAAAATATCCTCTATATGTCTTATTTTTCCCAGAAAACTTCTGTAGAATATGCAGTTGCCAAAACGAGAAAAACAAGCTGGTTTCTATTTTTGAAAATGATGACCTGTTGGAAAAAATCACTTCCTGCTTGCCTGTAACCGTAAGTAAACTTAAATAGTTTATCATCACAATGGTGATGGTGGTACCAATTACATTTACCTCCCTTTCATCCCTGTGCACATTGAATAAACTACATTTGTTACACTCATAATGTGTAATCATTTTAATCTTAGGATGTTTTCTGCAGAAAGCCTTTTTATTAAATTGTTAAATTTAAACAACTCTTAACATGAACATAGATTACAATACAATACAATTTTCTTTATTGTGCATTCATTAAGAAGTACAATAGTGTCAACAATACATAAAATACAAGTTATTTTTCAGTGTCTTCAAAAAATTCCTTTAGTGAGTAGTAGGGTCTTTCAACTAGCCACTTCTTTAGTTCCTTGTGCAACTTATTGCCAGTCAGGTTTCTCAGGCGGTCCGGAAGGTGGTTCTTCAGTTTACAGCCGGCATAGGAAGGTTTTTTCTCCCACAGAGTAGTACGGTGTACCGGGAGGACGAGCTTGGAGCCATGACGAGTGGTGTAGTGGTGTAGATCGTGGTTTCTTGGAGGGTTTATTTCATTTACATACATTATGGTTTGAAGTATGTAGAGAGCCACCACTGTGAGTATTCCCAGGTTGATGAAAGCTGGTCTTGATTTATTTAAGCACCCCGCCAACACTATGTAGATTAAACCCAGTGGAACCTTGGTGTTCGAACCTGAAGAGTAGTGTAAATATCTCATAATATCAAGGTCTTTTACTTACTGAGGTTCCCCTGTTTAAATTTGTTACGCCGGTTACACACTGGACTTTTTTTTAACCACCTCAGTGAAATTGCCTTTGCCACTTGAAAAATTGGCATGCTTTCACATTAATTGGGCGAAAATACCGCCACCAGACCAAACAAGTGTGCGTGGCAAAAAAACTACTAAAATGTGGTTAAACTTAACAAATTTTAATCTCAGCCACTAAATTTTTAAATGAAATAAAGATCATTCTTAAAAAAAATATAATATATATAGGCAAATTCATATTTAGGTTAATACCGTTTCAACCAAATGAATTTAGTCTTTCCAACCAAACATGTTTAGCCATGAAAGCTGAAGTTGAAAACATTGGTTTTCCTATCAGTGTCATAGAAACACATACACAGTTAATACACTGATCGGTGAAATCTTGATGAGAGGAAAACTTCTAGTTGACTGTGCAGTGCCAATGGCCGAAAAAAAAAGTCAAATGGGTAATGTCATGTATGCCACTGTGAAAAAACCGCCTCCCGCAGTGGCAGTGGTGCACAAGTGATCGCATATGGCCAAAAGGCCGCGTGAAGTTTAGACCTCCTTGTGTGTAAGCTTCCATTTCAATCAATAGAATCAAAAGGCGGCGCAACGCGAGTTTCGACGCCGCACCAAAAACCACCCAGTGTGTAACGGGCGTTACCGATGGTGAACTATGTTGGTCAACTATGTTGGTCACTACCTGTAATGGAAATTATTATTATTGATATGGGCTAAAATCAATGTGTAACTATATCCTGATAACATTTAAAGTATAAATTTGTTTTGCAATATAGGTTCGTGATAGTGCAAGTTTCTTGCATGCAATGTGCTGAGATCACAGGAATGATCAAGCAGGTGCTATATCAGGATTAATCTGATTTTTACTAACTTAATATTTCAATGAACAAATTTCTGTAGAAGGTCTTTTTGAAATGTTGTATTGCTTATCATGTGTGTTAACAAATATTTTTTTGTATCATTAATATTATCTTTAAATTTGTTTTTAGATTCATGAAGGTGATGAACTACCTCACCATGTATGTGAGAAATGCTTAAAAGCTATTGAAACTAGCTACGATCTAATCAGCAAAGCTCAGTCTTCAGAACAGTTTTTTTTCAATTGCTTGAATAAATCTGACAACTTAGAGATTAAAGTAAGTACCATTATGTGCAAATTAACTCTTGACAATTTTTACCCTACAAATATTTTAATGAATATTGGCTGTGACCTCACCATTTGTTTGAGATTTTACCTGTACAGTATAGTACCGCTAATCACAACCCCGCTTATCCGAATATCGGCTGATTCAGAACACCTTCCGTCAGGAAAATTAAGATTTTTTGGGGAAAACGAATATTTGTTGTTACTTAAAGTAGCACAATAGTAGTAGTAAGTATTATAGTTTAAACTACCTATATTATATTTGATAATAGTGAAACATGTTGGTTAGCTCAAAATTAAAACAAAAAAGAAAGTCTAAAATAATATAAACTGTAAAACATTAAATTAAAATTTATTGGAATTAAAACAAATTAGAAGTCAAATTGGTTGTTCTCAGTACTTTAATCTCCATTTTGACAATTCTTTAGATTTATCATACTGTGACTTAACCACTATTTTAAATAAATCATAATTAAATGTTAGAAGTAAAATATAAGTGTTTAATATAAGTCTGAAAAGCAATAAATTGACTTGTATACTATATTCAGGAGTTAGAAATGAAACACGATCATTAGTTTTTACCATAGCTCAGAGGTCGCACGGGTAAAGGTGTTCACGGGTTTAGGTCATGATGCAGACTGATTGCTGGAGAGGGGATTTTGGAAGCGGTGGACTGGGTGGCGTGATGTGACGTCATAGGATCGGCCATGAGCTGCTTTATTCTAGGATCACCAGATTTTACATACTGCCAATACAAAGATACGATATATTAGATTGTCGTACATTAATAAAATATGGTACAACTTGAAGATGTACTGTTCCGCCATCACCGAATGAAAGACACAACGCAAAGTGCAATGGCTCATTTTTTGGAATGTTTGAAAGGATGGCAGGTGCGGGTTCTAATTTTAAAACATTGAACTCTGGAGTTATGTATGGAAGGCATAGGCGTCATTTCAGCATTCTGATTGGGGGGGGCAAGATTTTCAAATGTCATACCCCGTCCCCCTCCCTACAAATAAGCCAAACACCTTAAATGTTGATAAAAACTGTCATAAAAGTTAATTAAGCTTACATTGTGACACTAAGCTGTCCATAATAAATGTGAACTTTAATATTATCTCACAAACCCATGAAAACACATGAAAACAATACCCTAATGCATGTAAAATTTGATTATAACTATATTATAACATGTTTCTATATGTAGAAGGTCATTACTCTTTGGGAACTGCCAGTGGTTGCTGTGATGTAAAACACCATAAGAAATTCAATGGATTTAATTGGTTAATCTATGCTAAATCGTGTAAATAAAAATAATAAAAAACCACCGTTTTTATAACTATTTTGTTATTTTTATTGTATATATTATTTACGACTAAAAAATGTTACGGACGGATACATAAACTAAAACTCCATATAGTAAAACAGATTGTTATATATTTATAAAAAAATTTTATGACAAAACACCTTTGCAGTCTGCCGTAATGAACAAAAATATCATTTAACTATGGTTGGTTAGTATCAGTACAGTCACGGTATACATTACCCATTACATTACCTAAATAGCTATTGAGGACAAGAAAGGTAAAAAATTACTAAAAGTAATCAAAAAAGATAAGTAATGATTTACAAAAACACCTAACATATTTAAAAGGGGTTTTGTACAAGGAACTCCTCAAACAATTTCAACTGATTTTAATGATTTTAGTGCCATTGGATAGAGCTCGGCATTCGGCAAAGTTGTTTCTAAAGTAAATTGGTAAATTATCCATTTAAAAAGAGGGGACCTACAAGTCCTTAAAGTTCGTAATTTTCCATTTGATTACCCATCAATAAGGAAATGTATTGATTTTCAAGTAAACAGCTGTAAAGTGTAAATATCGGACATCGGCGAAATTACGCGTACTATATCTACCGTTTCACACAAAAGAAGTTATATTCAACAAGGCAAGGTTCCGATCTACAGTAGGCCTACCTGAGCCCGAACGACTTTACCTAATGGCCGTAGCGCTAGGCGGGTTTGATGGCTGCAGAGGTTTACGGGAATCGTGTTTTAAAATTGACTAATTAAGATAAAGATTGACTCTTAACTTTTTCTAAAAGTAGAAAGACGGATCTCGTCTTCTCTGGTTTTAGAACTTTTAAATAAAATTTATAATTTCAGCTATAACCGTCTAAAATCATCTGTTTTTCTAGATTTTTAACTGAAGTTTTCTATTAGTTTTTATGAAATAATATCCAATATGTAACAAAGGAAATTTAGCACCGTCATTATTCTTTAATATGGCACCTTAGTTATAGATCTATACTGCATTTAGCCAAAGATAACACGATTTAAAAAAAAAAAAAAAAAAAAAAAAAAAACATGCATTTGCATCGAAAAAACGGATGATTTTAGAAAGTTATAGCTGAAATTAGAAATTTTATAAAAAAATTCTAAAACCAGAGAAGACAAAATCAGTCGTTCTACTTTTAGAAAAAGTTAAGAGTCAATCTCTATCTTAATGAGTTAATTTTAAAACACGATTGACGTAAACCTCTGCAACCAAAACTCGCTTAGCGCTACGGCCGCGGCCACGAGGCGGCATTCGGGCTCAGTTAGACCGGAGCATTAAGTATGTATGCGGAAAATATTTAGAACAAAGTTGTGGGCGTTTCACAAATTGTAGAATTAACACTGAGTGGTCTCAAATGAAAGGTTTTGGCCGAGGGACTAGAGAAAAATAACGGAATGTCCAAAAATCTATGAGGAAATAACAAAGAATGTATAAAACGTCCTCTGGAAGAAAATCATGGAGACAAAGACCAAGGTATCTTGGTAACGATGGCAAAGTGTATGTAGGCCTAAAGAAAATGTATACCAAGAGTTGTTATAGAAAATTAAAATTTCCCTGTTGTAGGAAATGAAATGTTTTATCTGTATAGTAACTAAAATGCTCGATTTAGAGCAACATGTATAGCCTACACTATTTATTGCATTAATTCACTGTATTTCTTGGTCAAGCACAAGAACACGTTAGTTCAGTTAACTGACCATGCCAAATCGTCTATTTCGCCGCGAATCAAAATCATTTATTGCTTTTGTAATGTCGATTTCTACATATCTTTCCATTACCAAAAGCTCCAGAGAACACAACCTTTCTTGACCGATGGTGTTTCTACAATACATTAAAAAATTTAAACTTCATGACACACAGATATACATACAATTAACACATCCGTCTCATTCACTTGACATTGTTGTTGTCCAGCTTCCAGACCCGCGCATGCGCTTTTTGAATTAAACTGATAATGCTGTTTGCAGCTAAGCTGCGCTACCTGACACATTGGCGCTCTTTCTGCAGCGGGAACTCTAATGAACTATTGGTTATAATGCTTAACAACTCAACAGACGTGAGATGGGACTTCCTGCCAAAGATGACGATTGCAAAATGAGTCAATTTAAGAGTTTTAAGTAAATAATTTAAAGTAGACATTTTGTTAAAGTCTAATTCAGAAGTTTATAATTGTTTTATCAAAATATTCCACCATATTACATAACCTAACATTTTAATTTCTAATTTTAAAAAAGTCACCGAAATTATTGGGGGGGCAACTGCCCCCCCTTGCCCCCCTCAAATGACGCCTATGATGGAAGGACAATGTCATCGGGTCATCCCCTTCCGGTCATTACTGTTCTTGTTCACGAGTCAAATGACAGTGTAGAGCTGATAGCCGGTATTAGTAGATGTCCCCACGGTTAATTTTCAGATATCACCATTGCTTTCTTGACAAAATATACAACATTTGCACATTTCAAAATCCCAACAATTCATTTTAATGCATTATACAAAAACAGTCAAAAGAAAGTTATTTAAACTAAGCGACACAATAGTTACACTGAATATTCGTAATTTACGCATTACTGCACCTGTACAATGTAATTTGCATAATATCCCGTAATCCGAAAACTTGCTAAACCGAACAGGGTGCATAAAAAATGCTTAATAACATCTAAAAATTGTTTAAATGGGTAAAAAAATAACAAATTGCATTAACACACAAGTTTATGTGTTAAATTAACATAGGAACACTTAAAATCTTGAAAAACGTATTACAAGAACATTCTACATGAATAAAAAATTGACACTTAGAGATATTGCCACCAAGGCCTTGTTAGATTAGAATCTTGGACTATCGAGAGTTTATTGTATTTTAATCTTATTTTTATAAGATTTTTCTAAAAAGTAATTTGAATTTTTTTACAGGCTGAGGAGGGTGTTGAAAATGATTTAAAAGAAGATCCGTAAGTTGTTACTTACTAAAATTATATTACCTACTAAAAAAATGTATAACATTTCAATTGAAGCTTAAATTAACTCATTTCAATTAAAATTTTGATATACACTGATAGCTGATGGTCATACTCTGTTTTAGTTAAAGCTCATTATATTGTATCATATTGAATTTGTTTTCTATTGAAAATAAATGTTACAATGATTTAAGTATACACTGTAATCAAACTATGAGTCAGCAGTGCCGTCCAAACCTAACGCAGGGCCCTGTGCGAGATCTGACAGTGGGGCCTTTTACGCCGCAAAGACTGCCCCCTCCCTCACCTTGCCTCATCCAATTTATAAAATTACCAATTTAAAGCCACGGGGATTCCGGGGAAAATAAGGAGTTATAGGCTACTGGAATTTTTTATCGGTTTGAAAACACGGAAATGAACAAAAAATTTGATTTGTGAAGTATATGGAATTAATAGCAAGCACTAATGTCCGCCGAACAAAGACACTCGTGGCTAAATGCAGGCAATGTTGCAAGTACCATGATAATGATGTAAGTAAGTCGGAGACAATAGTGTCCACCAATCTTGGAAGATTATGTCCGCAACGCGGGCGATCGTGTCACCCAAATCTGTAGACATATTCGCCTACCAGGTTGATCTGGTCTGTCGATCTGAGGCGATGATGTCCTCTGACCGGGCCACATCTAATGGTCTTAACAATAATTAAGACATGCACTTAGAAACTTAAGCATTTCATTGAAGAAGTTCACACGCTGGTCGTGTCATAGCTTACAATAAAATTTAAAAAAATATAACACGGGGCAGCGTGAGGCCCTGTGCGGCCGCACCTGTCTCACACCCCTAAGGACGGCACTGTGAGTCAGTTATTTTTTTATTTAGATTAAAAATAAGGTTATGGGATGGTTTGTGAGTTACACACAGTCCACAGAAGGAATACACTATATATAATGGTTTTATTTAGAGAAATTTAACAAGATTACTGGGCAGTGTACTTCAGGGATATTACTTGTAAAAGATAACAGCCATCCAGATGTCTGTCGGCCAGATGTCCAGACCCTTCGGCGAGGGCACTCCAGCAAACCAAACCTTACATCTGCGAAGACTCAAAAGCAGAGTTTTGGTGGGATGACTTTGATTTCCACACACCTAATTTCCTCCAGCTGATGGAAGGTAGCAGAAGTTTTAATGCACACCTGACTGTTCCGATAACACACACATGAATAAACCTTCACAAATTTTATTACATACCGTAGGCCATATTGACTGTTTTTTGTTTTTGTTTTTTTTTAGTAAATAGGAAATTTTTAAATTTTTTTAACTATTGAATAATAGATGAGATATATAAGATTAAACCAGTTAGTGAAGTGTGTGTCTTGTTGGCAGGGAGCCTCGAAGCTTGGGGCTGGACGGGACGTTCAGCTGTGACGTGTGCGGCGCTCGGCTGCCTGACGCAGCGGAGCTGGACACTCATATCCAGGAAAACCACGTCAACCTGAAGGCTCCTCCCAACACGGAGTTCACCGTACACAAGATATGCTCCCTGTGTGGTGGGTACAAATACATTGTGGTCACCTGCAAAGTTTGTGTGTCATAATGACTAGCTGGCCCGTTGTGCGTTGCTGCTAACTCTAAATAAGAATACCAAATTAAAACTCAGAACAAACCAATTTTAATTGTGCCAAAAATTGAATAAAAATAAATCAGTTGCAATATTAAAAAATATGGCTATGTTCCATTAGAAAAAACATGTTGAAATGAAACTTATAGATAGCCAATGCCATGGAAGAAGTTATTGTACCTAATAAAGAAATTTATTTATCTTGTTAAGATGCCCCATAGTGACAATGTACTACTGTTGTTAAGAAGTAATGAGAGCTACGTTCTGTTATATACTTGTTGAAAAATCCTAATCAAAATTGAACATTTGGTTAAAATCATATGGGTTAACTAAAAGTGTGTCCATTAGAATAACATGGGAAATTTCAAAGCCAGTGGGCTGAAGACAAGAGGCCAGATCGGGATAAAAACCTATCAAATTTGTCTAGTAGAGTCGGAGCAAGACTGACAAGGGGCGATTGACCTTGAACGACATTATTTGTACCCGAATATCATATGCATTATTGTCATACAAGCGATATAAAGGATAAATGAAACAAGTTTGACATATCTATGTTAACCTGATCCAACCTAACCTTGGTAACACATTTAAAATCAGTGGTATGCATATAACTGACAAGTACAGAATTTCCTATAGTTTGAAAAGGTTTGGTATTTTAAATGCCTAAAAGGTCTGTGATTTCGATTCCGGAGTGAACATCATTAGACAAAAATGGTTCTAGTTTTGAATGACATTTTTTCTAGTAGGTGAGGTGAATACTATTTATCTCCTTCCTATTCATGGGCATCACTCACCTTTTTTTGTTTTGTAGTGCAAGACGACAAGTCCAATGATCCGTTGGGAATCCAACTTCGTTACTTGAAAGTACATAAACACATACTGACACACACACACACATACACTGTCTCTACAAGTGCGTAGAGACAGTGTATGTGTGTGTGTGTGTCAGTATGTGTTTATGTACTTTCAAGTAACGAAGTTGGATTCCCAACGGATCATTGGACTTGTCGTCTCGCACTACAAAACAAAAAAAGGTGAGTGATGCCCATGAATAGGAAGGAGATAAAAAATGGTTCTTTAAGATGTACATTTAGCCATAGCGCCTTTAAATAAAGGCAGTTGACCATATTGACGACCAGCCTGCTAAGCTTTTTAACAAGGAAATGTTAACAAAACAAAAATTAACAAAACATATTTTAGTTTTTAGCGAATTTCCCTATAGGGAATACGCTATTACGGTAGTAGCCATGGTAAGACCTAAGCCCGGGACCACTTTACTTTTTCATTTTGAGGTCCCCAGAAGCCAAAAACACCGTTCGTTCATTTTCATATATATGTATATATATATATATATATATATATATATATATGTGTGTGTCCGTGGTACCGATAACTTTTGAAGCGGACCTCCGATTTTGATCAAATTTGGTATGAAGGTGTAAGACCAGGTCTATTTTCATGAGTTCGCGAACCAGCATTGTCGGGTTATGGGAACGGGGTTTTATGGGGTTTCGAAGGGGTAAAAAATGGGTTTTGGCATTTTTGAACCTCATTTGAGTATTTTAACTAAAACCATTTAAAAGAGCTTAAAAAACCCAACAATTTAGTATTTTGAATCATTAAAATAGCTTAACTGGTTATGGAGAAAATTTAAATCCAGTTCCCCATGTTATTTTTATGGGTTAATCTTTAAAAAGTTATATATCGCTTATTTATAAACACATCTTAATAAAAATTTTGATGAACCTGTCCTATTTGATGAGTAATTAAAATTTGATAAAAAACCCACATGGCAGCAAACCTACATGTCAAATCCCACGGTATTCTCATGGAAAATAAATGTATAATGGGAGCAAGAGAGATGGAGATAATAAGATGTCTGTTCCTAATAATCAGCTGACCATCTGTCATTTGCTTTTGTCAAATTTGGAATGTTTATGTTTTGGGATTTGCAAACAAATAATTCTTTTAGCATGGAAGCTTTGGATAAGCACTTTTATTACTGTAAAAATACATTTATTATTTCAATATAAATTTTATTATATAAATTATTAAATAAAAATAATTAACCCAGAAAAAATGCCATTAAATATATCATATATCCTTCTAAAGATTATAAGATAGCCACAAATTTCTTTGATGTTGAAAAAAATAATTCTGGAAATTCGCTCAGTACGCAGGTCTGCTGCGACGGGGGTATTCATTTAATTTTATTGTTATGTTAATGTTAATGTCTTATTTGTAAATATTGTATCCTCTGTTGTCTGAAGATATGATAGTGAAAAACTATCATGTTGTTTTTTTTTGTGTGATGCCGGTTCACACAGTTGATGCACATCTCTGGTCGTCCCTTGGAGCGGTTCGCTCAGTTGATGCATCCCTAGCTACCTGACTCCGGTCAATTTGCGCAGTTGATGCATGCCCAATTTTGTCACTAGATATTGTGACCGCTTTTATGACATATGACGGTCAACAATAGAAAATATTTCACTGCTTGGCCTTTATTTTTGGCAATTTTTACTAAAGCTTCTTAGCTAGCGGCCGCTTTTCTGAGGACTAAAAACTAGACAATCTGATCACATAAATAGCGGGAGTACTATCAGCTCCAGGATCTTTGACATTCTTCAAACTCGACAGAACCTAGACAGCCTTCGTCAATTTGGTCGTCTTATTGGGGTTTATTTACTATTTGCATATTCCGAAATTGCATTTATTTAACTATTTGATGATGCACACAAGTTTTGTGGGGAAGCCATAGAGCTTTTGTAAAGTTAGAGGTTATTAAAACAGACTATAGAGCTCCTTACATAGGTAATACATTTTAAAATCACTTGTTATTGGAATGTAAAAGAGAGATTTATTTAGTACTATTGATAAAAGTGGGTTGATAAAATCATGGGGACATTGCGTGCACAAAAGACTATGTTGAAGAACGCAAAAGAAATTCAATGATATTCTTTCACAATTTATTTAAAGATCCCTGGTTTAAATTTGTAACTGCAAAATATTGTTTCAGTTTGTTTCCTTCTATAATCTACAACAATCTATAATGACAAACAAATTGATATTTTATTTTATTTTTATTGGGAAAAAGGGGGGTGTAAGATACCTAATATTTTACAGCTAAAATATCTTAACTATATTTGTTTTTCAATTAGTAAAGGTTTGGTTCCTTTTTTTTTAGTTATTTGGATAGATGTATAGTTATTTGTGTTTTGGGAGTTGGGGAGGAGAATAAATTACTTGGTATGGTAAAATTTTAAAGCATAATGTAGGCAGTCCAGCCCTGACTACAATTAGTGGTAATTATAAGCTGTAGTAATATTTTTAGGTGATATACACTTGGTGATAATTTGGTGGTCAAACTTTCCAATGAGCATATCACGGCTACTTGAAACATTTTATATGATTGCAACAAGTTCATATAATTCTACTCATTTGCATTTTTCTGGTTTATGCGATTGGCATACTCAACTGACAAACACGTGAATTTTTTTAGGCTGAATAGACCTTTACCCACCGCTAGTGCTATTCACCATGCTATGTGTTCACAGTGCTGTATTCCAGTCAGCCAGATGAGTTGCAATTGACTAAGTGTGTGTGTTATGTTGTAGGGCAGCTGTTTGAGTCTGATGATACATACATGTTACACAAGTGCGAAAGCCACCCAGACTGTCCGCACTGCGAAAAGACGATGCCCACCAAGTGTCTACTCAACCGGCACATTACCCACAACTGCAAACAGCTCTACTTCTGCCCACACTGCCATCGCACCTTCTCTGGCAAGATCTCCTACATGAAACATATTCAGGTAATGAAATGGAGGTACTGTACACTCTTTTCATCCAGACTGATTTGGTAAACGGCTGGCCATATAGGTAAAAGTCTAGCAGAGTCTGCCATGAGTATGGCTTTATTAACTAATATTAATGAGGTATGGTAATACAAATAATATCCTAGACATAATTATTCATTGTGTACATATTTAACAAAGAATAAAGTAAAGAGATTGCCAGGGAACACTTTAACAGAAACCAAAGAAGCCTTGATTACTGGGGTTTACTGGCACAAAAGTCACTAAAATTACCCAAAATACGGGTGGCAACTTTTACAAAATGCTGTGTCCTCTACCAGTTAGAAAATATTTGGGTCTCTTTCCTTTGTCTGCAGCTTTCCAGAGCCGCTCTAACCTAATAGCTATTAAATAAATAACATTTACTTTAAGTAGTAAAATGTATTTGCAAGAAACAAAGTTTCTAACTTTTAATTTGTACACAATAATAGTAGTTTATGCAGCAATGGTATTATAAAGACCTTTAAGACACACATATGTCGTTTGACATTAGGTTGTTCTCATTCTTAAATGATTACACTCTTTTGAGGTTTTGAAAACTCATGTAGAAACTAAAACATGAATTGTAATGAGAACTATCAGCTGATGTGCGAATTGTAACCTTACAAAAATGTAACACTACAGATTATTTGTCAGTGTGAAGAAGAGTCTGGGTCTGGCAGATCTGGATGAACAAGATTGTGCATCTCTTTTCAACAAGGTTTTCTTATATAACAACCCTAAAACCTTTTATTTATGACCATTAAATAAAGGTGTAGGTATTATATGCATCGTTCATGAAAATCATATCGTCTGTCCAGTACTAATCTTGTGCCAAGTAGTGATTAAACAACATTTATCAGATGTAATTGGAATTGTTTCTTTTCAATAAAATGTATTAAACAAAATCTCAAAATTTTAGTAGTACATGCATAAGTAATTGGGCGTATAAAACCTAAACGCCTTATTAAAATAAAGTTTACATGGTGTATAGTTCCTCATTTGTTTACAAGAAAAAATTATTGTTATTTGTTGTGTTTCATCCCCAGGCCCATACTGGTGTGAAGTGTGACAATGAATGTCTGGCGTGTGACCAGAAAACGCATGGCAATGGAGAGGTCATCGAGCACACTTGTGTAAGTTATGGCTTTTAAGTTAGTAAATCCCTCTTAGTACGTTGATTACCGTACTGAAAAACACAATATGCTATTAAGTTGTAGCTTGGTAGACTTTCAAGTATAAAGTACCATGGTGTAAGTAAATAAGGTATGCTCTTCAGACAGACAAGTTTGGGAGCATTCTGCACGTTGGTGGCGAAGGCAGGGTAGGGGTTGATGTCACCTTGGGATGAGAGCATCTCACAGAACAGTGTGACGCTTCTCGGATAAACTTTGATTTAAAATAGTTAGTCAATAAAAAATTATAAAATTTGGGGAATTTATTAATTGTAAACTTAGAATGCTTGTAAAATCAGACTATTTTAATCAATTAAAAAAAAATTATTTACTATGTACAACTTGAAATGTTTTTAATTTTGTGAAATGTAACAGAAAAAAGTTAGTTGGCTACCATATTGCATATTATTTGGTCAGGAGTAAGTGAAAGAAAACTCAACCTGCGGGAAAGTTTCAGAGGAAGAGACAAATTTAATAAAAGTAACAGCCTTATTCCATAGCTAGGTGGAATTAGATCAGGCAAAATGGTTCGAAATTTTAGTATTTAATCACAGTAAAAAGTATATTGAACTTTTGTTTAGATTGTTTTCATTTTTACAATAAATGTTAATTTTATTTAAAAGGTCATGAAAGGTGTTAATCATAACTGACTTCCTTAATTACTGTGTTTTTTTTTAACATTGGTTAAACGTTTTATTAACTTAATTAGTCTTAAGTTATTACTTGCTCACCTGCTCACCGCACTCTAACACTGCGTCGCCGTTTGTCTTGTAGAGAAGCGGATGCTGCCCGCCATCAAGTTAGAAGCGTTTCAATGGTGTAGTACCGATGTCAAAGACACTGTACTTTTGAGTTATTACTGTCGTTACCAGTCAAATCCAAGTTGTGAAATGATTTATTATATTTCTTGCGTTGTGTTGAAATGGTTCTTGTAATGGTACGACCTCTAGATCACTTAATACTACAAAAGGTTTAAATTACCTTGTTGCTGCCAAGTGATCCTTAAATCAGGAAAGACGACCTAAGATTTCGAACGGCAGGTGTTAATTTTCAATCTGTGACATCAATTTAAAATCATTCCTCTTTCACGTTGGGGTGTGAAGAGTTTGTAAAATAATAAAATTTACACATGGACACAAACACACACAAAAATATTAATTTAAAACACTGGCCAGTACAAAAAGGCAAATGACAAATGAAATGAAATGCCGGCCACCGATGGTGAGTCATGACTGGGCAAATTGATTTCGTCCTATCCTCAACCTTTATCTCTATGTCCGGTCCTTCTCTATCCTTATCACAATCACCTATTACAGTATCTCTATTGTATATCATATTGGACTCAACGGATTGTTTTTCATTTAAAAAGTTTTGTTTCATTTAATGGTCTCATTTAATTTGTTTAATTTAACAAGTTTTTCTTAGATACCCGATATATTTATAATTTTTCTGTTGTGCTCTTTTTTACACAAATAAAGAACTCTAAATTTGTATTTACGTCGGATTAGTTATAATTTGATTCAATAAGATGATTTTCATAAGCTGACATTGTTGATTTTTTTAAATGTGCTGGGTGAACAACCCAAAATTGTTAGGCCGATTTAAAAACTCGGGCAGTCGTCTTCTTAATTATTAGATATACACCGGTCTTATTGGTCTTATCTTGTGTACAAGATTGGTCTCTTCATGTGTTAAAATACCAAGCTTAGTCATGCTAATTTCTTATTTTTTTATTTTTGCTGTTTTTGTCGCCTAGATTAACAAATGATTTAATTCACAAGTAAGAACTCCTTCTGTTTTTAGGAAAAACATTACAATGACAACTCATCAGGAAAGAAGTACAAGTGTTACATATGTGGACAAGCATACAAACGTCAATTGAATCTGGTAAGCACCATAAAACTAAACAATACATTTTATAAATAACAAACCCTTGTGAACTAGATTTGTACCCATAATTTTTAAAATGCAATACACAATTAAGGTTCGTAATATTAGCTCACTCATTCTTATATTTAAGTAAAGTATACAGAGGTTGTTTTAAGATTTTAATTTTATAATTCAATATAGAAAGGACTTCTTTTGCGGTTCTCTAGAAGAGATTAAAATAGGTTCCATACAAATAATCTTCAAATTAGAGATGTACGAGTAATTAAAAAATGCTCCAAAGTAGAGCAATAGGCAACGATTGTGACACAGTCGCAGAAAGCTCGGCTGCAGTGATAGGCTGCACCAGAAAGTTGCTCATCTCTACTTCAAGTTTGATTTAACAGGAAATATCCTAAACAGTGCTTTTCCCCATTAGGAAAATGCTTCTACTATGCTTGCATTGAATAATACTATACATAGCATGATTCTGTTGAATAATGCTTTATTGAATAATACAGTATAGTAGAAGCTCTCTTAACCGACCAATACAAGACTGGACTATGGTCGGATAATGAAAAAGGTTGTTTAAACCGAATAATACCAGAAATATGTGTTAAAAATCAATAATTAAACAAGTGAAAAATGTTAAAAATTGTTGCAAAGCAATCAATTGTTCCTAAGGCAATCAATTAGTTAATAAAGTAAACAGACAGTTATGGTATAAAAAAACTGTTAAATAACAAAATTAGCAAACACAGCACGATGAAAAATGCCATCAAGAAATATTGAGAGCAACTGACTGAATTTGACTTGCTGCAAAAGCGTATGATCATCCTGTTGAAACATGAGTTATTTTTAGATCATTATCACAACATCGGCTCCCACGGTGGAAGTTTGTATATTCCAGGAAAACGGTCGGTTAATCAGATGGGCGGTTGATCCAAGGTCGGTTAAAAGAGCTTCCACTGTCATACTAATTGAATACTATTGCAAACATTTTCTGGTGATTTAAAACATGGAAGTTCTTGGTATATAAGTTTTATTCAGTAAATAAGCATGAATTTGGAGGCTTCCTCATTGAGATGATCGGCTTGGCGAATGAGCGAAGCGAACGAGCTCGTTTTTAAAATGGAAGAGCGCGAGTGAGCGGAGCGAACGAGCTTTGTGTGAGAACGAAAGTAATAATTTTACCGAGCTTAAGCTCGGTCCTCCTGGTACTGATCTGAAACAAAGCACTGTTTGTACGGAGAAAATTTTGTTTCCATCCAAGAATTTTTTATATTTTGGTTGAATATGGGGATTGTGGCCTCAAGGAATCGATTGGAGTTGGTCCCATGGCTCGGGAAAATCTGGGTTTTGTCCTAGAGCCCTTCAAAGTTCCTATGTTAGCCTTATGGAGATGTTTTGTGGCCAGGCTATTTAATTGAACAAAATCAGCTGATTATCAGAGATATAGGCCTAAACCAATGTGTTGCATTTTTAACCTGTGGTTCAACAAGTTTATACCAAAGTGCCCTTTGGCGTGACGAGTGAGCGATGTGAACGAGCTTGTCTTAAAAAGAAGATGGTGAGTGGGCGGAGCAAACGAGCTTTGTCTGAAGAAAGAAAATGATAATTTTACTGTGCATAAGCTATGCTTATTTACTATGCATGCATATTTATTAATATGAGTTATTTATTAATTTTTTTATGTACCTTATGTGCTAGGAAGATTTTGAAATCTCTCGTATACGTCTTTCCATTCCAGACTGAGAATCTATCGTGCCTGAAGGTGTAATTAATGTCATCTAAATATTTAGATTTAATACTCTCAACTTTTTATTTTATTTTCCAGGCTAAACATTGTTTACAACACCAGTCAAAGACAAGTTGGAAATTCAAATGCACTAAGTGTGATGACGTTTTTGAGAAAGAAAGAACTCTCCGTTCTCATTATGAAAAAGTTCATAAGATGCCCAAAACCTGGATCTGTAGATTTTGTGGAAAATCTATGTCTACAAAACTCAGTGTTCAGATTCATGAGAGGATTCACACTAATGTAAAACCTTATGTTTGTGAATGGTGTGGAAATGCATTTAGGTAAGTTGAATTTGTCATTTGTCATAAGTAAGGATTCATTTAAGTAATGCTTGTGAAATTTTGTGATAAACCTTTCTTCTATGTTTTTGCTTAGTATTTAGTCAAGTCTACAAAAAATAAAATGAGTTTTTACCCAATATACTATCCAGCTAGCAGTTAAGCACAGACCACAATTTTCCTACAAGGGGGCAAATTTAAATAATATTTTTTAATACTAGGAGTCCATGAACTTCTAACCCAAAAGTCTCGATTAACATTTCCTTCATGCTTCATTTGGTTTCAGTGAGTTATTTGATTACTACTACAGTAGGCTCTAGATGATGCAGGCTTCAGTTGTGACATTCAGTCTGACAAAGTAAAGTGGTGTAGGTCATGAGGCATCATGTTGGTCGTTTTGGAGTACAGTTGACTTTGTAGTGCAACAGTTTTAATAAGATTTTAATATCCTTTGTTAATTATGTGGACTTCTATACTTTACAATTGTCCTAATACTAGGTATGTAACTCATTACTGTACTTTTAAAGCAAAGTTATGAAAGATTTAAGAAGGAATACACCACCAGGAATCCAGAATTTTAAGAAATAGAGTATCACTTAGAATACTGAACACAGCAAAACACAGGGCTAAACTGAACTAAACTAACCCTTCCTGAATGGTAACTGCCGGTTGCTGGGTAAAGCCCATCAGAGAGCACATAACAAAATGCCTATAGATATGGTACATATAATACACTTAGATACAATTTTAGACACACTTAGATGAATTAGTTGTTGGAAGATACTTACTTTATTTCTGTACAATATATATCGCAAATTAAAAATGCTGTTTGCACATTTGTTCAGCTAAGGCTAGGAAGGTTAAGAATTTATCACAGAAATTTGTTTTTATTTAAACTAAATAACAGTTAACTTGACAAAAAAATATATACATATATATCTTGCTTTCATCTTGCATTGCTAGCTACTTCAGAATTTTTGAAAAATGTTCAAGTTAGTATGAGCAAAAATTTAATACCTTCAACCATAAGAATTCTTTTTCATTGCAAAATAGCACTTTCAAGATAATCAGTTTGTGTTATCTGGAGTGTGCATGCTATTGTTTGTAACTTCCAAAGTTTTGTTTTTCAGGAGGGATGGGTTGGTTGTTAAAGTTGATTCTCGGTTTTTTGTTTTTGACGATTAAACCAATAACAAGAATTGATAACAAATGTCGGTTTTAGGTTTAATTTTACTAACAAAAGATAAAAGTAAACCAAAATAAATTACCTATAAAGGAAAGGACGTCCACGGTTCTAGGACGATAACAATACGATTGTAATATGAGCTGAGATATATGGAATACGGAACACCTGCCGATAAGAGCTCTATTGTTTGGCATCAGGCCAGAGAGGATCGTTTATCTGATATCCTTAACAGTTCCCTAATTCATTATATTTGGTTTCTGATCCAATTGTCGTAAAAAAAATTACAGCTCATTTTCTTCAAGTGATTTTAACGAATTGAATAAAACTTGAAACAAAGTTGTATGACTTATGGTTCAAAGTGTATATGTGAATTAATGTTATTATTATGTTTTTTCAATATTGAACTGAAAACTACTAGAACAGTCCTTGTTTTTTATAAATACACATTTTTCAATTATATAAATCAAATTATTATTTTATTAAATTAAAATAAATAAAACTAAAAATAATTGTCTGAACCAAATACATCTCGTTACGCATAATAGATGGTAATTGTTAAAAAAAATGAGACATGGAAAAAGACTCTTATGAAGGTATTTCTTAACTTTTTTTTAAATTTGGTTGGATTTTTTTACCAACATTTTTATTTTATCCTCCCACATATTTAATCAATTCCTACAAAAATACAATAGTCA
This sequence comes from Neoaliturus tenellus, assembly GCA_030545055.2. NCBI lineage: Eukaryota > Metazoa > Arthropoda > Insecta > Hemiptera > Cicadellidae > Neoaliturus > Neoaliturus tenellus. The sequence continues at coordinate 127,316,390 of CM061533.1, forward strand.
AAACTTTTGATTTTTTAGTTTTAGGTTTTGTTTAAAATTTCAAATTTGTCCACTAAAATGGTTGTATTGCTTTTTGACTACTTTCAGATATAAGGCCATTATTATAGTTGGATAAACATTTAATATTTATATATTTTCTTGCAATGACTAAATGGTTGATTTAAAAAGCATAAATGTGTAAGAGGCGGAAAATAGGGCTCGGCCTGATTTTTAGATAGTAACGTTGAATTGTTTCATGTTTACTATATATAAAAAAAAATTAAAAAAAAAAACTGAAAAACTGAAAAACCGACAACCAGTGCCAGTGAAGAACTGAACCGAAACCAATCTGATAAATTTTGCAACCAACCCATCACTATTATTCAGTTTTATAAAGTAACAGCTATTATTAAAAATTTATTATGGATTTTGGTCATTTATTAAATACAATAATTAATATTAGTTGATAACTAATGCAGATCAAGTGTGCTGCATACAGTACGCTCTCGTTCATCGGACTCGGCGACATCGGAACTCCGCGTCATCGCAACTGAAAATCTGGGTATTATTTATTTTTTTTTCTTACGAAATAAATAATTTTTCCGTTTTAGCGCCTTCAATTTCCATTTGTTCTATCAGTGAAGTATCACATTTTGCATCAAACGTCATCAGGCGTTTTCCATAATCTGTACCCATCGATGTGATTTACGAGGCCGTGGAGTATTCGCACAAAAATAGAAAGAGGAAGGGGGCAGGAAGTGAACATACGCTTCGACCGCTTCCTAAACTCAAACTGTCATTCAGTCTGTCTCGCGTCGCGACTGCACCTGTGTTACGTGTAAGTCAGTTGACTGCTGGAATATGAGTGGAATATGAATATGGAATATGAGAACAAAGATTTTGGATCTGTATTTCCTGCTTTGTTTTTATTCCTATAGAATAATTATTACCATGTTGAAAGTTTGAGTGCCTTATTTTCATAAAATCTCTTGTTATCTTAAAAACAAGAGTGAATACAATCACGATGGGTCACCGTACGGGCGGAAATGATGACTCACGACGGACTCCGCTTCGTCCGCCACATTAGTTCCGATGAACGAGAGTGTACTGTATTAACTTGTACATGAGGATGGGTGAGAAGTTGCTCACTAAAATCAATTAAAACCTAAATTTACAATCAAAATTAATTTTAATATAATTACTCAAGGTCCCAATTCTTAATCAATGCGAGAAGATTGTCAGTAAATTGCTTTAGTAAAGCCGTACTCTCTTGGGCCAACTCTCTTTAAGCTAAGCCAGATGTAGGCCTAGTCCTCAAAAAACCGAAGTGAGTTTTGCAATGTTAATAAACATAGAATCAACCCAATCTTCTAGTAAAAATTATATTGTAAAACTTTCTTTTGTGGATAGTTAATAGATTCATTATTGGCTAAATAAGTAGAATTTGTGCAATGGTCATTCAGTTCTCATAATTTATAATAAGTAAGATTCATAATCTACCCTTTTTTATTTAATACTTTTAAAATTCTTTTTATACATTTTTTATTGTTTTAAACAGTTTTCTAGCAGGATAACAATATTTTTACTTTGAACTTAATGAAGACTAATTTACAGTAGGCTCTTGCCAATTCAACACATATGACCAGGACCTTGTTGAATTATAAAAGATTATGTATTACTGGAGGTATCATTAAAAAATGCTAATTAACCTTTGAGGAAAGGGTAAAACAGGATATATTTAAACGGATTACAAATAACAAAACACTTCAATATAAAAATATACCATTAAATTAACATGGAAATACAGTTTGAGTCTTGGAAGTCTATTACAAGAACATTTCACAAAAGAACACAAATAAAAATAATCAAGCTGAAGAGAGATATTTCTAAAAAAAAATTGTCAGATTATACAGTAGAGCCTTTCTTAACCGAACTTAACACCTTCAATGAAACATGTTTTGTGAAACGCTAAGAGAAACATAAATTTGTTGAATAAAATCAACCATACAAAATATTTTGATATGTTGCTTTAAGTTTTTTTTTTTTTTTTTTTTTTTTTTTTTTTTTTTTTTTTTTTTTTTTTACATATTTATATCAAACCAGTATACTTGTTGCTCAAAATCGAGAAGTTCTATTTAGACTGTCACATGTCTTTGCTAAAAATGTCAACTCAACTCGATCTCCAATGTTATTTTAATGGGAAAATTTTAAATTTATATTATGGATAGCATCTTTATTTTAAGTCAGATTTTCACCAAATTTTGGCAGAAACAACTATACACCAAGACCTATCCAACGACACCAAGAACTTGAAAATCAGTTTAAATTTGGGAGAGAAGTTTTCTTAACAAAAAAAGCCATAGCGTATTAAATAAGTATAGATTTGATTGTACCATCATAATTTTAAAGAGGGGTAGTGTACATTTGTGGGTGTATTAACCAAGTAACTTGCTGTTATGTCCTTATTTAATTCCCAAAGGGTGTCATGTTTTCAAAAAATGATATACTTCTTAGTAATATATTTTTACTTCTAATTTGATGCCTTGGAAAACTACAATAATAACTATAATTTAACTCTAAAATTAAGATTTTCTCCTAAAAAAGGCTGTAATTTTTTTATTTGAGTTAATAAGGCAGTTTTACAAACACCTCTTAGCTGGTTTATCTTCCCCACACTATCAAATAAATTGTTGGCTTTCATTTATCTTATATGGCGAGTAAAACAGCATCCATTATTTTTTAGGTCGAAAGCAAATCTAATTCAGCATCATGCTAAACATACTGGGATTCGGCGTCATAAATGTCCTGTTTGTGGCAAGATGTTTTCACGTACATTTTTCCTAAAGACACATTTACGAGTGCATACGGGAGAGAGACCCTATCAGTGTGACATTTGCGAACAAAGATTCACCCAAGTTGGGGACATGCGAAGGCACCGAAAGAGGCACGAACAGAGCAGCAGTGCGAGTGTGACGCAGCCTCAACAGGCTCCGACGGTGATCATTGTGCGGAGAGGACTCTCGCGCAGCCTGCCAGTGGTCGCAATCAACGCGATACCAGCGGCAGACAGGCAGCAACAGTGAAATACTAGCATTTAAGAAATGAACTTAGTGTTAGGAGAATAGTTTCGTCAACACAACAAACGATCATGCTGAATTTTAAAGAAGTATCAAAGGTTTTTGCCAATTGGATTGTCAACTTTAAGATTTTTGAAAAGGCGGTTTAAAACTTCAGAGTGCTTACCCAGATTTAAAACTCAGCAGGAACATGCCAAAATTATTGTAAGTTTTGGAAATCATATTTTTTTAGGCTCCACTTTCAATGTTGTCCCATACAGATAATTTTTTAATGTACTTTGGTCTTATTACATTGGAGTTCTGTGGTTTTCATGAGCTTATCTCCTTGAAATCGCAGGAGTCTTTGTGCTGGGAATATATCTGCAATTATATTGTAAAATATAAAACTGTTAAAATTCTGTAAAGTTGTGGTAATTTCTGATAATATAGGAGGTATAATTTAATCGGAATCTTCTGTATTCAAAAATGGGGCTTCATTGTTTGTTGTAATTAAGATTTTCATCTTTGAAGTTGAGTCAGTTATTTGTTTTGTTTACCAATTTAAACTTGTTTCTCATTTACATAATAGAAATTTGATACTGCATAGTTTGGTGTGAATTGTAAATGGTAGCCAATTTACATTATCTTTTTTGTTGTACATTGTGGGAAGTGCACATGTAGTGGGTTTAAAATGGTGTGTTTTTTGTTTTGTTTTTTTTCTTGCTGGATAGTATTATTGGTGAAATACTCTCCCAAATCAACAAGTTCATATACAATTTTGAGAACATTTTAAATTTAATTTGTCCTCTCAATTTTTTGGAAACGCTTCCTGGACAAAACAGTTTGTGGAGGTTCCCTGTTTTCTATTCAGTTGCTCTTAATAGTTTGTATTTAACTAACTGATATCACTGACATAAGGTAGTTAGAGAGTTATTCTGTAATTTATACGACTAAATCGTTAAGAGACGTTTAAATTTCTTTATTAAGGACTTTATTGTTTATGTAAATTAATTAATGCAAATTATCTTGAGCTTTAAAAATTGTGACAGTGTGGCGTAAGATTACTCATTTGTTTCCTTTTCCAACATTTTACGCATAGCATTTATTTGTACGTTTCCTGGATCATTAATAGACAATGACCTGATTTCTACCTTAGAGTTTACAAGCCACAGCTCAAGGTATTTTGTGTATGGCTCATAAAGTAGGTAAAGCAGCTTATTCTCAATTTTGGGCATAAAATCCTATATTCAGGATGCTTATCTAGTTCAAAGGTAGATGGCCACTATAACTTTAATTAAGTTGAGCACCATTTAAACATGTTGAAGAAGCAATCTGTTTAAAATGAGGTTTAGCAGGCCCTCTCTTAAAAGGCCATCATGGGACTGTGACTAGACCGGATAACCTAAAAGGACTGTTAAACGGGAAATCATGTTAATACGTAAAATACAATGTAATAAAACGTAACATTGATACCTCATGAAATAAACTCAGTCTCTTACATTAAAATCTACTTTTGCAACTTTTCTTACGAAATGTACTCAATAACCAAGGAAAATGTGTATTTTGTACGTATCTGCACTAATTGTTGAACTGAAAACAGACTATCTTTACCCATCAATACACCATATAATTTATGCACCATAAAAAACTGCACACTCACAATTAGTTGAACTTAAACTCCTTTTTTTATGTTTTATTACAAACAAATATGCTCCTCTACTGTATTTCTACACTAGACGCAAGATAGAATAAAAAATTACGTTGGTAAAAGTTTGACAGTATGTAGTAGGCTAAATTTTGGGTTTTCCATGCAATCCATATATAAACGCTGAACGTATGCGTTTTTACATCAATAAAGCAATAAGGATGGGAACGGAAGTCTCTTGATTCCAAGAAAAGGCCGGTTAAAGCGGCCCATTTTGGATTCAAGGGCGGTTTAACTGAGCTCTCTTTTGTCCCCGAGCAGAGGCGAATTTCCGGGCGCTGGTTGATCCAGGGCCGGTTAAGAGAGGGTCTACTGTATTTAGATATGTTTAAATGGAGTAAAAAAAAGGAAATTAAGTTCTAAATTGGTTTAATTTAATATCGGATATTGACCTCTATTGGATACATGAGATAAACATTACATAAAATCATAATTCACATACAAATTTTTGTATGGGAGATTCAGTATCTAATCTGCCACATCACATCCCTAAAGAAATTACTTTTATTAAAAAAATATGTTAACTGATGTGTTTCAAAAACATTTATCAACAAAAGTGGTAAAATTGAAATTAATGAAAGACAATTGTTCCATAAGAAAAGAAAATTTTTTTTAAATGTTTATGGAATTATTGTTCAATTCTTTTTCCACTATGCAGGCATGTAACCATATATACAACCCTTCCCTCTACACTATTTTAATATGCATTGTACTGGAACATATTTATGATCAAAACATTTACAATAATAATGAATTAATATTTTTTTTAGGTGTAAGCCAAACCTAATTCAGCACCAAGCTATGCACACGGGTATTAGAAAACACAAGTGCCCAGTTTGTGGAAAGATGTTTTCGCGGCCGTTTTTCTTAAAGACTCACTTACGAGTTCATACGGGAGAGCGACCATACCAATGTGAAATTTGTGAGAAGCGGTTTACTCAGCTAACCGACATGCGACGCCACCGCAAACGGCACGACAAGCCCACGACCAGGATGGAAGGGACGAAGAACAGCATTAAGAAGCCCACCACAAAGATAGAAGGGAGGTTCCGGAACAGCTTCAGGAGAAAATATGCGGAGGAAGTGCATGAAGAAATCATTTATGTGGCGGTGGACAATGAGGAGCTCGTGGGACAGACTTTTGAAGTAATGACTGAGGAGGAAATACCCGTGATTGTTCAAGCTGATGATGTTACCTACGAGTCGTTCCCCATAGTGGAAACTGTTGAACTGAAGTATGAAACTGTTGAGACTTGCGATGATAACTAATGTCTATAAAGTGTACTGAAAACTGTTGAATGAGATTTGGAGTGCATGAGCAAATAATATTTGTAAGTCAATAAATTAATTTAATTTCTTTTAGTTCTTCAAATAAATTATACCTCTATTCTTCTCAAACTTAACGGATGTACTTACCAAGTCATGGAATACTTTGAGGGCCGCTTTCCTCAAGCATGTTAACTCAAAAAATTAACTTTCTTAATGAAGAAAAGAACTAAAAAAGTGTGTTTTTGGTAAAAAAAAAAACCCAATTTGTCCGTTAGTTATGGCCAGTTGTTTTTAAACTTAGCATTTCGGAATAGGCAATTAAAATTAACACATTTAAAGTATTTAATACTATTTTGATAATATTTCACAATTTATAGATATTCAACTTTGAAATTTTAAAATGGCTGCCATTTTGAATCAGAAAAAGAAAAAGATAAAAATACATTAAATGTTTTACGGGTAGTGTAATTAATTCAATATTAAACTTGTCAATTTTGGTTTAAACTTGAGTTAAGGTTTTTGAAAAAGATCATTAAGAATGTGGCGGTTACTCTTATATAAAAAAAAATTTATATTTTAAAAATATACAGTGAAATTGAATGGTTCTTAACACTTAACGTTCGCTGCTAGCGTTGTATTTATACAATGCTGTGTTATTGTTGAAAAATGGAACCAGTGTGGGGCTAGCAGTTGGGCAATTTGCTTGCTGGTGTTGTCGCACTTGTGGATGGTATTTAATGACTTTTCTGCACTAGTAGTTTTCAGCTTCCGCCATTTTTATGTTCCATTTTTTCATAATTATTACCCTTATTCAATATAATCCATTCATTGAAAAAAATTTACGCATATGTATGTATATGTGATTTTAATTGAAAAATTGCATAAATTAACAACATACATTCAGGTAGTTGTAAATAAGTATAATTAAAAAGCATATTGCAATTTTTGTTACCTTTACGTTGAAATACTTTTGAGGCATATTTCTGAGTAATTATTAGAGAGTAGTGCAAAAGTGGAGGGAGTATTGTGTGGGTTTGTGAGGAAGACTGGCGCCAGGAGTGGGCATTGAATTTGTAGAATGCTTCTTCAAGATAGCCAGTTGAAACTCCCTGTTTTAATGTTGGACGACCTCTGTTCACCTAAATCAGACTTCTTACAGCTAATAGTAAGTGAAAATACAATAAAGAAAATTCAGCTTATAGCAAATTATGTGCATTTCAGCAGTGAACATGTTAACTACTAAGACAGAGGTCTGCCAGGTTTTTTTGGGAAATTCAGTCATTGTGGATTTCATGAATATGTAAATTAAAGTCTGAGTAAATTAAGTGTAGATAAATATGCTGGATTTAGGCCTTTGGATTATTGACCAGCTAAAAAAAAACAGTGACCTTCAATGATTCATACTAGACAATTGTGCATGTTATACTGTTTAGAGTGCTGGACTACAACCAAATCAGTGATACTATGGTTTTGAATCCTTGTGTCTGCCTATAGTTTATATTGGTACTGCTGTCCACTTTCTGCTGTTTTTAGTGCTGTTAGTCTTAATATATTAGACTAAACCTACATTTCAAATTCCATTACTTACACTTAAATTACATTTTACATTTACATTAAGAGACCTATACACAGTCGTGTGCCGCATGCTGTGATCTGCACGTTTGTGCAATGCTGGACAAAAAATCCCCATGTGTGTAGTAGGCCTACAACGTGCGTCGCGCAATGTGGGATGCACAACTGGTCTGAAATCTAAACTGTTTAAAAATTTAGGCGCGACGAGCGCTGCAGGATGGACGTGTGTGGACTGCTGTCATGCAGATGCGCAAGAAGGATCATGATGATGGTCAGTTGATGGTGTAACACTGCATATCTTTTTGGAATCATGGTAGACTCAAACGCATTAATAATTTCTTTCTGTATTTCTCTGTAAATTTTTTATTTCTCTCTATACTTTGTCTAAGCATAGCCTACATTGACTTCATAAAAAAGATAACGACTTAATTGGGGGAGCTTTTGTAGGGAGCCCATAACAATTCAAGCAGCAATAAATTAAGTGAAGTTTTTTATGTAGTATACAATTTAAAGCCTTTTAATGATAAATAAGCCCCAGCTATTCCTAAAATAATTTATGTAATCATCTCATCTGGGTGTTTTATTTAAATTCCCTTAATAGGCTAAGTTCATATCTGGGAACCGTTTCTTATTTAATAACCTTTATGAAAAATCTTCCATTTTCTTTTCCACAGATTACTTATAACACATAGAATCGATTAAAACAATGCTGATACCTTTCATTTGCTGACTGATATTGTCGCTTTACTGCACGACACATAAGATTGAGCAGCACAAACCACCGTGTGTAGGCGTATTTTCGGTGTGCAGTAACAACGCCTGTATATGGGCCGATTTAAAACTTGGATCTTCATTTTTTAAATTGTCAGTGGACGTTAAATGCTATAAAATGATTGATCTTTAAATTTTATTCTGATTTAAGAATATTGTTTTAAAATATATTTGTTTGACAAAGGGACAGCTAGGATTTCTGTAATAATGGAAACAGAATGGTGGACATTCTACTGTATGGTAAATTTTACAGTGATTATTATTATTATAAAATCTACTTTGCTGTCAAAATGGCTAATTGTATTATATTGAACAGAACGCAAGTATTCTCATTCTCAAGTCCTATTTTATTCATCAAATCCTGGAAGACCAAACATTTCTGGTACAAAATCTTCTAATGACTTGAGAATAACTGTTGCTTCTTTTTGTTTATCCTTGGAAACTAACGCCTCAGGAACCATAACAACTTGCATTTTAGCTGCCTTTGCTGCCAATACTCCATTATATGAATCTTCAAACACTAGACACTGACAAATAAAATGTTATTAATTACAAAAATGTTATCAAGCTTTAAGTATAACTTATATTGCATTTCAATAAAAAATGAAATATATTCTCTTAGACTTTCATGTGTCATAATATAAAATCATGAAAAACACTTTTTTGGGGGTTTTTGACACATTTTATGTTTATTACACTAAACGTTTCGCCAGCACTTTGGCCGACTTCGTCAGTACCTCTAGGTTAACAAATTATGTAACAAATTTGATGAAGCCGGCCAAAGTGCTGGTGAAATGTTTAGTGCAATAAAAATAAAATGTGTCAAAAAACCACAAAAAGTGTTTTAAATTAAAAATGAAATACTGCTAATCCACACATAGTTACTCTTGTTGAAGAAATATTTGAATTCACTGGGAAAAAATAACAAAAATTAAAATTAAAAAAATTACGGTATTAGGTAATTGGCAAAAACTTTCTCTCTCTTTTGACGAACAAAGACTTAATGGCACAATTAGTAGTCTTGTAGTGAATCAATTTATTCCATTTCATTTATTGAGGGCAATACACCATTTTACATTCGACACAATCATTATGATATATTATGGCTTAATTCAAATACCCCCGTCGCAGAACACCTGCGTACTCAGCGAATTTCCAATGGAATTTTGGTATATTTTCTATTTCCCCATAAAATCCATGAAGATGAGAGTATGTAGGTTTGCCGCCCAGTGGTGTCATGGCAATTTTTGCAGTGGCGGAACGGTACACCTAGCCCAGATTTTAGGTAGGGCGTCCCAACGCCCCGCTACCCCCCCCCCCCCCCCAAACTACACTTACAGAATTGTTTATGTTATGATGTCAAATTGTCCAATTTAGTGTTTTTACTTTTTTGACGATTTTTTAGTTTATTTTTTATTCTGTCTGCTAACTTTTAACTTGATTAAAATGAAATTCAAAGCCGAACTCAAAAACTATTTTTGGCAGGCGTACGTAGCCGCAGTAGGCTACGCCTGTTGTGGAAGCGGCAGATAAATGCCATTATTGAAGCGGTATCGCCAGTGTTACTCCATTGAATCACTCATGATTACAGTTATTCATTATTTATTTACAACTAAACTATTTGTGCTTTACATTTTGTTAACTATTTAAATCCTATACTTATTTCATAAAACTTCCAGGGCGATGTATTAATTGGCTAGAAGGCCTGACTAGACACAGAGCAAGCGTAATAAACAATCCAACAAGAATAGGCAAAGTACAACGAGAAAGGAAACACCACAGAGTACGTTTATACAATACAACATCTAAACCTCTGGAAGAAAAATACATAATAAAGCGCTATGAGCTATTTTACCAAAAAGAACATGATTGGTGTTGGACCGCAAATTGTAAACTGTATTCCTATCCGTGGACTCGACAGTCGGTGACACTATACCGTTAGTAGTTAACTTGTAATCTTTTTGCTTGGAAAATATTTCTTTATTTACAATTAAATTTGTTATACCAAATTTGATTAAATCTCCACTTCCGGCCAAAACCAGTGCCGGAACGGCGTTCCGGCACCATGACACCCCTGTTGCCGCCTTAATATGGGTTTAGTTGGTAAATATAAGTTAAATCCTACCTAGTGATTGTACATACCAAATTTTATAAGGTTATGGTGTTCTGTTTTTTTTTTCCCCATAAACCCCATGGGGGTGAGTGTGTATGTTTGCCGCCATATGGGTTTTGTAAGCAAGTATAAGTTAAACCTTATCTAGATAATGTACATACCAAATTTGATTAAGTTATGTCAATAAATAAGCAAGATATAAATAAATAAGCTTTTCTTGATTTCCCATAACAATAACATGGAAAACACATTTTTTGATTTTCCCCGTAACCAGTTATGCTAAGATAAAAATTCAAAATACCAAATTGTTTGTTTTTTAAGCTCTTTTAAATGGTTTCAGTTAAAATTGTTGAATTTTAAAAATTAAGGTCAAAAAATGCCAAAAACCCATTTTTAACCCTTTTAAAACCCCATAAAACCCCACTCCAATGGTCCGATCATTCTGGTTCGCGAACTCAACCTAGTAGATGCTGGCTTACACCCCTGTACCAAATTTCATCAAAATCGGAGGTTCCGTTCAAAAGTTATCGTGTTCACGGACACATAGATATATATATATATACATATATATATCAATTTGAACGAACGGTGTTTTTGGCTTCTAGGGACCTCAAAACGAAAAAGTATCATGGTCCCGGGCTTAGGTCTTACCGTGACTACTACCGTAATAGCGTATTCCCTATAGGGAAATTCGCTAAAATATAGTTAATATATGTTAAATTGGTTAATATTTTATATTATTAGCCTATATAAAATTATGTTAGTGAGGGAGGATCGCTGCTAAGTGACCAGGACCCTTAATTATGAAATCCTGACTATCTGTGGAAGTTGAGATGCATTTTTTCAATCCATGGTAAAGGCTTGTTTAGAGTAATGTGGGCAGAACTTTATATCCTTTTTAGGGGCGGACTACAGAGATACATACACCAGAATGAAGTGTGTCACTAGATCATGTGAGTAAAACACAAACAAGACATCAACAGAATTCCTAATAACCTAACCACATCTATGAAGAACATCTAAGTAAGTCAATTATGCAAAATGTATTTTAGTCTTACGGCAAGGTCAGCAAAAGAGCGTAACAGCGATACCGTAGAATCTCGATCAACTGTCACTGCATAAATGTATATTTTGCTTCTATTAATGTGCCGAAAGAGTATGTGAAATTGTTATTGGATCAATGCCAATGACCAACATGAGATCATATAATTATGCATTCACTTGTATAGGGCCAAATTCCTTCCAAAACCTTTTAAAACTTCTTAATGTACAGGCTTTTAAAGACATTTCTGTTATCCACCTATTTACATTGTACTGAGAGCGACGTTTAGTATAGGTTTCACAGTCATACTCATAATGAACAGTTTTTTTTTTTTGTGTCTACACCAGTGGCAATTTCTAACGTTTTGATGAGGCACAGTCCAAACCCCAGTCTTGTTACTATCTGACATTGCCCAGTTATTAGAAAGCATCATTTATTAATAGCCAAATGACAACTGGGTCCGGTATCGATCCTTTAAAAAGCTACTAACTTTCCTCTGGATCGAACCGGCAACCTTTGGATTCCAAGGCGAGCAATATAACCACTCAGCTACCCAACCAGTTGTTCACCTTATGTTGAGGATACTCACTTTTTCTGGAGTGGGGGAGTCGGAGAACCTTCTAGCAGCCACAAAAAATATGTCAGGGGCAGGTTTGCCATTGACCACTTCACTGTCGGAACTGCCCATCACCATGTGGCTGAAGTATGCAAACAGTTGAGGATATCTCTTCATCTTGAGGGCACACGTTTCCTTGCCACTGCTGGTAGCTAACGCCATCGGTATCCCTTTGTTGTGGAAGTGACGAATCAGCTTTTCTGCTCCTGAAATATGTAAGGCAATAGAGAGGCTGTAGTGAGCAATTGTAGATGTTACTTTTGAATAATACGAAGAACCAAATCAAACCTGAGAAGATAGTAGTTTTCTGACGTTTAAAAAAAATATACAGGGTGAGTTTTTAATGTCCCCCCTCCCCTAATTTTTTCCGTATTTCTTAAGATATTGACTCCCAACCACCACCAAACATCATGGATTAGTTTATACTATTTTTTGGTATGATTCACTTTTTTGGCCGCCATATTGGACTGAACTTAATTTTTTTAAATGTAAGGGTAGGGTTGTGACCCATTATTTCAAAGTGATTTTTTGCGTAGAACAAGACGCCGCAATCCGTTTTTCATTATCTGTTTTTGTTCCCGAGATATTACACGTTTTTTAAACTAAATTTTAAAATGAGAAATTTTAAAAACCTCTGGTTTTATTAATTTTTTTTTAAAGAATATCGACTTTTTACCACTAGATATCCCATAATTTAAAAGTACTTTATTTTGATGGGATTTAAATTTTTGGCTGCCATCTTGGATCCGCCATCTTGGAATGAAATTAAAATTTTTAAATGTAAAGGTAGGGTTGTGACCCATCATTTTAAAGTATTTTTTTGCGCTTAGTATGGTTCCGCAATCTGTTTTTCATTATCTGTTTTCGTTCTAAAAATATTAGGGTTTTTTGTACAAATATTAAATCTTTTTTTACAAAATCGCAAATATTCTTATAACGAAAACAGATAATGAAAAACTGATTCGGCACCGTACTAAGCGCAAAAAAATACTTTAAAATGATGGGTTACAACCCTACCTTTACATTTAAAAATTTTAATTTCATTCAAAGATGGCAGCCAAAAATTTAAGTCCCATCAAAATGAAGTACTTTTAAATTATGGGATATCTGGTGATAAAAAGTCGATATTCTTTAGAAAAAAATTGGATAAAACCAGAGATTTTTTAATTTTCTTACTTTGAAATTTAGTTTTAAAAAACCTGTAATATCTCGGGAACGAAAACAGATAATCAGAAACGGATTGCGGCGTCTTGTTCTACGCAAAAAATCACTTTGAAATGATGGGTCACAACCCTACCCTTACATTAAAAAAAATTAAGTTCAGTCCAAGATGGCGGCCAAAAAAGTGAATCATACCAAAAAATAGTATAAACTAATCAATGATGTTTGGTGGTGGTTGGGAGACAATATCTTAAGAAATGCGGAAAAAATTGGGGGGGGGGGGGGGGGGGGACATTAAAAACTCACCCTGTATACTTAACTTTGTACATTGGGCTATTAATTAATGATCCTGACAAATGGTTTTTGTTGGTAACAAAGCTACACCTCATCTGATCCATAACACTCACCCTTATTTCATTTCATATTTACCTTAACCCTTTGAGTGCCCTTCAACAATCTATGTTCTTATTCTTGAATATTGTATCGGAACAATAATTCATTGTGTGTCTCATCTAAAAAGTGCTTTGTGCTTATATATTGTTTCACTTTTGCTGTCGATACCGCGGACTTAAAACATGAATACCTGTTGTCTCAATGGTTATTTTGAATCGCTTATGGTTCCATTCTATTCTCTTTACAATCAAATACAAAATACCGTTTGTCTACCACTTAAGGGCTAAAAATTTATATTTTTACAGATATTTTTTGTGTACTTGTCTCCGCTCGCTTGGCAACTATATGCAAGCGGCAACTATATCCTAGCTGTGCACTTTCAGGTGTTATATGTATAATTTCTTGGCACATTTCAGAACTAATATTAACATTTTGCTGGTACTCAAAAGATTAAATACACACCAGATTGTGATGGTCTGTCAATATTAGAATCAGAAATCGTTTACTCCCCACAAAATAAAATATTCGTTATATTAAAAAATATTAAAAATATAAAATATTAAAATATTGCTAACATTATCATAAATTGTTGACTGATCATTAGTTGGAACTCCCCAAATCCTACTCTCATCAAAAAATCAAATAACCTTTTTCTAAAGATTGTAATTGAGAGACATTTAAAAATATTTAACTTGTAGTATCGGCAAAAGTTGTAAAACATAAGCAAGATAAAATGAATTTGTCATTTCAGTAGACTTAATAAATCGTAGAGAAAATACATTGATATTCTCGGAATAACGTGTATTTGGTGTTACAACAACAAAAATTCAATAGACTCTTTTACAAATATGGAGTGAAAAAATTTTACAAATAGTTATCGTATTATTAGAATTTCCCTATCTTGGAAAAGAGTAGGCCTAATAGAAGTATATTGTCTGCCTTTCTTAAATTATAGTATGCGAAATAATATAAACATTTTGCTGGCATTTAAGGGTTTAAAATACCCACCAGGAAGTATTGGTCTCTCAATATCATAGTATATCCAATGTAATATTTTACAAATCATAACAGTTTATTCATAACCTTTCTATCCACCAAAATTTAAGCAAACAAAATTTTGATTTCAAAACTGTAAAATTGCTACGATTGCTATTATTATTTTAAAATTAGTACCTGGTTTAAGTTCTGCTTTTTCCAAAGCTTCTTTGAAATAAGCAAAGCATTCTTTAGAAAGTTCTTCAGGAGTTTTAGGTAAACCCAATTCTTCAACTAAAATCCTATATGTATCTTGCTCTTTTGATCCAACTACTTTCATTTTAACTTGACTAGTGTAAACTTTGCCATATTTTTGTAATATTTCTTCCATTCCTTTTTGATAAATAGATTCTGTATCTGCAAATATTAAAAACAGACCACAAAAATTATTTGAACTATTTATTTTTAAAAGATTGGAAGCCTCTTTTTGACTCTTTGTCTGGTCTACAAAATTATTGATGTGTGTGTTGGTCGTATTAGAAGAAGTAAGGGGGGGGGGGGTGTTTAGGTACAAGTGGATGGCAGAAAGTGAATCAAACCCAAGACATAATTCAATCCATGCCATAATCAAGTCTGGCACACTAAGCGCTACGCCAATAACTCACCATGCTATTCAACTCAAACTCAATGTTACATGTAACCAAGTCAATGTTATATGTAACATTTCTGTCCATCCAATGTTATATATGTAACATTTTTACAAATTAATATTTTCTTATGTGAGGTAAATACAACACCATAAAATAATTCCTAGTGACTAATGGCAACAGTAGTTTCCAGGTTCTGTACAAATTGTTCTTCCTGAGAAATAAATTATATAGGTAATAGCTAGTTTGGGAATTCTAGTGCCTTCGTAACTATTCATCTTCATATACCGGGTGTCCAAAAAGTCTTGCCCTGATTTAATAACTTTGCTGTACGAAAACCATAGGAATCTTGCACATTTAAATTTAGCCAAGCAAATTTAATCTAGTTTTGTTTTTCATTACGTTCGTAACACCTAAACTCAGCTGATTGACAACAATCCAGTTTACTTACAATCAAGGAAGCTAGAAATAGAAGGTAAGGGTCACGTAAACAAAAACCATGATGTAGCTGGTGCAAGGCTTGACAGCTGATTTAGTTTCCGTTTACTAATTGCAGAGAACTGTCAAAACCTATGTAATGTTTTGATGCTGAAACACATAATGTTTTTATTTTAACGATAAGGTTAGGTAATAAAACCTATTAAGTTAATGTCAAAAGTGTGTGTGAAATTAATTTGAAACTTACACTATTCTTTGAAATAATTTATTACTGCCTTGCATTTTTTCGTTTTTCGTTTGTAACCGTTGTTAAAATTGTCATATAAATTCATTTTATTAAAAATATGTGGTTGTGTTTTTTCTAATCATTTAGATCTAGTCCACACACTGAAAAAACCATGTTTGAATATCTGTTGATTCCTAAAAAAAACTGTGATCCTCGTGAGGTTCTTGAATGTGTTTTACTTTCGTGCATGGGTAAATATTCAACACACTCAGGTACATCCAGCATTACGATAGCATGATGGAAACTTGCTGTAGGTAATCACAATAAAGAAACTGTATTCAGTTTCAATAATGTTCTTGTTTGCATCATACTCAAACACTACTGTAATTAAAGTCACTCACGATCATAGTTCTTGCTAGAAAAGTGTCACTTTTGAACTTGCTAAAGTGAAGGTATTTTATTACGACAAAAAAGTCTTTAAAAAAATGTCTTCAGCTGGAAATCAGTGAAAATTAATTAACTCTCTCTTATAAAGTTTATTTCTATAAGATGATACCTAAAAATAACTAATAGGAATTTATTGAAGGTAACTAACTAATTGAAGTTTATTTACGTTTATTAAAAACGTAAATAAATGGTGATGTCATAGGTGCGAAAGAACACCTGGTGCATAGAGGGCGTTGTATGTCTTGACCCCTACCTTCTTTTTACTTATTTTAGATTCCTTGCTTACAATTAAGTACAAAAACAAATCTAAAGGTGAGTCAGTAAGAATAAACGACAGCGTGTCTCATAAGATTTATTCATAAACAAGATTCTCACTCCTCTAATGCTGTCTAAAGCCAGACTTTTCATGTTAACAATTTGAAAATGTGCACCTAATTTAAAAGGTATCAAATCAAATCAAAATTTCTTTATTTAACCATGTACAAGATACACACAAAATAGCGTCACATTTGAGTTTTCCAATGAAGGAAACATATAAGTACTTATTTATAAAATCATACGGTACAAAATATACATACAGTAGTGTTACATTTGAGGTTTTTTCTGAAATAACATATGTGTAAAACTTACCCAGTAAAAGTCCATCTAAATCAAATATTACATGTGAAACAGGTAATACGTCTAACGCTTGCATTATCTGAAAATAAATGTTAGTACACTGCAGTGATTACTATTTCAAATTCAGTAAATTATATTTAAAAACTCAACAACTTTCCAGAAGGCCTAATTATTACTTTAATAAAATATGTCACTTGGTTTAAAATTTCAAAATTTCCTTCAACAATTGAAGCTTTCAAAATAATTGCCTGCAAGAGGATAAATTTTAACACTAGAATGAGTATACAGCACTTAAAAAATTCTCGTATACTTTGAGAATCAAACAGATTCACACTACATTCATAAACATCAGAGAAATTATTGCTCAACACCTTGTGATAAGGGAGTTCTAATGAAGATAACACACATGAAAAATATCACTTTATATATTATGTCCACAAGGGATATCATATAAAATATAAACTAGCTTTTCCATCTCCACGTTTACCGCTTTTTCTCTTAATCTATACAGTAACAGTACAACAAACTAAGTGAAGCAGAAGTAAGTGTAATCACTAAGTTAATTATGCCATTGTGGTTTAGTCATACGAGACCGATGGTGATTTATATCAGTAAGCATAGGTAGATGTGTATTTTTTTGTAGGTATGTAATTTTCCTTACGAGACACAAAGTTAATGTTCAATAGGACCTGATAAAACATTTTTGATATCAAGTTGTTTCTAATTGTGTAGTCAGAGCATTGCTTGATGAGCTGTTTGTTGACAAATATTGTAAATCTTAAGTTTTCTTTTCGTCTATGTTGGTAACGTTTCCAAATTTATGAAACAGTTTTTATCAGTCCGGCTTGTGCCTAATCTATTCAAGATATTGGAAGATCACAGGTAACTGGTGACCTTCCCATATTCGGGCTGATGAGTCTCATTGGCTCCCCATCTTGCTCCAAATCATCAGGACAAAAGATTCACGAACCAGCGTGAAGATGCCCTGGCGATCATTCTCGTATCGCTCTCGCCATAGCCAGAAGAGTCCTCGTCGTATGCTGACATGTTCGTTTACCTACTGCTGATGCTGTGTGTCTCAGGTAGGCTAGGTGTTTATATTCTAACAGGGCAAGGTTACGTAGTAGGTAGAACATTATATTAGATTACAAGTTTTAAATGCAAATCGCTCATAGCCATTGGCTGATTGTAAACTTTTTGAGAATTCTGACTCAAATAAAGAACCCCTTTTAATTAATGCACCCGAGTATTTCATTGTACTTCCTACTTCATCAGTGGTTAACATTTGTAATAAACTTTATTAACAAAACAAAATAAATCAATGGACTTTTGATGATAGCAAATTGTATGTCACATATATGAGTGCAATATCTCATGAGCTTTTTGACTGCCATCCTCAGTCATAAGGGCCATTGGCCAACTTCTCAGGCCATCTATCCTGGTAACATACTAATAAACAGATTCTCTCGCAGACTAACCGTAGTAAGAAGTATATCCAGTGGTGCAGTGCCAAAATTAGCTGTGCAGGAGCAGTGAGTGGCAGTAAAGTGTTCAATTCTGGCAATAATCGAGTATAAGGAAGCTGGGGAGGGATGTAGTACGTAATTGTAAATTAGTACCAGGAGCTAGCAGAGCAATTAGGAAGTTGTTATAAATACAAAAGACTCTGTAACCTGGCACATCGTCAATCAATCAAGTATTCTGACGCTTTTCTAACGTCAATTATCGCCATTTTGTGCGACTTTCACAACCCAATATTCTACATAACCATGAACTTAAATAATTATATATTACTTTTTCCTATTGCGGCCATTTTTTGCTGTTGTTTGATCATTGTTGATTGACTATATTGCAATGTTCAATCGGTATTTAAGAACGACAACCTCACCTTCTATCACTAGCGTTGACTTTTGGGTTTACCATCGTTATTGACAACCGATATCACACGAATAACCCTATTTCAGCACACCTACATACTTAGGTACCTATATATTATTTTGATGGGAAACCAATAACTCGCACTTCCTATTTAAATTTGCTATAGAATGTACATAATATCTATATTATAATCCAAAAGAGGTTATGATATACTACTGCCAAAGGACTAGTGACACATTATCTGTGGCTTGGGTTAGTGATCTATTACAATATGGAAGCTAAACCTTTAGCTTCCATGTGAGGGTTACAGTGTAAGAATTATTATGAAACCACAGGCAAAATTTTCCTAGACCGTAATAATCAGATAATTTACAAGTATTACTTATTTAGCAAACTTCCCTACAGGGAATACGCTACAGTATTATGTATCTACTCAGGGCTTGTAACAGTTCATGAGGTTAGTAAAAATAAAAAAAATAATCAAAATGATAGAAAAAATAACAAAAAAATAACCTTGAATAAACCTAAAATGCCTCAAAAAGGTCCAAAAACCGGTGTTTTATTGGAATATTAAAAATACGTAGGCAATAAAAATGATGTAGGATAATTTTTAACTAGGTAAGTGATCATCTACTAAAGCAATAATAATAGTAAATTTTTTTTAATGAAAAAAATCCTCTCCGATCCATCTTTTACTATTTTTATTTTTTCTCTTTTTAAACATTTATTTAAATTTTACAAGCTTCATCCAAATCAATAAATAAAAACCTAATTGCCCAAAAAAATAACCAAAATCCCCCAAAAAATAACAAAAATAACCAAAATCCCCCCAAAAATAACCTAATTCTAAAAAAATAACCAAGAGCAAAAAAATAACAAAAAATAAATAAAAAAATAACCTGTTACAAGCACTGTCTACTTGTAATTTTCTTTGAAAAGGTAGGTATACAATTAATTGATGTATAATTTTCAAACAGCATAGTACAAGTGACAGCAGATTCTGATAATCCATAACTTAATATATACAATGCAAAGTGTCCATACTTCAAAGGTGAAGTGACGCCGTAGTGGCTTCACAGTAAGCATAAGTAATGAGTAGCAAAATTAGTGATGCCCAAGGTGCAACTCTCAGAGTCAGCCGATCCCATCAAATTCCAAGCAAGCCTGCCACCGTTTACTTTATGTGGGGACTACGCGTTTACCACCAACATTGCTACAGATTGCTAACCCTTTTAAGAGCTGCACCACCAGAACAGGTTTGATCGTGTGTGGGAATTGAACCCACGCCATTGGAGACATCCTGGCCAAGGGGCCTACCAGCAGCCTAGACACGAGAATTAGGGTTTTGATTGAACAGTGTGTGTTCATAGCAGAGAAAATTGTAGATGTTGTTTGTGTGTAAGTTTGCTATAAGACGGCAGTACTAAACAGCTGCACTATATTTAAAGAAAATAATTAAACGTAATGCGGTAAAGGGTTAAAAATAGAAAATTCAAGATTAAAAATAATCATCAGTTTACTCTTTCAATAATTTATCAAACATTAAAACAGTAACTATTACAAAAAGGCATAACAATAATTATAGTAATAGATGAAATATTCTTTTTTCATCAACAATATTGTATCATAATATATAAATATTCTGTTTGTATTAAAAATAAAAATAAAATAATATTTCCAATGGTAACATTTCAGAAATCCAAAATCAAAATTTAGCTTACAAATAATTTTACATGCAGGGAACGTGAATATAGATGTCTATGACCACAAAACTAATATGCTCAAAGTAAATAAACACTGCTTTGGTTTAGTCATCAGTCAACCCTCCGTCAGGGTGATGCCACTTTGCGGCCTGTCCACACATTGCATACCGTGTAATGTTACTGTCCTATTGACTGGTGTTTTTGAGCACCATTCTTTGATAGCCTTCACTGAATGCCATACACCACTCCGTCACCCCTTCACTGCCAAAATAGAGAGAATTGTTAAACCTGTGAATGTTCTTTTGCTCAGTGAAGGATACAGCAATAAAAGTGGGACTGTTAGGTAGGTTTAAATTTCCAGAACAAGTTTTTGACTCTTTCAAAAATTGTCTCAATTTTCATTTAATTTTTTCCTGTTCCAAAAGCTGTTAAAAAGTCAACATGTGGAAAAATAAATGGTATCCTAAGGAAATTTTTGTACCAAGGAAAACATTAAAATGTACTGATGATAGTGATAAAGATTATTATTGTTTAGTAAATTATCTATCTACTATTAGCTTTATCGCTCGGCTTCGTTCGCGTTACTTGCTCTCAGATTTAGCTTGTTCGCTACGCTCACTCGCCGTCATGCTCATCTGCCGTTAGGTTTAGCTCGTTTGCTATGCTCACTCGCTGTCACGCTCACCCTATACATATTAGAAATCACTTTAATACCTTATATTGGAATTTTCATTGAATTTGTTGCTTAGCAACAAACTATTTGATTATTTATTTAAAATTTTTAATGTTTATTTATTAAATAATTTTAATCTTTGATAAAAAATAATTCTTTTAAAATAAAAAGTATCCTATGTTACTTCTGATACCTCCAAGAATATGTGTACAAAGTTTCATGATGATCGGTTGAGCAGTTTTTGCGTGAAAGTCTAACAAACAACAGGACATTCACTTTTGTAATATTAGTAGGAAGTAGGATAAAAATAAAAGAACACTAATTTTAAGCATTCATTTTTAAACAGCTGTTAACTATGAGAAGGTGTAGTTGGTAGTTGGTGCTTGTACCATGACACTGTAACAAAAGTCAATTAAAACCAACGAGCAACGCTCGGTCAACTCTGTACTGGTTGCTAAATGGAGACGGTTAACTCTTAATAAATAATATTTAGTTACAATGTGTTCAACCCTAAAACTGGTAACTCATCCACCAATACTAATACAACTAAAATTAGAGGAGAGTGGGGTAAAACCGGGTATCTAAGCTTTAGTGACATGTAGATACCATGTTTTCATAAGGCCTTTTTAAACAATGGCTCAGTTTATCTTGTGTTTCTTTGCTTATAAATTGATTCCTTATAAAATTAATACGTATTATAGCTTTTTTTGTGATTTTCTTTGTAAACAAAATGCTATTAAGTTACCTTTTGTTAAGTGTATGGGAAATAGAAAAAACCCAATTTTTAATAAGGTTTTATTACTGTAATAAATACACGCATTTAAGGAAAATAGTAGCAAAGCACAAATATTCAGTTAATATACTTGAGAAAAATCAGATTTCAAATATTTAGAACATAGAAACATGTATAGGTGCCACCCGATTTTACCCCGCGCATCATACCCGGTTTCAACTCGCAAAGAAAAACATAACGTATTCAGAGTGTTTAAAACAAATTTGAGATATTGACATAAACTAAAATGAAATGTAGCAAGTGTATGTACATGTGTATATAAATTTTGGACAAGACAAGTATCCAGAAATCTGGGCAACGGTTGCAGTTTGGTAAATGGTAAAAATGGTATCAGTGTAAAGATAAAGACATAGAATACACAATGGTGTAGTCACCTTCACTGAAACTCATGTAATTCTTCCGTAGTAGACGATCAAAGTGTCTGTACCATTGGGAAGCGAAATCACACAAACAAAGAAATGCTCTTCACAGCCACAGTTCTTCTCAGAGACTAATGGCACATTGTATGCCACTTCCCCTCTCAAACTACATGTTAATTTCGTCATACACTGCTAGATACCAGCACTTACTGGATGAAAACCAGGCTACCCGTTTGCACCCGACTACCGGTTTTACCCACCTCTCCCCTACTTCACAACTAACAATCAAATGGAGGAAGGCCAAAATCTTCAGGCTTAAAGTCTTCCAATGAATTTAAAACAATAGTAGCAATTCGCCTTTTCTCTTCAGTTACTAGGTCTTCAGGGACCATTACCACTTGCATGTTAGCTGCCCTGGCAGCTAAAACTCCATTGTACGAGTCTTCAAACACCAAACACTGCAAAATAAACAAAGAGTAGGCCTACAAGGTAACTCCAGTGCCCATATCAGCAATGTAACAGTAATATGTTTCACTTTATCCATTTCAACCAAAATTAATCCCTGTTTTAGCGAATTTCCCTATAGGGAATACACTATTACGGTGGTAGTCACGGTGAGACCTAAGCCTGAGACTAAGTAACTCGTTTTAAGATCCCCAGAGGCAAAAAACACCATTTGTTCAATTTAATATTTATATTAAATAAATATCTATATTATCTATTGTTGTTTCTGTTGCTAAGATATGTAAGATTTTAAACTAAAAATAATCGGCAGCATTTTTTTTATTTGTATTAATTTATTTCTATGACATTATTTTTTTACACTTTCATCGAGAATAACAAGGCAGAGTGCCCTACTCCTGCTGCAATCTCGACGGCATGCTAAGAGTTGCGAGTTGTTAGACAACCAAGAAGATACTTCATTTTCCAGATAGTCCTACAACATATTACCAGGTAAACTAATTGCACAATTACCTTTCTTATTTTTAATTGAAAAATATAGACCTTGTTTTACTTTATAAGTTTTGATAGTTGATATATGATTAACAGTTTTTAAACTTACAATAATACGTAGTGGGCTTAAGGTTTGAGGGTTTAAATTAAGAAACTGATTCTTAACTAAACAGTTTGTCTCGCTAGGAGTCAAGCTTTATCAGGATAACATTTATTGATGAGCTGTATCAAATTTAGGCCAAGTTCACTTTGTGCACATTTGTGCGTTATATTTCTGAGACAACTAATGGTTCTCTTTTCAAACATTTTTCTAGGTCTTGACACCTGAATTTCAAATTAAAACTAACCTAAATTGACACAAGCCTGGAAAAATATTGTAAAAAACTTTGGGCTTACATGATGTGAAGTATTGATGTACTAGCTTACTATCCAATAGACTAATGATGAATGGGTAGAAGTTAAACAAAATTCATTTGTAATATTATGAGGCAGAAATTATAACTGGTTACTGTCAAGGATTAAAAAAAATATTTAAAATTTCTATCCAATGCAAAAAAAAGTTTGTCACTGTTGTAAGTAGCATGCAAGAGCTGCATGTACACCAGCTTACTATTAACCATTCACTTTGCTTTTGTAAAGGCAAGTACCAACATTTTTAAGCAATGCCACTCTAATTATTGCTGGTATGATTTTGTATTGTTGATTAATTTTACAATTAATTATAAATAAAATTTTCAATACAAAAATTGAATACAAAGGCATAAAGCATACCTCTATACTTTATAAAACCAGCTGTTAATAAAGGATCTTCCTAAAATGATGATGACTCATCCAAACTCATGTTTTACCGTTGACTATAGTTACTATAATCAATGGTTTTATTCAATTAAATATTTTACTATTCAATTAACTACGTACGATGATTTAGGTGGTATTACTTTAAGCACTACAATTGGCATATTCTGCAACATAACTCCTCTGGTAATGGACCTACTTGGGGGAAGTGTGTCTCACCTTCAGAATATTCCCCATAATTAGAATAATGATGTCCAAATTGTGGTTCGCACCTCACAGTAAACTGTAGGTCCCTAAATACCATTGGCTATTAATTAACAGTCCTGTCTAAGGAGAATGTCGATCTTAGTAAAAAGACTACAAAATCGCCACAATCATCCTACCCTAATCTCTCATTCATACTTGGCTTAAACTACCTATTTAGTTAGGTCGCCATTTCAATAAAGATATTCTCCTCAAGCATATCATCCAGCCCACACACCTTACACATTGGTGAAAAAATTAAATGTAACTGTTGAAATTAGGTGTAATATATTTTATTAATTTTCAGGTCCTGTCTTCCTTTGTGCAAGAGCCCAGAATGTCTTGCTCACCCCTGGACTAAACATCCCTTTTCAGATGAGTACCAGGTCAAGAAGAAAGTAAAGAAACTTCTGCCAATGACTGAAGAGTGTGGTGTTCAAGTCATCCTAAAGCTAAGATTTTTTAAAAATTTATAAATAGTAATAACATTAGGGAAACAAAGGAAATATTTTAAATTAAGGGTGCGCTCTACCTCGGCGTCAAGATTGCCGAGCGAGACTGTTAACTGCCGCTATGCGCGTAATGTCACATTTTGGAAAATATATGACGGATGATTTTAAATTTTGTTACTTTCATGCTCTTTTCAGTGCGAAATCGATCGGTGGTCTAATAAGGATGTTTTTGAAATTGCAGACCTTTCGCATCTCCCTTGTTGCACCGTTATCTTTATACTTTTTAGCAATATTACTGTACTATAATACGATGAAGGGATGTGTGTTCCATGACCTCAAAATCTTGCACATAGATTTTGCTAATACTTTGCATTTAAGAGTGTTTTGGCCCAAAAATAAGTTTAAAAATACCCTCAATCCCAGGAAAAATCGTATTTGGTCTTAATTTAAGTTTAAACAATTTTAAGTTTAAGGGTTTAAGGTTTACTTAGTTTAAGGGTAATAATTAAGTTTTTCGTAATTTTTAACATTAGTCTTATGGGTTACTATTTTGGTAACGAAATAACAACAAAAGGTATACAAAAATAAAGGAACATTAATGTTAACACATTGGCGGCGCGCATCCACAATCGTTGACACAGAGGGGCGGCGCCAGGTGCGTGCGTCAACCATGGTGGACGCAAATTTGCTGTTGCTAAGCGACGTCAGTGTGCCATCAGCACTCGTGCGGTGTGAATGGCTGTTATTGCGCATGTGGGGAGATTGTTTTCATCAATTTTTGTGTTCGTCGTTTTCGGTTCTTGCGTTTCCGTAGTAAAATATGTTTATATAAACTTTGTTTGTTTGTAAATAGTGTTTACATTAGTTTTTATTAAAATGGATTTGCCTCCTAGCCCAAGTGGTTTAAATTTAGTGCATGAAGAAAGGTCAGGCGGTGAAAACCTAGATGAACAGGATCTAGACCAGGTACGGTATGACACCGACAAGGGAGAGGACGATGACCCCGACTACGAGGCGAATCCGCCACAATCGTAAATCGCTGGTGGGGTTGTACATAGTATTTAGAAGTTTGTTAGTGTTTTTTTTTTTTTTTTTTTTTTTTTTGTTAGTGACCGATCGCGTGGAAAGACTTCCTCAGGTGCGGCGTCCACGATGGTGGACTCAAATTAAAATGGCCGAAAAACAATTTATTTCTGCCAGATGGCCTTCCTAGATGTTTTTCTATCATAACACACCTAAATATAAGTAAATCCAATAAAATTTGTTCGTCACAGTCAACGTGTTAAGCAGTCTTTTGGAAACTATAACTGTGAAGAGGTATAGTTGGTTGTTGGTGAAAATTTAATAGCTGTATTACCATGACACCACTGTATAACAAAAGCAAATTAAAATCGAGCAAGGCTCAGTTATCCTGGTACTAGTATAATAAAGCTTAAAAAAGAAAAAAAATCATACAAGAAAAATGATAAAAAAATAATCATAAAAAATAGACCTTGCTGTAAAGAGTCTCAGGAAGTAATAATTGTAGCTGTAACCTTCAAGTAACGTCTAGCAATATGGTGAATTCAACGCAAAGTGAACAGTATAGCTGTACAAAACACTCAGGAAGTCTTTATTGTAGCAGTCAGAAATGATTACAGTGTATAGTTGCCATAGACTATCCTAAGGAAGTATTTGTTTAGCTATAATCTTCAAGTGAAGTGTAGTATTATGGAATTTAACGCACAGTTAACAGTAGAACACATTCATGAAGTCTTCGTTGTAGCAGTCAGAAAAATGAACACAGCTTATAACAGCCATGGAAAATCCTCAGGAAGTCGTTGTTTTTAATGCTGTTATTTTTAATGCCCAATAACGTTGCAAAGGCCATCTAACCTCAAAAAGCGGCAGAGACGTTGTAAGTGATTGTCATTTACGACATTATTGCATTTTAAAAATCACAGTTTTTTGTTATAATTTATTTATTACAATAATTGATATTACTGTTTAACTGGTTATGATGACAATTTATACTGTTGTATACATATATAACCCAAAAGTAAACTTAAAAATTTATTAATTTGGTTTTTTTTTATGTTCTGTAAAATTTGAATTTGGTCGCTTACAACGTTACTGGTGGGAGCCATTTAACAGTCTGTAGGACATAAAACTAAATAAGGATAATTTTACTTTTCAAAACAAAGAATATTTGGTAATGAATTTAACATTTCAGAGATTTTAATCATCTAATTTTGTGATCAACATTAGCTGATTAGAGAATACTAGAGATCACCTTCTGATTGAAATTTGACCAAAATTTCAGTTGATCTAGACCCAAGAAGCTTAAAAACATTTCATAACTAAAACATCTGTTCTTCCTGTTTTTTATCAGTTGTTTTTACAACAGCTGTCTCAGGATTCAATCAATTATCCTTTCTCCATAAGATTAACATTGGAACTTTGAAAGCCTGTAGGGCTTAGCCCTGTAGTCCGATGTGAATTAGAATGGGATTCTGCTCATCCACAGGACCTTTCTAACAGTATGCGCGGATTTCTCCTACGATGCACACGAGCTGAGAAAAAAGGTGGAAACAAAAACATGCTTGGCTATCTATACATTCTCACATTTAAATAATATGAAGGAGTTTTTAATTATTTTAAGTTTGTGGATCATTTATATATTTATTAGGCTTGCTTTGATGTCCTATGGTAGGCAATACAAATTTTTCTTACTTTCTCTGGAGTTGGAGAGTCGGGGAATCTTCTTGCAGCCACATAGAAAATATCAGGAGCAGGTTTGCCATGGACCACTTCATCGTCCGAGCTACCCATCACTATATGACTGAAATATGAACATAGTTCGGAATATGACTTCAACTTCACTTCACATGTCTCACGGCCACTACTTGTTGCAACTGCCATCGGAACTTTTTTTGCATGAAAGTGGCGAATCAGACGTTCTGCACCTACGGCATTAAACATAAAAATACACTAAATTGTACTGTTTGAAAATGAACCAAAATAACAGGAAAATGACAAATAAAAACAAATAACAGGAATCAAAATAACAGTACAATAAAATTACTGTATAAACCGGGTGTCATAATAGTTTTTAGT
This sequence comes from Neoaliturus tenellus, assembly GCA_030545055.2. Taxonomy (NCBI): domain Eukaryota; kingdom Metazoa; phylum Arthropoda; class Insecta; order Hemiptera; family Cicadellidae; genus Neoaliturus; species Neoaliturus tenellus. The sequence goes on from CM061533.1 coordinate 127,344,364, forward strand.
TTTCAATTATCCAGAGGCCAAAAACACCTATAGTTTTCCAGTGTGTTACAAACATTTTCAAATAGGTCTAAATAAAAATTTCTTTATGTACAGTAGAAAGTGGATTATATTCAAACTTATTCGGACTGAGGATGGTTCAGATAACCAATTTGTTCAAATAATAAAACATGAAAGTATTGACCATTTATAACCATTAAAGTTCATTGACTGGTTATTTCAACAAATAATATAGAGATTACCATTAATAATAAAAAAATTCAAAAATAGTGCACATTCCTCTCTTATTTTAGGATACTTGCAATATATTGCTGTTTTGCAATATATTATTTAAATACTGATTACTGAAATTAAAAAGCCATTTGGGGGTTCTGATAATTGACTGTTCTGATAATTGACGTTTGGATCATCGATACTCTACTGTATTTTACCTTCATTTATTACTATTAGTTTTAACCCTTCCCGGGCTACATTAAATCACGGACTGAGACGGAATTATTTTAAGCTAAAGTTCAAAACATAATGTGGTAATTTTTTGTTATAAATTTGTTCCAAATAATTCATACGTTATAAAAAAACTATTTTCAGTGTTGAATTAATTTTTTTGCACATTTTATAAAGAATATAAAATTTGAGAAGACGGACATATCAGTTTTTGGCCCGCAAGAAAACTTAAGTAAACGTATATATCCGTCCGCCGCCCAGAACGATAATCGAGATATATGAAAACTGCTGATAATTTGGAGTATTTTTGCAGGCGGAGGGCGGATATATCCGTTTATGTAATTTTGTTGTTTTATTTACTACCTATCATAATATAACATTAAAAACAGTCCCTCTTAAAAATAGTAAAAAAAAAAAACAAAAGCTAAAAAATGCAAGAATTACAATACATCGTGCGTCTGGTTCATCGCTTTCTTCGCCATCAGAATCATTTTTCACATTATAGTTATTTTGACTATATGAAATCCCCTTCAAATGCACTTCTTATTTAGCATTTTATAACATCTTTAGCAAAATTTGAGTTATTAGGAATAATCATTTTGAAATAAAACTCATAGTATATCATTACAAAAACGTAAACAAACACTCATTGTAAGGTCCCAGCGCAAACTGACATTTTCGCGCGACACATGTGTTGTTTTGGCATGAAATAGGTGAAAAAGTCACGGGACATAATCTTGCCAACTGTAAAAACTAAATTACCCGTCAAAAAATTAATATAATGTTTATAATCGTAATATATATAACATATGTTTTTCGTTCTGTTGGACGGATATATCCGTCTTTATCCCGGAAAAGAAAATTTCTAAAACGGATATATCCGTTTTCAGCCCGGAATAGAAATGAAGTTTAACGGATATATCCGTCAATAGCCCGGGAAGGGTTAACTACAGTGAAACTTAGATTATCAAAACTGCAGCAATTGGGGGTCGGGCCAGTTTGGATAATAAAATATTCGGATAGTTGGATATATAGCTCTGAAGTTGCTACCTCATCCTCAACGATGACATCCAAGACTTCCATAACAAAATTGACCATTTGGAGGAGACAGCTATTTTAACCAAAAGCCTTATTGTCGTCGGTGGTGATTTCAGCACTAGAGCTATCGAGTGGGGGATGCCTCCACCAACCCCGGAGAAAGTACATCCTGGAATTTGCGGCCAGAGCCAATTCCAAATGGAAATTGGAGCAAATGGAATTTTCTTGTTATCAACCAGGGTGATAGCCCACTTTCCAGCGACCCGGGATATGAGGCAAGATCCCCAACAAAACCCTGACGTTGGAATTGCTGCGGGCAAGCTCGGGTTGAAGGGTCCTCTAAGACCTTACAGCCAGTACATCTTTGATTTTCTGGGTTCGAGCATCACAGGGCGCCTATTCCTAGGGCAATTCAACTACAGTGTAGACACCAGGTGTAACAACCAGGTGTAACCAGGTGTAACACAGGTAGACTGGATGTAGTGAGAGGAAAGCTCTCTGCTGGGCCCTTAACAAAAGTAAGGCTGAATAATACTGGAGGAGACTTCAGGGGGATACTGAGTCTGATCCTTGGGGACTTGGTTACAAAATAGTAAACCAGAAGCTTGGCATCCGCTCTCCACCTTCCCTCATGAAGGCCACCATTAACGGCATTGTTTCCAAATATCTCAGGTTTATGTTAAACACAAAACTCACTGGAGTGTTGTCTGTGGACTCGGTCTGCATGAACATGTTGGGCGGTAAGGACGACTGGAGTTGATAGTCGCATTTCGTCCAGAGAGTCCTCTGATTCAAGAAGTATATAGTGTCGTTGTGTACATCTTTAGAAAATTGAATGGTTGAATACAAAGTTAGCCCTAAAGAGCGAAAGTCAAAGTCGGCCTAGTGCAGGTTTAATGCAATAACGATCCCAGTTTGGTGTCCAAAAGTGAAAGGGGAGTTTTTTAAATGATACCCATTTAAAAAACTCCAAGAGCAAAGATTTAGCATCTTTCCAAGAGGGCAAAGAAAAATTTTATTTTCAGTAAATTATCTTTATATAAACAGTATTTGAAACATCTTTCAACTTAAACTCCCTTTTAAGGTAATTAGCCAATCTACTTTAAATATGAAGGTAAATTAACCTGGTTTCAGCTCTGCTTTTGCTAATGAAACTATAAAATGTGACATGTATTCTTTGGAAAATTCTTCCAATGACATTGGCAATTTCAACTCTTCGTGCAATATTCTTATCGTATCTGGTTCTTTTGTACCCATTACTTTCAGCCTCAACTCATCTTCATAATCTTTGCCATACTTTGACAGAATCTGAATTATTCCCCCTTTGTAGATTTTTTCTGTGTCTGGAAAATATAAAGAAGTAACCGTAAGAAACAAACTCACTTTGGTAAGTTCAAATTATCAGTGGAATATCAGGGAATTAACATAGATATCCACGATAGGTGAACTCAACATTTTTGTAACCTCAAATTATATTTTTTTACTTAACATTAATTTTAAGTTGTGGGAATTTTTTAACATTTGGTAGAAAAAAAGCATTTTGATTACAAAGTTTATTTAAAGACTGCTTCTTAGTCCCAGTTCATATGAGCATCAAAACATGCTGCGTGCACTCTTGTGTCAACGTAGCTAAGTTGCGGCATAGACTCTGCAAAAATATTTATAAATGAACACAATTTCCACGGTGGACTGTAAATTTATATATTTGTGGCATGATAGTTGGGTTGCCTACCATTCTGTTTTGGTCAGAAATATCCAATTATTTTACACCTTCTCCATGTATGAGCATTGTATAGGGGTGCACGATGAAAAACATGTGTTATAATGATAAAATAGTAATTGTCGTTTTCTTAAACGACTGAAGATAATGAAATAGACACACAGAAAGCTTCTGCTCCTTAAAGTTTATCTTTTGGTTAAAGCAAAATAGGTTCATCAATCGAACATTTTTTAGTAAATTACTATATCACTGTCAAGGCCTAACTTGACTAGTTTCATGACTTATTATCAAATCTAATGTCTTAAGTAAAATGACTAAGTTATAATAGTGGTTAATTTCATAAAAATAAAACAATTCCATAAAATACAATACACTTGTATTTCGTGGAAATATAAAATTAAAAAGTAGGTATTGTAATTCATTCTTATATATCGGAGCTTATAAACGTCAATTATTAATTAAATACTAGGAATCTCCCAGTGGTCGAAATTCAACCAAAAACTCAGTTCATCTTGAGCCTTAGATTTAAAATGTTCATAACTAACTGTAACATCTGTTCTTCCTGATTTTTTATCAGCTGTTTAATGATTTAATCAACTATCCTTCTCCCATAATAGAGCAAGAGCCAGCGACGATCTGACCTTCGTCATTTTATAAAACCTGAAAGTTTGCCTGTGTGTAGCCCTTATGGTAATATAAACGTTCCTCTATTAAGAAATTTGTATAACGGTTACTTTCAGAGTTATGAGATGTGAAAAGTGTGAAAATTGCACAAAAATTTCGTCATAGTATAAAAGCTGAAATTTACACATGTTCCTCAGGACACTCTCAAAAGATGTATTCCTGGCTGTCAGACACTTTGTGTGGTTGCAAACCCTGTCTGACGGCCCTTAAAGTGCCGCGCAAAGTACGTCAGACTTCGTCATAAGTATAAAAGCTGAAATTTGCATATGTTACTTGGGACACTTCCAAAAGACGTATTCCTGGCTGTCAGACACTTTGTGCGGTTGCAACCCCTGTCTGACAACCCTTAAAGTGCGGTGAAAAGTAGGTCAGACTTCGTCATAAGTATAAAAGCTGAAATTTGCATATGTTACTCGGGGCACTCTCAAAAGATGTCTTCCTAGCTGTCAGACACGTTGTGCGGTTGCAAATCCTGTCTGACAACCCTTAAAGTGCTTTGAATTGTAGGTCAGACTTCTTCATAAATATAACAGCTGAAAGTTACATATTCTACTTGGGACACTCCCAAAAGACGTACTCACACATTTTAGTCACTTTTGTGTGGTTGCAACCCCTGTCTGACAACCCTTAAAGTGCTGTAAAAAGTAGGTTAGACTTCGTCATAAGTATAAAAGTTGAAATTTACATACGTTACATGGGACATTATAAAGAGATGTATTCCTGACTGTCATCAGACAATTGTGATGGTTTATATGTGTTGTTGGACTCATTAGACGTTTCCAATAAGGACAAGGTATTAGGTATAAGAGGGATAGTGTTTTTGTTCCAGCGAACATAAAGTAAAAAATTTCAATTAATATTTCCACTGTCAATTATTTTAATTAAAAATATATATATTACCAAATCACCTTTAACAATATAATAATTCTCAACAATGGTAACTTAAATGATCATTTGACCCAAGTTTACCCTTCATTATACCCTGGGGGCCGTCCATAAATTACGTCATCGCTTTTTGGCCATTTTTGGACCCCCCTCCCTAAAATCATCCTACCATCATAATCTGTCTGACCCCCCCCCCCCCTCTCAAAAAATGACGTCATTTTTAACAAACCCTCCCTTTTGAGTAAAAATAATGCTTTTTAAACGCTACATGATAAACTAAAAAAAATTACCAATCAAATCTGAATTTACCTTCAGAAATAAAGCCAAAATGACTTTCTCAATAGAAAAATAAACTACAAAACAACGCCTGAAAATATTCTAATGTATTTTATAGATAATTATTTTATAATAGTTGAGTTGTGTTAGAATTTATCATTGTTTTACTGTTAAATTTTGATATAAAACATCATATTTAAAATGACGTCATATCAAAGCCGACCCCCCCCCCTTGCACATCACCTTACCGTCATTTTCAATCTGGACCCTCCCCCCCTATTTTCAGATGACGTAATTTATGGACGACCCCCTGTTCAAAATAAATGTGCGGTCAAAACGCAGATAGGAAATCCCATATTTTCCCGATCCTCCCACGGTAAAGAATTCAACCAATCACAATCACTGAGAATAACTACAGCTGTTTAATATCTTATGTCACTTTATGTTAATATTTTGCTTTTTCGTAAACAAATATTCTAATTTTGACATTTGATACATAACACAAGGCGCTTCCAACAGCAAGTAGGGAAAGTAAAACAACCATATGTGCTATTTTCTACTTTTAATATTAACGGGGTGGTTAAAATAACATCAGATTTTTAAAAAATCTGGGAATTCAGGAAGGTATTGAGGGAATTTCCCTTGTAACATACCGTACGTAAATTTCAGCTTGGATATCACAAAGTCTAACCTACTTTTCACCGCACTTTAAGGATTGTCAGACAGGGGTAGCAACCACACAAAGTGTCTGACGGCCGGGAATACGTCTTTTGGGAGTGTCCCAAGTAACATATGTAAATTTCAGATTTTATACTTATGACAAAGTCTGACCTACTTTTCACCGCACTTTAAGGGTTGTCAGACAGGGGTTGCAACCGCACAAAGTGTCTGACAGCCGGGAATAAGTCTTTTGGGAGTTCCCCGAGTAACATATGTTAATTTCAGCTTTTATAAAATGACGAAGTCTGACCTACTTTTCACCGCACTTTAAGGGTTGTCAGACAGGGGTTGCATCCGCACAAAGTGTCTGACAGCCAGGAATACATCTTTTTAGAGTGTCCTGAGTAACATATGTAAATTTCATCTTTTATACTATGACGAAATTTTTGTGCAATTTTCACACTTTTCACACCTCATAACTCTGAAAGTAACCGTTATCCAAATTTCTTAATAGAGGATCGTTTATATTACCATAAGGGCTACACACAGGCAAACTTTCAGGTTTTATAAAATGACGAAGGTTAGATCGTCGCTGGCTCTTGGACTATAAATTTAACATTGAAACTTTGAAAGCCTGTAGGGTGGAGCCCTGAGGACCAATCTGAATTAAAATGGGATTCTGCTCATCTACAGGACACTAGTTATCTTTCTAACGGTAAGCGCGGATTTTTTCTACGTTGCGCACAAGCTGAGAAAAAAAAAAGAGGAAAAGAAACATGCTTGTCTATTATTATATAGATTACTGATAAAATACGCATTACAATTAATTTTACCTAATAGTAGGCCGTCTAAATCAAAAATAACATGAGACACTGTTGAAAGTTTTGACATCCTTTACCGGGAATCACCTAAAACAATAAAACATTCAAAGAAGATTGTTGTATGTAGTTAAAACCAAAAACTAAAAGAACTTGTGATTGTTTACAAATCGTAAAATATAAACTTTTGATAAAAAAATTACAAGCTATTTACACTGGTCAGAAATAGTTAGTTTTCTATCTTTGGCTCCTTATTACCTTGCTGACAACCTTAATAGCACATTCTCTAGGGGATATCCACTAAAAGTTAATAAACACAAGGCATTGGAAACTAATTTAATAGGCCTAGGATATTAGGATGATCCAGGGGAGATCCAAGAATATGACAATCAGTGCAGGCATTGCTCTCTAGCACTGAGACAAACAAAATAGGTTCAATTATCCGCAAGAATGTATTTTTGCGGATTGTGAAACACTGGGCTCATTCACAATCATCACAGCACACTTTTTTTCTCTCAATTGACAAATCCCACAAATAATGTGTCTGGAATATGTTTTTGTGATAGGCAAAAACAGAAAAAAGTTTGCGGTGGATGGTCGTGAATGAGTCTAATGCCTCATATTCATGGATTCAGCCCTTTTTGGGCGCTTCTTTAACCTTCTGCAGAATTCCGACCAAAGTAAAGATGACAGTTGATGCATTCAAAAGGAACAACTATGCTAATTATGAAGTTAGGAGTAACAAAGAAGTAAGCGGATCATTAGCCCTTTCGGGGAATCTGTCCAATATTGGACGCTCAGAAAAATAATTCTGACAACGTTCTATTATAGTTATCTTAATTCAGTTTCACTTTAAAACCAACAGATAGCATCACTGAACAGTACTGATTGGTGCTGCACTCTATTGGAAGGATGTGGAATTATTCATGAACATAGAGAAATGCAAAGTCATGGTTACTCAAAAACATGGTTATGCATTACAATATTATTTTATTTCCAGTAAACTAATTGGTTTACAGTCATGGATTTTTTTTCTGCTAGGGGAAGGTTTCATCAATGTTATTTAACCATAGCAACAGTTATTAGAAACATAGATTTTACATAAAACTTGTTTTCATAAGCGTCCCATATATTGGACAGTTTCCCTCAACCGCTAAGTTGCTTACCGAGTTTTTAGGCTGTATACATGTATATAAACTTGTATATATATATCAAATAAATCATGTTTCATAAACTACGTGATTTATTTTATGATGTTATGATGCAAAAACCCCCGAACAAGAAAAATAAATTTGTATCTTGCATGAAGCCCAAAATCTCCCTGTGGTTGGCAATAAATAATGACTGTTTTTTTTTTTTTTTTTTTTTTTTTTTTTTTTTTTTTTTTTTTTTTTTTTTGAGTTTTACTGGAAATAAGTTTGTAAGTTGGGGATTTTTTACTAAGGGAAGAATTGTTAAGAAAGAAAAAGTAACTTGATATTATTTTTTTAAATAAATTTATTGATGAATTTAAGGCAGATTAATTTAAAAGGCAGATGAATTTATTGTTCACCTCATGGGTGGCTTTACGTAGGTGCCAGTCGGTGCCTGGCACCCCCAGAGATTTTATGAATTTTGAAAATTTATATTATATTTTTGCAAAAATGTTTTTGTATTGCTTAAAAAATTTGGACAGTAAACATTTTTAACAAGTAAGACATAAGCAGTCAAGTCGTGTTTACAATCCAAACAACTATTAAAACAAAAATAATTATATTTAGAATTCAGTGGGTGCGTGCGTGCGTGAGTGTGTATGTGATGTGTGCGTAGTCTCCCTCACGTCCTTCACCTGTGGTGACTTGACTTCTCGGAATATGATGCACATCTGCGATATATTTTTGTGGATTCAACAGGACAGATGTAAAATTAATGCTCAAAGTCCAGTATATAGTTTGTTTCGTGCAGTGTGTATGTAGTAGTTTTTATTTTTTTTATTATAGTTATTTATAAAAAGTATTGAACTAGTGTGCTTAAATATTGCTATTTATAAGCGAAATATCATGTACTTTTGTACAGACAAATTATAAACATATAACGTTTCATTAATCTGTGGTTTTAGTAAAGCAGTGCGAGGCTGGGGGAGTGGTCATGATATACGATCGACTGTGGTATAGGACATGGCATAGTACACAGTACATAGTAAAGGACAATGTTAAACTTGCAGACTAGTATCTATTGAAAGGTCGATGAATAAGCCTTTATTGGTAAAGAGACATTAATGACTAACTTTGAAGAATAAAATTACTTTCGTTATACCATAATCACTATCTGACTCACAAATAAAACAATCTTTTGATGTAAGTTACAGTTATTTTTCTTGTTTGACTTTTCACAGTAACTTACTTTATCATTAAAATAATGTAAAAACTTTTAATTTAATTTGTTATGACCATTTTTATTCCTTAGGGGCCGTCCATAAATTACGTCATCTGAAAATGGGGAGGGGGGGGGGGGTCCAGATTGAAAATGACTGTAGGGTGATGTGCAAGGGCGGGGGGGTTGGCTTTGGTATGACGTCATTTAAAAAATAATGTTTTATATCAAATTATAACGTTAAAACAACGATAAATTCTTACACAATTTATAACTATTACAAAATAACTATGTAAGAAAATACATAAGACAATTTTAAGAATTGTTTTATGGTTTATTTTTCCATAGAGAAAGTCATTTTGGCTTATTTCTGAAGGTAAATTTAGATTTAATTTTTAGTTTTTTATCCGGTAGAGTTCATCGTCAGACCAAGGTAAGCAGAAAAATCATTATTTTTACTTCAAACGAAGGTTTGTTAAAAATGACGTAAATTTTCTGAAAGGGGGGAGGGGTCAGACAAATTATGATGGTAGGATGATTTTAGGGAGGGGGGGCTCAAAAATGGCCAAAAAGCGATGACGTAATTTATGGACGGCCCCTTAGTTCTTTTGTTAGGTAATTATAAACAAATCAAATTGACTTGAAGGTTAACAAATGATCTTCATTAAAAACAAATACATTTTCTTTAAAGATTCTAAAAACAATTTTCTAGCAAGGTTAAAAACAATATTCTAGGGTGGTTTTCATAATAAAATTTCAAAGTTGATATTTTTCAACTGAAATGAGCTAAATTAATAAAATGTTTAGGGGTTTATATTTGTCATAAATATATCTTTTTATAGGTATTTGTAAAATATAAAAAGAACACCCAGGGTCTTTTTGGGATAGGCTTTTTAAAAAACAGATAATTTAAATAGGATTTTGGTGTTTGAATGGTCTTACAATGTCTCATTTACTTTAGGATAGCTGGCACCCCAAAAATTTTGACCTAAATCCGCCCACGGTTCCCCTGGTTTCTCAAGAATTCTACCTACTTGTGCCCGCTTGCCATAGGCCCTAAGCATTTATTATTTGTCCAATAAAATAGTGATAAAACATGCAAACTGACAAAATTTTCAATTTGTTTAAAATAACGCCCATGTTTAAAGTAACCTCCCGTTCATTCCAAAAGTGCTGCAAGCAATTTTTACAAAACAATAAAAAAAATTTTTAACGAGTAAAAATATTTAGGGATTAGGGTATTTTAGGCCTATCCCAATAAACCAATGTAACATAAAAAATACTTAGAGTACCCTATCTTTTTTGTTTTTTTCTTTTTTGTGAACATATAAAAGTTGCGTGGGTACGGATTTTCATCAAAAAACGCAGTCTCAGTTAGGCCTAATATTTTTTATTGTAAATTTTTTTATGATACTACGTTGAACTTTAGGAATATTCTGAAAGTCAAGATCAAAGTAATTGGAAAATGTATATTACATGGAGGATATGACATACCATAGGCTATTGATGGTTGATATACAAAGTCAAAACATTTTTTTACCTTTTGTTTGAAGTACTTAACCACTATATCACTATCACTATTTTGAGACACGGACCTCCCATAGTGGGTATTTTAACCTGAATATGAATGAGGGATGAGTGTAAGATGATTGTGGCACGATCTTGTAGTCTTGTTATTGACTAAGGACAACATTCTCCTTAGACAGGACTGTTAATTAATAGCCCAACAGCCAATGGTATCTAGGGACCTGCAGTTTTAACGTGGAATCCGAACCACAGAATTTCAACCTCATCTATTCTTATTTAATATGCTAAGGGTTTTTTTGTGTTGAGAACTCCTCCTACAATTCTTAAAACCAAATTTCAAGTTTTTGGTGTCGTTGGATAGAGCTTGGTCTGTAGTTGTTTCCGCCAAAAACTGGTGAGAATCAGACTTAAAATGAGGGCGCTATCCACAAATTAATTTTGAAATTTTCCCATTAGAATAACATTGAGATTGGTTTGAGCATTTTAAACATCTGTTAATGTACAGCTTTAGTTTTGGTGATCACTAATATTCACAATATTGGAGTGGTCGGATTTCATTGATTTAGAACTTAAATGTTGTAAAATAAATTGCTCGATGCCGAGCAACACTTGCACTAGTATATACAAATTGGTCTAATTATGAGGATGGTCTTTATGGATGAACTAGGATTCACTTGTGTGGATGTTAATCCCCACAGGGAATATCACTTCAACAAGCCATCGCAATTCACAATTTTATATTCAATAATAGATTCACAATTCGTGACCTCCAAGTAAGTTACTGTAGCTGGATTACAGGATGCCACCATCCCAGTGAAATTTAATATGTGTATCTGCCGGGAAATTCGGGAAAAGGCCCACAGTTCAAGAGGGCCCCTCAGGCCTAACAATGTTATAAAAGTTAGTTTAATCAATTGTGTTATCAAGGCTACTTTGTATAACTTATTACTTATAGATCAAATTTATTATTGAAAGCCAATTTTAGTTCAAGTGACTTGGTGTAAATGTACTGAATCTTAACCTGTCCTTGTAGGCCTACTGATTGTTACCTACCTGCTGGAATAGTGTTTTTATTTTATTTGAGCAAAGTTAACCTTGTAATTTGCAGACCTAGACCACTAATAAATTTCGTTGTGATTAAGCTATTGCACACTCATTGAAACTATATATAATTAAATTAACCTTAAGCTCTTATATTTTCACCTCCTTGTTTACATCTGTCTGTCATTTTATTTGATTTTTTTTTTAGTTTACCGCGACTTTAGCTTTGTTGTTTTACCATGAAGCCACGAGGTTCAATAATATTATTTTTTGTGGTTGTTTCTTTTTACTTGTTAGTATGTAGTAATTGGTTGTTAATTAAGTTGGTTGGGGACTATTGTAAGCCATATATTGTATATGTAGTGTTTATTTAGAATGTTAGTCACATTAGATAAGGATAACTAAGATGGGGTTGGATTATAAGCATAGACATATAATAAACACCTGGATCGGTAACTAACTGAAATGGTGGAATATCGCTAAAAAGGAGCCGGCTTCCCCCACACAGGCGTCTATTTCCCCCGTTTTCACTCTGTTGGGGAGCAAATTCTGACGTGGATTGGGCTTAACGCCGACAGTGTTACCAACACCGCAAATACCACCAATGTATACCACGCTCGGTCATCACGGACAATGCTGAAGACCGTATTTACGAATAAGAGAGACGGAGACAAAAGAAATGATACCAAAGGTTGTTATTAATAATAATGACTATTTAAAAGACTTAATTAGATAAATAATACACCAATATAACTACGGTACAGCAAGTTATTGTAACTTATTATGTAATTTACCTACGTAAACCAATATAATAGTAAGCTGTAATTGGTATTACGTTTTTAATTAATACGATGTTAAATATTTAAAATATAAGCCTATTTAATTTCAAAAATGTATATTATAAAGAAAAAAATTAAATTATTAGTTAATTTTAATTAAAACAGTCTGTGGATTTTTCTACACGTTTTTTCTAAACGGGTAATCGCCGAAGTACATAACAGATAAGCCACCTGGTAAATAGGCTACTAAGTTTTAAATTTACATATTAAAACGTGTAAAAAAATCAAATGTCTGTTTTAATTAAAATTAATTAATATTTTTTTTATATAATATACATTTTTGAAAAGGCTTATATTTTAATATTTAACATCATATTAAAAACGCAATACCAATTACAGCTTACTATTACATTTGTTCACATAGGTAAATTACATAATAAGTTACAATAATTTGCTGCCCTAAAATATTTCAAGGAAGAAGGCTAATTTGTACAAATCAGACATCTAACAAGCTTACATTTTTACACGTTTATCACATTAATGTATCGTAGTTATATTGGTGTATTATTTATCTAATTAATTATGTCTTTTAAATAGTCATTATTAATAATAACAACCTTCGGTATCATTTCTTTTGTCTCCGTCTCTCTTATTCGTAAATACGGTCTTCAGGCCGTGCGTGGTATTTGCGGTGTTGGTAACACTTTCGGGATTACCACCACTCCTCGCCAGAATTTGCCCTCACACAAAGTGAAAACGTTGGGAAATAGACGCCTGTCTTCCCCCACCACTAGCCAGCATTACCGCTGCTGCGCCGCCACGCCACCGCGCCGCGCTGAATATCAGCTGACATATGAGAGTTGTCGTCATGACGTTGAAAGACTGTAGTATTCTATTTCTGGACATAGCAAAGGCTTATGACAATGTGGGACATTTACACTTAACCTCCGTCTTAAAGTCATTTACCTCAAATTCAAATTCAAATTCTTTATTGCCGTAGATTGACAATTGTACAATTGTATTACAGCAGTCATGTATTATGGTCTATTGGTTACATATATATATATTTTTTTAACTAATCTGTTATTAGAATAAGAAATAAACAAAATCTTTATAACTAATAAACATAAATAATATTTTATCCTTCCTGGTATTGTAAATACTCACCAACTGAGTAAAAAGCATTTTCTTTCAAAAATGATTTTAACAAAGCTTTGAATTTTACAGGGGTGTCTTGTAATTTAATGTAATCCGGGAGACTATTGTACAATTTTGGTCCGATATTTTGAGGTAGGGCTGCTGAGAGTGTTAATCTGTGTGGAGTTTGCCTGTGATTGTGCCGATGACGAGTATTATAATTATGCACGTCTGCTCCTGTTTGAATGGAAGGAAATTTGAATTTGTAAAAAACTAACATTTCATAAATATACAAAGAATATAAAGTTAAAAAATTTAGGGACTTGAAAAATGTTCGGCAAGATGTTCTTCTATTTATTCCGGCCATTATTCGAATAGCCCTTTTTTGCAGCCTGAATACACGCAAAAGTGCAGACTCAGAAGCTGATCCCCATAAAATGATACCGTATGTTAGTCGTAACTCGATAAGAGAAGAGTAAATTAGTCTCATTATAAAAACATCTTGGAATTTTGAAAAACGATTTAATAAAAATAACTGTGATGATAATTTAGAACAAAGGGTGTCTATGTATGGAATCCACGTGAAATTTTCATCAAAAATTAATCCTAAGTATTTGTTGTCAGTTGTAAATGGTAGCTCGAAATCGTTCATTACCATTACTGGATGATCTGCTGAAAGATTGTTTTGAAGGCCGAATAATAGACAATTTGTTTTACTTGGATTTACGTAGAGGTTATTGCTGTTAAGGTATTGGTAGAGATTTGTTAACTGTATAAAACTCTCATTTTCTAAATTTGAAAGCGATTTATTTTAAAAAAGGATAGCTATGTCATCGGTATACATTGTAATGTGTAGATTATCAAAGTTTCTTGTTAAGTTGTTTGTATATAAAATGTATATAACTGGGCCCAAAATTGTACCCTGGGGAATTCCAAAGTCCATTGTAATATTTTTAGATTTTTCCCTATTTATTTCCACTCTTTGGGTTCTTTCTTGTAGGAACGATTTTATCCAGCTGAGGGATGTTCCGCGCACGCCTAGTTTGTGTAATCTTTCAAACATAATTTTGTGATCTAAACAATCAAAAGCTTTTTGTATGTCTAAAAATACCCCTACAGATTTAAATTTTTGAGCCAAAGCATTGACGGCTGACATGAAAAAATTAACCAAGGCATCCGTTGTATTTTTCCCTTTTACAAATCCATACTGCTCCTTACAAAGCAAATTATGATTAAAAATAAAATTTAGTAATCTACGAGCGAATACATGTTCATAAAGTTTTGAAAAAGTAGAAACATTTGCAATTGGCCGCCAATTTTGCGGCAAATTTGAGAGACCGTCTTTAAATACAGGGCGTATTATTGATTGTTTTAATTGTTGTGGGAATTTACCCTCTACTAGAGATGCATTAATCAATTCTGAAAGGGGGGAAGCTATTTGGTATGCACATTGACGGATAACTTTGTGAGTTATACCGTCGTGACCGGCTGAATTTGAATTTTTTAAATTTGTGATTATTTCATAAACTTCACTAGGGTCTGTAGGATATAAACTGAGGGTACTTGAACAACTTAATTCGACCACGGACTGTACAAAAGGTTCAGTTATCAATGAATGTTTTTGTTTACCAAGGTTTCCAAAGTAACAATTGAATTCCTCGGGACCCGGCTTATCAGCGGGTAACGGGACCGGTTTCTTTTTTCTATCAGTGTCTATTATCGTCCACGCATCCATAGCCAGGTTACTGCTATTACTCAGTCGTTCGTACATACTTCGAGCTTTGGCAGCCTTTATAACAGAGCGGTATATTTTCTTATATAATTTATAGAATTTGTTAAATTCACCTATACCATCTATAATTGTTGAATCAGTAATACAACTGCAAACCCAAAATAAAACACAAATTGAAACATCAAAAGGCAAGACAAAGCAGATAAGAATTAACAAGGGTGTACTACAAGGATCCCCTTTATTCCCAACTTTGTATAATTTATGTATCAATCATATATTGGATCAAATTTCAGAACATTCTATAAGCGAAGAACTTGGCTTTAAAATCTGCAATGACTTGCCCTCCATTAGTATTTTGGGTTTTGCTGATGACACTGTATTTGTTGGAAAAAACCAAGAGAGTGTACAACTACTGTACAATTATAGATAAAATTTATTTTCTGAAATTGGACTTACTATTAATGCATCTAAAACAAAGATTATAAACATTGAAAAAGGATTATTACGAGAAGATAATTACTTTTTAGACTCCACGGAAATAAAATCGATTGGAATCATGAATAAAATTAAATATCTTGGGGTAAATTTTTCTAATGAAATAATTTTTGATTCTGAACAAAACATAAAACGGTTTACAGACAAAATTGAAAAATTGACTTGCTCACCTTTTTTAAAAACCGAACAAAAAATGTTCGTTTTAGTTAATTTTATCTGGCCTATCCTAATATATCCATTTCAGACTGCACCTTTAAAAAAGATTAACCTTCGGGTTTTTAATGACATTGATCAAATCATACGTTCAACTTTAAAATAAATTCTGGAAATTCCAAATGATACACCCAGTTCATTTTTTTACAGTTGTTCTAAATTCAAAGGAATGGGATTATAAAAAAAAACCCCTTAGCGTATTAAATAAGTATAGATTTAAATCACAGTACATAATTACTCGCACAGGGCTGGCAACCCTGACCACGAATACTGGCTAGTGGTTGGGGTAACGGCTCGTTTTCTCAACACGGAGTTACCGATCCAGGTGTTTAGGTATATATCTATGGCATAGATATATACTAATACACCTGGATCGGTAACTCTATGTTGCGAAAACGAGCCGTTACCCCCACCACTAGCCAGTATTCGTGGTCAGTGTTGCCAACCCTGTTTAAGTAATTATGTACTGTAATTTAAATAAATAAATTAATTAATTGATTAAACTACAGTAATACTGTATTTTTTAGTCTTCCTTGCCTATGAAATGATAAATTTCAGCCTTATGAATGTGTACTAATACAACCAAAAGCTGCACAGCACAGAACCATCTTTCATCATCATAATCATAATTGAAAATTTAAAAGAATGTAAACAAACAAGAATGCAGCTGACGCACGGATAGTGCTGGTTTCACCACATCCCAGTTAGTCATTCGGTAGTCGTTGTAGAGTATCGAACTGAATGTGTAGAGTATCGAACTGAATGTCAGCGTATCGACATCGTTTCGGCTACGTCGTTGTCTGCTCACTGCTCAGACCAGACCAGACCACTTTCACTTGTGATTTTCTGTTTGCTCTCTTTGACCAGAATAAATAATCATATCAGAATTTAACAGAATAATTACATTACATCTGACATGTCTGAAACGTGATTTAAAAAGACGTTAAAATACGCAATTGTATAAATTGTGCTGCTAAAGACTTAGTAAGCTTATGTAATTACGTTGAGTTGTTGGGTTTTCTACACAACTTTTGTCTTACTTGGGATAGGCCTAAATTTGTTATAACTTAGTCGTTTACTGTTAGAGTTGCTAGAAGCAATTAATAGCTCAATTATTTCGTTCATCATTTTAATATATTCCAATAAGGTATGAAGTAACTTTGCCTCACTTTTTAAAGAACTGTCCATTTTGGGAATTGTTCAGATTTATTCTTACTCTGTAAAAATGGTTATATCCTTTGGTGATCAAATAAATAAAGTAAAATAAAGAAACACAAATTTTGGAAAACTTAGGCAGACCTAAGTATTTAGGGCCTTTGCCTATCTTGCTGAACAACCTAGTATTAATAGTGACGCAGAGGCTTTGGTTTTGCCTGATAATAGGCTAGTATCACCATATATTATATTATAAAAATAAATAATTTATCACCATTGTATCACATTTAACTATAGCCACTTATCCGTTAGCACTATTCGTTTCATTGGGTAAACACAATCTAGACGCTTTGTCCTTACAACAGTAAGGTTCTAAGTGACGATCACAAATATCCTCCATTTTGCAGCATTGAAATTGGATTTTTGTGTTCGAGTCCGAGTTCAAATTCATATTCGATATGAATGATACTTCGATACTCTGTAGTTTCGGTTGGCTACTACCGAATGACTAACTGGGATGTGGTGAAACCAGCACTATCCCTGACGCACCGACAACAATCATGTCAGCTGTTATTCAGCGCGGCGCGGCGGCGGCAATACTGGCTAGTGGTGGGGGAAGCCGGCTCGTTTTTACCGCTATTCCGCCAATTCAGTTACCGATCCAGGTGTATTAGTATATATCTATGATCTATGGTCAAAACTCAAAACTATTTATAAAACGTAAGTCGTTACGTTATAATATTTATTTACCATTGACACAGCTGAAGCTGATTGAATTGAAAGAGAGAATGAAGCAGTCTTGCCACGGGGACGATATTTATCGTATATATATAAAGACAAATTTATTTACAATAAATTTTCACCTTCTTCACATTTGAAGTTGCTTAAAACAAAGGAGTACACTATACAAATTTGGTTATTTTACGTTAAATGGATTCCGAATTAAATATTTTACTTGTTAAGTCTTGTAATTAAATATCAATTTTCAGTATTATATAAATGGTTTCTCAAGATTGATACGCTGAATTTTGTTGTTGTAGTTGCCAATTCTTGAAGTTTATCTTTGTTTAGTTTGAATTTTGACCAAAAGTCCATACAGAATTTGGGTATGGTACCTCTAGCCCCAATTAGTAATCCATATATATCTAAATTTTCTATTTCATATTTTTCTTTGTAGTAACGTATTGTGTCTCTGTATATCTGAGTTTTTTCATTGTGCACCTCTTCTGGCTGTTCTTTGTTTCTTTCAAAACGGACAGTAGGATCTATCATATGTCCCTGTTTCAATTTTCTATTGATGACTATAATGTCAGCTCTTCTTATGGACCCCATATCCGCAATTGATGTGACCTCTTCATAGACCTCATACCCTTTTTCTCTAAAGCAGTCTGCTATGATCTTCCTTATTTTGTTGTGGCGCTCATTTCGTAAAAGAGAACTGAAGGGACAATTTCCAAGAATGTGGGATAAGGATTCAAATACATAGGTCTCAGTAGTCGCGCAGTGACGACACTGGTTCCCACTCTTGGACCGCCCGTGGTTCGATCTTGTTGATGCCACATCTCCAATCATTTTGAGCATTTCTTTGTATTCTGAAGATGTCAAAAAGTTTTGAGAGTTGAGTAGGTTTACATTTATTTTAGGACATTCTTCAAAGAGGCTTACGCCCTTACCTTTAAAAGGTAAATTACACCATTTCATGTATTCCTTTTCTTGAAGAAGATTTCTTAATGCTTTTGGAGAAAAAGATTACATGTTAGGGATGAGCTCTGTCAGATTTAGTTTCTTGAGGCACAATTCTTTTTCTAATTTGAAATCTCTCATGAGAGCAATGTAGGGATCTTTAATTTCTTCAAGGACATTACAAATATTGAAATGTTGGATTAATGCTTCCCATTCTGCTTTAAAGAAACCTAATCCTTTGCATTTTTGTGAGGAATATATCATAGAATTAGGGACATCTGAGGGCAAATCATATATCTCTTTTATTGCTGACTTCATAACAAGATCTACATCACTAAGAAATTTTTGACTTAACTTATTCAAAGGAGCTGTCTGAAACGGATATATTAAACTGGGCCATATACATTTGTTTAAAACATACATTTTCTGGTTATGCTTTAAGAAGGGGGATGAAGTAAGTCTTTCAATCTTTTTTACAAATGATCTGATAATGTTTGAAGAATCTAAAACGATTTCATTTTCAAAATTTACTCCAAGATATTTGATTGTATCTCCTTTTCTTAGTGACTCTAATTCATGCCCATCAATGTAAAATTTGTCCAAACATAAGTCACCATTCATTATGTTGATTATTTTAGTTTTCTTTATATTTAGTTTTAGACCAATTTCATCAAACTTTGATTTTGTGTGATAGTATAGTTCCATCACAGATTCTTTATTTTTCCCTATAAGTACCGTGTCGTCAGCAAACCCGAGTACACTTATGGCAGGTAGGGAGTCCGCTATTTTATATCCATAAGTTTCTCGCTTGGTTTCTTCTGTTAAATCTTTTAAAATGTGGTCAATGCTTAGGTTGTACAATGTTGGGGACAGTGGGGCTCCCTGTAAAACACCTCTTTTTATTAGAATTGGTTTTGTTTTTCCATCACTTGTTTCAATTTGGGTTACATTATTTATCATTAGCTCCTTAATACTTTTAACTAGAGCAGTTGGTACCTCCAAACTGTCCAAAACATTGAATAAATGTTTATGTCCCACATTGTCATAAGCTTTCTCTACGTCGAGGAACATGACGCAGCATTCATTCTTCTTTATTTTGGCATCATTTAACAGTGTGTTCAAAATATTTGAATTTACGTAAGTTCCAGGTATTCTTGTAAATCCTCTTTGGACTTCATTAAACTGAATATACCGTTTTAACCTGGCATCAAGAACTCTTTCAAAAATTCTCCTGATGAGAGAGCAGATTGATATCGGCCGCCAATTTCCAATATCATTTTTATCGGAGCCCCCTTTATCTAAAAGAATGGTTCTTGCTTTCTTCAAGATGTGTGGGACTGCTTCCAGATCTTGTATTTGATTATATAATAATGTCCAAATTTTGGGAACCTTTGAATTTTTTATGCTTCTCATTATGATTTTATCAGGGCCAGGAGCAGTATCTATTTGTATTCCTTTCATGGCTTGGGCAACTTCTTTATCTGATAACCTGTGGTCATACTCTTGATTAATTTGTTCCATAATTTTGCTACCGGGAACTCTGTAATTTTCTAAAGACATAGTATTATTATTTTCGTATGAAAACTTATGTTGAAAGGAGGAAAAAATATAATTTAGACTAATCTTGCACCCATGACTATTTTCTTCTAACACTTTTCTAATTGCACGTTTCCTTTGATTATAGTATTCGTACTGGATAAGGTCATACATGTATTTTTCTTTCGTTTTTCTTTTTCCGTTCAGGATATGAACATTCTTTGTATGTTCTATTGGTCTTAATTTCTTTCTTTTTTTTCCTGAGTTCGTAGTATTTTCTAGCAGGGTGTTTTGGACCAGGAAGACTATCTATAGAATTAGCTAAAAATTTGGCCAGCTCATTTACTTTAGTGTTGAAGTCTTCTTTTTCTAGCTCATTAGAGAAAACTGCTAACCATTCTTCATATTGAGTATCAAGAATACTGTCTTTATCTTTTTTGACTTTACTTTCCACTTTTTCTAAATCATGTTCCGTGTTCTTTGATTCAGTTGCAATCTCTTTATCTCTTCTATTATATTTTTTACTTATTCTCTCCCGTTGGGTGGAGGGATGTGCCTTGGAAACATGCCAGGATAGCCCTTTATTCGTGGCAAATGTTTTCCCACATTCATTACATGTACTTTTTATATCTTTTGATTTGCTGTTATGTGGACTGCAGGATCTGCCACCTGATTTTTCAATTAGACTTCTACGATTTACTATTTTACTATTTACAACTTCATTAGCGTCATCCTCGATATTTTCTCATATTCCATCACCTCTGTTTTCATCGCTACCACTATCACTGTCACTGTCATAGTGAAACACGGGCCTTGTGTACCGTGGATCCCTTCCTTCTGGAAAAACCATTCGGAAGGGATCATAGTACGATGGACCTGGTTGGCCTAGTTCATTTCTAATGTGTTTTATATTAGGGTCAGGCCGTATACTCTCACTATGACAATCTTTTTTACAAAGCGTCTTTTTCCTGAACTGCCATTGGACATTGGTTGGGTAATGTACCAATGTAATGTTACAATATTTATCGTAACGACACCATATTACTGTATTTTACATTTGGAGTATTAGTTAATAACGAACCATTAGGTAATGACTAAATTAACAATTATCAATCAAGGTAAATCTAAAACCATAAATTCTACCCTAGTTTGCTTTGAAATTCCTTATTTTAGTAATAGTTGAGACAAAAAATCTCCAACGCAAACAAGAACGATTGTTGTTTCCTGCAGCGTTGGCAACACTTGCAGGTAACAAAGAGTAAAACATGTTTTTTTTAACACTTTTTTAACCAACAAATTGTTGACTCATGGAATGGAATGGAATTGGAAACACTTATACTTTATAGTGAAGTGTAGTGACTCGTACTAGCGCTTCTCGAGACCATATCGCATCGCCCGGAGGACTCATGAGGAAAGGAGTGGGGGAAAGTGTTGACAGTGTTGCCAACCGTGTAGTGACGCAGATGTCAATCTTACAAGCAATGCCGATTATCATGCTTTCGAGGACAGTCGGTGATAAACGAATGATACCGAGGGCAGAGTAATAATGTGTTTATTTTTAGTGGAAGTTTATTGACAAAAAAATAATTAATTGCCTTGTAAATCATTTATGTATTACTTAATTATTATCAGCACTCAACACTCTATAGTTTTGAAAATTGTATTTATCAATATGTTATCATAACAATTTGTAATATTTAAATCGAAGTAACTTATATATAATTAATAGCATATTTATTTATAGCTAAATTACCCATCCAATTTGTTACAATAAATAAATCGTTATTAAAATAAATTGTATTTAAGGAAATGGCTTTGCAATGAAAATCGTTATTAAAATTATTTGCAGTTTCTTGTTTGCAACCAGTAACCATCTCCCACTCTCCCATTGTTGCTTCTTGAGACACTTTCTTCTTTCATCTTCTATATTCTTACCTTCTGATGCTCTTTTTACCGTCTATCTCTAAGAGTTAACAAACTAAAATTAACCATTTAGGCCTAGAAATACTTCAAACTTGTTAATTGGTTACAAACCAGTTGTTTCTGGTGGTTACAAATAAGAATACAAACAAACACGTAGCAGTTTCTGTGTTGGTAACACTGTCGACACATTCCCCCACTCCTTTCGTCATGAGTCCTCCGGGCGATGCGATAGGATAGGGCGCTTTCACACTTGACGACACGACGACGACACGGTAACGACACGACACCAAGACGACAACGACACAGCACCGGTAAATTTTTCCGCTTTCACACTTGACGACACGACACGGCAACGACACGACAACGACATGACAACGACGCAATATTGCTTCCAAAATAAAATTACAACGTTGAAGCTGGCAGAGTCCAACATCTGATCTTACTTTTTCTTTTGGACTTAAAAAAATAAGTAGAATAAGTAGACGATACTGAGTCCATCCATTGATTGAAGTACTTTACCTGGAAGGTACACAGTATAATTTGTTTCAAAAACTAGTCAATGATCCAAATAAGTTCTTATCTTATTATTATTTTATCACGTTCAAGGTTAAAGCAACTAAGAATTAAGTTTCAGAATTACAAATTTATAACACTAAAATCAATTCTTAATTATACTATACCGAATTGAATACATATTTATCAACTGACCTGCGTAAACCGCAATTTGCCAGACTAATCCGAGGAATCGGTCCTTGAAACAGGTAGAAAAACTTACAGTAGGCCTACTGGACGGTGACATTTTAAGGTTTTGCATAAGGTTTTTTAAAGTTTGTTCCAAAACTATTGGTTAACTTTTTTAGAGAACCTGTTTATGAATATTTTAAACAAGCTGCAATCTTCAGAACAAAGCTGTCAGCAGATTAGATCATTTATTAAATTAAGGTTATTCGAAATTTCTTTGCTCTATTAACCGGTTTTTTGTATCTCAAGGTTTAGGTTACGAGGGGCCAATGTTAAATGTGTATTAAAACTTACATCTACGGGTCGTCTCAGACGTGGATAGGCCGATCAAATTTCTTTGACATTTAGAGTTTATTTATCTATCCAAAATATACAGTTGGGTTAGTATGGCATACGAAGGTTTGTTATAAGTTTTGACATTCCTAATTTTCAACCTGTTTCGGTGTAGGTGAATTTGTATGTTTCCTTTGACCCTCCTCCAACCATCGACTCTTGGGACTACTAAGCTGATAACCTAGAAATTTCTTGAAAAATCTCAACATTTGTTGTATTTATAAAATATATTACGACATTAAAACAAAAACTCTTAATTCAGTATTTTCATTCGACAGTATATTAAAATATTTAATTTTTCAAAGCATTGAATTTAGATACTAATCTAAAGCAACATTTATTCGATTAAACAAATTAAATAAAAAATATAATCCACCTAAAAATACCGGTAAATAACTATTTATAATTGAGGAGCTTGGTGGAAAAACGACCTCAGTCCAAAAAACGCGTTTTGAGATAATCGACTTTGAATATTAAACTTATGTTTTATAGCCTCTTACCAAATTGCATTACTCTTCGGATTCTTATACTACGCAAGATACATTCTTTTAGATTAAGAATATAACCTTTGTTTGCTTATATGTCCTTTCCATCAAAAGTTATTGAACAAAATATGAAGCAGAGTCAGAGGTCGTTTTTCCATCAATCCACTTTTTCAATCTTAAAAACTTAGATTTTATGCATTTAAACTCATCAAAATGGATTGAAATAAAGTAAAATAAAATATTTATTTTAACTAAATTTATTTGAAATAAAATATAATAGGTCGAGCAACGATTTAATTCATTAAAACTTAAAATAAACTTGTGGAGATACAATGGTCCATCAAAGACTTTACTTAAAGAGTTTTAACATTTAAATAAAAGATATCTCGTTTAAACATCAATTTTCACACAAAGAAAACCAATACAACGTTTAGCAATAACCCATAATGTTTTTCAGCACAAGACTGTTTCCTCCAGCTGAAGCCAGAATGCCTCGTAACAGTTGACAGCATTCAGAAAAAAATTCATAACTCAGTGAAAACACAAGATATTGACATGAAACAAACACTGCTGCAAAGAGGATTAAATGACGGATCATTTTAAGCGTTTTACCGAAAAACGTCCTCAGTCACCTGAGGTCGTTTTTCCACCAACCTCCTCAATTATAATATTTCTCACTTAAAATGATAATTAATGTTATAAATTATAATCATAAAACAATGCTCAAAATAGAAGTTAATTTTACTGTATACCAATACGTCCCGAACTAATGTAGGAAAGACAGTGTGCTCGACGACAGACCGGGGCCACGAAACGTCAACGATCCGACACCGACAAATCGGCAAGTGTGAAATGTTTCTATAAGATCTAATTGAATTTGCTGCCCAACGATATCGTGACGACACCGTCTGATGCACCAATCGACGACAACGACACGACACCGACACTTTTGCGGGGTGTCGTCAAGTGTGAAAACGGACCATAAGATAACATTGCTTTTGGTGCTCGACGATATCGTCGCGATATCGTGTCGTTGCCGTGTCGTTGTCGTGTCGTCAAGTGTGAAAGCGCCCATATGGTATTGAGAATCGCTAGTGTGACTCGTTGACTCGTATGTCTTTTTTTGTACTTTGTACGCACGTATTTGTTTCGGGTTTACAACAACGAGGGACTTGTCAATTTGGTAAATATTCTCGTGGAAAGTTTATTCAATTATTTGTGCATTTGCATTAGTCATCATAGCCTCATAGCCTTAGTCAACCCTTACCACCATACCCAGCAACTGTCCTTTTACAAGGTATGCTTATATATTGTTATAACTTACTAGGACAACAGTACGAAATTAATAGTCAATTAACAAGAGTTGCACACTTTTATCTACTTCAGAAGATTGTTTTCTTTTGTAAATTCTTAATAGTGGCATAATACTGCTTCTTAGGTTAACCCCTAGCATTGGAAGGGTTTCCTGGCCCTTAAATCAATTTTTTATAGTTAAGTATGCCTAGCAGTAACTTTGATAACAAACCAATAATTGTGTAAAAATAAAGAAAAACAACTAGGCCTATAACAATACACAAAATAGGCCTCAAAATACCCTACAATGTTATATATATATTTTTTTTCATTTTAATTTGAATGTTGTTTCCGGATCAAAGTACTTTGAATATGTGTATTGAATGTATGTGATTGAAAGTATTGAATGTGTAAACAACATTCAATTAAAATGAAGCTATCAGCCTGCCAGGCAAAAGTTGTTTACAAGTACAAGAACATAAAATTGAAAGTGTTAAGGACTGTACAAAATATTAAATTCAACACTGAATGTATTAAAAACAGTATTATCCCAAAGTACATTTTTGTAAAAATTAAAAATAATTCAGTTGCAGCCAAAAAGGCAAAGTCAGTTGCAGAACAATCTTGGTTACGAAATGAGGTAAAACAGCAGTACAGGAAAAAATCAATGCTCAACAAACTTCTACTCAAATCTCATATCGAAATGCTTAACTATCCATTCCACTTAGTGATGGCAAAATTTCTTGAAAAATCGATTTTTCGATATATCGATGTATCGAAAGAGTAAAATCGATTTCGATAAAAAATCGTGAACAAAAAATCGATGTCAAAAAATCGATGTATCGAATGGTAAAAATCGATTTTTCCGAAAAATCGATTTTATTTTGCCATCACTATAATGGCAAAATTTCTTGAAAAATCGATATATTGATGTATCGAAAGAGTAAAATCGATTTCGATAAAAAATCGTGAACAAAAAATCGATGTCAAAAAATCGATGTATCGAATGGTAAAAATCGATTTTTCCGAAAAATCGATTTTATTTTGCCATCACTAATTCCACTCAAATCAACAATGTTTTAGAAAAAATTGAACCACAGATAAGTAAAGATATTATGACCAAAAAGAAACTATTAAAGAAAAAACTTGACTCTCTTCTAAATAAGCAACATGATTTTGACATCAGCAAAATCACTCACAAGTTTTATCCTAGAACAATCAATTTAACAGATGTAGTATTTAGCTCAGACGAAATGGATCTGTTAAACAAAGGACTAAAATACAGTTTGCCTCAAAGAGGAAGAAAAGGTCTTTTTTCTGAAATAATCCATGCCGATGCTGCAGTTCAAACCCTAAAAGATGACAACGACCAGAACACTGTTAGGGTAATGGTAAAGAACAAACTCAAAAAGGTAATGAAAAATCCTAAGAATCATAAATACTGCTATCTTTATAATAAAGAAAATAAAGTAATTAAAAGTATCCAAAACAAACTAAATGATAACAACCTGACCATAACAAAGGCTGACAAAGGAAATACACTGGTTATATTAACTCAATGTGACTATAATAGGAAAGTTTTAGATTTTATAAACAATAATCATATAGACCAACTCCCATGTGACCCAACAACCAAATACACAAAAGAACTAAATAAAGCATTGTCCAGTAGTAAGCACTTATTAACAGAAAGAGAAGTTAGAGAATTTAAACCAATAAATCCTCATGCCCCCCCTCTGAAAGGTTTGCCTAAACTCCATAAAGATGGTCAGCCAATGAGGCCCTTAGTGAACTACATGCCTGCCCCTGCTTATAAACTAGCAAAAAAGCTAGAAAAAATTATAAAAACACACATCACATTCGAAAATAGCCATAGTTTAAAAAATAGCCTGGACCTTATTAATAAAGTGAAAGACGTTAAATTAAATTCCAGATACACGTTAGGATCTTTGGATATCTCCAATCTGTACACCAACGTCCCAGTGCAGGAAACTCTGAACGTATTGCAGTTAAATTTAAAAGAAAAATCTAACTTAAACGATGAAGAAATAAATGAACTAATGTTTTTACTGAGAACAGTACTGCAACAAAATTATTTCTGTTTTGATAGCAAATATTTCACTCAGAAGGAAGGACTTGCCATGGGGTCACCACTTTCCGGTATTTTGGCAGAAATATTCCTCAATAATATTGAAAGTAATAATCTTTGGACAAACAAAAACAACCGCCATACAAATAAGATTATATTTTATCACAGGTATGTGGACGACATCATAGTTCTTTACGATGAAAACAGCAGACAACTTCAACTCTTTTGTAATTTTATGAATAACTTCCACCCGCAACTCAAATTCACAACTGAATTTGAAAACAATGACAGGCTCAATTTTTTAGATTTAACATTGATAAAGAACAAAGAAAAAATAACTTTCAAAATCTACAGAAAACCCACAGCTACAGAAACAACCATCCACGAAACATCTCATCACCCCTATGCCCATAAACTTGCAGCCTACAATAGTTTTGTCCATAGACTTCTTACAGTGCCGCAAAGCCAAGATGATTACGAGAATGAGAAAAACATTTTAAAATACATAGCGATCTCAAACGGCTTCACGCCTAATTTAATCGATGCATTAATAAAAAAACATCGCAATAAAAATTAAAAAAATATTGACTACAATGAAAAAACAGAATACGTTTCAGTAGAATTTGGCGAGAAACTCCCTCACACGCTCAAAAATGAGATGAAAAAACACGGTAAAACTGTTGCATTTAAAACGTCCAACAAAATCCAAAACCTTCTTAAACCCCGAAATAATAATAAAGATTTGAGTGAAAAGACGGGTGTCTACAGATTATCTTGTGACAACTGTGATAAATTCTACATCGGGCAAACAGGCAGACCATTCAACAAGCGCTTCAATGAACATCTACCAAAAAAAGCTTTAATACAGAAGTCTAGTTTTGCAGACCATCTAATCAACAGCAATCACAGCTACACCGGATTACACACTAATTTAAAGCCAATTCACATATGTCAAAAAGGTCGAGTCATGAACGCATTAGAACAGTATGAAATTTATAAAGCTGTGAAAACCAACCCCAACAATCTCCTCAATGACAAAAATACTTTCCAAGCCAATAGTCTATTTGAAACATTGATAAGATTAAATGAACCACCGCCAGGAGCTGCACTCAAGAACACCGATGGATCAAGGGTCAACTCATGACGAACGCTCTGCCTCCAGTCGAGTCTCGGCACATGACCGCGCGTGACAACCCGTTCCGTCGCCAAAAGCAAGTGTACCGGTACCGCGACCGTTTCGTTTATGTTAAAATGTGTTGTGTATGTGTTTTGTGACAGTTTTTAAAAACTTATGACGCACCTGCAAAGGCAAGTTTTTATGATCTTGTACTGATCTGAAGATGGTGAGACATCGCCGAAACGCGTAATCCAACCAGGATTCCACAGGATCATTTGGCGGACTAACAGGTATTATAACCTTTTCACAAGTATATTTTTTTGTCTCTTTTTTTCTGACCTTCAAATGTTTGTAGATTTTTCTATTTTCTGCCTGTAGTTTTTCATTAGGCCTAGGCCCTACCCTGTTGAAAACCATTGAGGAATCAAATTTATTCGTAGTTAGTTATCGATTGTTGAAACTTTTTTACTACTAAGTTATTTTGCACTGGCTGTCAACAGTGAATTGACACGTTGAGTGCTGAAAATCTATGTAATTAATTGCGTACCAAAATTGCGGAAATATACGTTTTGTTTAATTACTAGGTAATTGCTTGTATGATGCTAAAAAGTTGTCAGAAGTTGTCTAGGGGTCTATTTTCTGTCAAATTTCTTGACGTCATTTCCGGTACGTAAATTAACGTAGTCCGCCGGTGGTGCCGGCGATCGTCACTTATAACTGTCAAAACTATCGTTGGAGCCATTTTCATCATTGGAATATAAATTCTCCAACGATTCGTCATCATTGCTCTGCTTCATTGCACAAATAACACCAAAAACAACAATATAAAACACTGTGAACACAATCACTTCGTACACTGCGCGCCCATTGGGGGGACCGGCAAATGATCATCCGCGAACCAAGCACATGGACTACACCAATAAGCGGGGAGCAATATAACCTCTCCCGGCTGTGGCTAAAGCCCACACAAAACGAATAAACAAATGTTACACAATCCGGGGGTGCTACATAACATTACGCAGGCCACTGCACGCGAAGCTGATCTCACCACTCCTTAAAAAATGGCGGACTGGGAAACGAACTACGCCGAAGTGAACTCATGGACTGTCCCAACAGGCGGTGAGCGAATCAACCTCTCCCGGCAATGGCTAAGTCCATACTGAACCATTATTTTTAGGGCAGGAGAGCTACGTAAATTAACGTAGGCCGCCGCCCGCGCCACTGTGGCACTACGTTAATTAACGTACCCCGCACTCAACGTGTTAAGTTAGTGCACACAGTGGATATTCTGAATCAAGATGTATTTCCCATTTTTTCACGATGAGAAATCTAATCACGTGTGAAATTTTAAAATTTTTCCTGTTGATGGGAATAAACCCCTACCATATCATGCCTTACCAAGTACAAGCTTCTGTATATAAATACAGTTCATGTCCTAATATCAATTTTTTTTGGATGGTTATAGGTTATCTTACCTTACTAATCCCAGTGGAATATCTCTCAAGGGAATATCTTTGAGAGATATTCCACTAGGATTGTTAAGGTAAGATAACATACCAACATGTATTAATCTAACAATCCAGAGGCAAAATGAATTGTAATTTGTTTTAATTAAATCTTTATATTTGTGCAATTCATTGATGGGAGCTTGCGATTGGCGCCTATCTGTCTAGTAGGCAACTTGTAATATATTGTATCCATTTGACTAGACTGATGGCATGTAAATGTTGTATATAGTCAATAAAGTTCTTGATTCTTGATTCTTCTTGATTCTCAGAGTGATTTTGACCTAGTTGTTTTTATGGTCCGTGTTTTGTTTAGTTTTGTATAGTGTTCGAATCCTATTGCAGTCCAAATTCATGGATATATCATATATTTTAAGTGTTTTGTCACATTTTCAAAGTCTTACTTTTGAGCAAAAATGTCCTACTTTTACTACTTTTTGTGGCTCTGAAATCGCTGGGCTCCCTGATATAGGGAAGAAAAATACCAAATTCCATTGAAAATTCACTGAGTAGGGCCTATGCTGATTTTTATGATTTTTGTGATACTGATGTGTATGATTTTTAGCATGATAAATACACGTGGGAAAAATCATGCTGTTATTGAATTTACACGTCTAACCAAAAAAATCAATAGTCATATTATTATTTCACTAAAAATCTATAATTTCTTAGAAAATAAAATTAATTTGTTACCCTTTTAAACTATTCAAAAGAAATTTTATTCGTGGCTTTTGGAAAATCCATTTTATAGCCTAAACGAGTTCTTCAATTCAACAAATGTAGATTTTTAGTTGGTATAATTATGTCATTTTACTATCATAGTGTACCTCATAGCAATATTGTTTGACTTTGCTTTCGCTGTATTTTTGACATTGTCAATGATGTCTTGTACATTCTTAAGACAAATAAAGATCATTTCATTTCATTCATTTCATTTCATTTCATATGCAAGTCTGATGTGATGGGGGCATTTTTTTATTTCAACTCGGTTAACTTATTTTGTTCAGGCTTTTTTAAGGCTCGAATTTCAACCTAGAAATTAAAACAAAAATGGTTGGGTCAAGCTCGATTTACCGTACGTGAAAATTGTTTCAGTGTTTCACTAAAAACCTTATAACTTACACGGTATTCAATTGAATATTTATTTCTAGAATTTTCTACAACACTTGAATAGAACTCATAATAATGTTGAGTCTATTTACAAAGACTTTAATGCCCACTTAACTTATTTTCTAAAAACTAAGATCAAGGAAGAGCTTGATCAAGGCATATTAATGCAAGTTTTAGTTACTTTTAAAAATTTGTTTCAGATATTCCAAGTAGTTTATAGGCCTTTGTAACTATGGCCTGGACAAAGTATCAAATTACTCTAGCAGTGATCATGGTCATCACTGGATCCTTGAACACCTTAACGACAAAGTGAGTACAAAATAATTAAATATATTTTCTATTCAATACTTTCAAAACCTTACCCATACCGTACTTACTAATGTCAACATGAACACTCGGAATGGGATGCATGTTGTTTAGGGTACCGGTAGGGTACTCAAACTGCACAGGCCTAATATCATGTGTAGCCTATATTTAAGCTTAGGCTATAAGGCTACTCTTAAGTTTTGTCATAGATTTATTCTTAAATAATGAGGCTATTTTATTTACTGATATGATATGATTTAAAAAAAAAAATTCTTTAATGTTTGGTGCATTTAGAACCCCAGGTTCATACACCACTGTATGTAGACCTTCTATAAATTTAACTGGGACTTGAGTCAACTGACACCCTTTGACACCCTTGGTCCCATTAATCGCTAGATGCATTCCATTATTAAAAAAGTAACATAACTGGGTAAATATCGCCAATGGACTACCAGAATGGTAGGTGACTGGGTAGTGTACTGTAATTAAGAGAGTTAATGAAGTTAGTGTTGTTAGCTGTTGCAGAAAACTTGAGGATAGATACTGCAGGATTTTTACAATCCTCTTGTTAGTCAGTGGGGAGCTCAAGTAAAGCCAGCCAACCCTGATTAAAAAACTGTTCATAGTTCTGAGGCAGCATTCTACAGCTTTACATCTTTTAACTTCTAAAAATTAAAGCCCTGTCATCCACCTCTAAGAGTGGTAACAAGTGACCCAACGTTTATAAAAGATTTTATTGAAGCAGCAGAAGTGGGTTTGATAAAAGTTAAAATAAATATAGCAATAATTTCAGTTATTTTTATTTTAATTAATTTTTTTATTGCAGATGGGCTGATAAACTGTCCTGCACCAGGAATTGATGGAATCGTCAGGCAATTTGATCATCCATTCCTTCAATCCTCAACAATTGTTTTTGGGTGAAATTTATTGCCTTCTAGTTTCAAACTAGCATTGTTCATACAGATCTATAGGCAAAGACAGGTAATGACTTTTGTTTGTAACAATCGTAGTCCAATAAATAAAGCCTACATCCAATTGAAATTTTGGATTTTGGTTAGGCCTTTAGTCTACTTTTATGATCTTGGCCTCGCTCTGCAGCCAGTCAACAGTCAAACAAAAGATGCATGCTCTTTTTTTTAGAAATTTAGCCCAAAAATCTCATTATAATAATTTAATTACCTGGTTTTAACAACCATTTAATTTTACAATCACTATAAATATCAAAACTGCGCTTTGTCAAACCAATAACTAAGAGCCAAAAATAAGTCAGTGTAACAAAAAGTTACTTTCAAATTCAAAAAAGTCTTGGTTACAGCTGCAGTGACATCAATGTTGGGTGCATGGTTGACCATTTGGTTTTGTTAACACCAGAAAACGGTTGATCTGTGATCAAGTGATGGGGATTCTACATAATCCAACGATGTATCTTGTAATTCACTCCTATACTTATTAAATTATCTTACTTGGCCTAGTAGAATTACCCAATTGAATTATACCGTATAAAGGTTATCAGAATAGCCAACATGTAAATTAAAGTCTCTGTAAGCCTGGAAAGTCATTCCACACATAAACTTGCTGTGAGGCCTGTTAATTTGTACAAAAGAAAATTCTATATTTGTTTTTCAAATTATAGTGTTACAATTTATTCAAGTCTTTAAATTTATGTTTCAGGGAAATTCTTTTGAAGAGACTACCATAACAAGAGGAAATCAAGAATTTAATCCTCTGATTTTCCTCCCTCCAGCAATGTGTGACATGGTTGCTACATCTTTGATGTACATTGGATTAAACTTGACATATGCTTCAAGTTTCCAGATGTTAAGAGGTATTTTATCGAAAAATGAACAGTATAACTGACATAAACTTTCTCCCATTAAAGAATAGCAAAAATTGATATTTAACCCTTTGAGTGCCGCAGCCATTCTCCCAAGTCATATGCATAAATTGCCATGCTAAAATCTACAATTTTGCAAGGGTTTGGAAAAAAATTTGTCTAAAAAAAAGTATTCAACAGATTTTAATAATTTTTTTTTTATTTTCTTTGTAATAAAATGGAGAACATATTGCATATAAATCCTTTCTTCTAAATTTATTTATATAAAAAATTATGTGTTATAACTAAAAATTTAAAATAAAAAAATTTCAAATTTTCAAGTTAGGACCAAAATTTGGTATATATATTTTTTAGTTACATCTTGTAAAAGAGCATAAAAAACTGAACAAAAATCATACATAATATGTTATGTTACAGTGAAAATTTACATTATAACGCACTACAAACAAAACACTACGAAAAGTCATTTTTCGTCAAATTTGTCAAACGCATGGAAATAACATTGATGCTATGTCCTATTTTATTCACACCTGTGAAAATAAAGTTAGCCTAATAAAAGGGTTTACAACAAAGCAAATATTGTAAAAATACAATTATTGCTTACCCTAAAAACTTTGTTCCTCTGATATTGTTCAATGTTTTCAAAATAATCGCATATATGTTTTTATATACAAATACACACAACTAAATACACACAGTTTATTTACACTGAATCTAAACATAGATCACTTCACTTTTTACAAATGTGAACATTGAGGCATTTTGGATGAACTCCTTTCTCGCATTTGACACATATATACGTTGAGCGATGTTTCGAAACTTCGGTGCTGCATTCCTTGCAGATGCGTTGCATTTTACGAGGTAGCTGTCGCAGGCCAAAAACTCTTCTAGGTTGGTCTTCAGGAGGAGGAAATTGATTTTTCTTTTGAATCCATTCATTACCAATCTCTGATATTATAGTTTGAATATATTGTAGGCGTGCCATCGGTTTTTCATTACAGGACTTCTTGTGTTCATCATATAAAATATATGAGTTCAGAAGCATTCTATTCATGACACTAAATACTACCTTTTTCCAGTATTTTAGAGTCTTCCTTTCATCGAGGTAAGCATAAAGCATCATGTCAGACGTATCGATACCACCCATGTATTTGTTGTAAGCTAA
Organism: Neoaliturus tenellus; assembly: GCA_030545055.2. NCBI lineage: Eukaryota > Metazoa > Arthropoda > Insecta > Hemiptera > Cicadellidae > Neoaliturus > Neoaliturus tenellus. The sequence continues at coordinate 127,378,437 of CM061533.1, forward strand.
AATAACATCAGGCTTGGAAATAACTTCTGGTTCCCTCTGATTTCGAATTCGTCTGGTCACTTCAGAGCTGGTTGCTTTAGATGATGTTGACAACAGCAACACTTGTTTTTTCTGCGATTTCTTATCCCTGTGGCCGCAAAGAAGAATATAAGATTTTTTTACAAATTTTGTTACACCCACATCAAACCTAGGCTTTGTCATCTGCTCTGGTAGACCTTTTCGATTTCCTCGGATTGTGCCAGTAAAGTAGGTGCCAACACTGTAAAGATATTCCACAAGCGGAATCGAAGAAAAGTAATTATCACAAAAAACGTGATATCCTTTATTCAGATAGTTGCATACTGTTAGTAATTTCTTTATTACATAATACCCTGTGCCCAATTCTTTCATTTCTCTCTTTTCTCTAGGGTCATCGTGACGTGAACCTTTGTACACAAAAAATCCACACAATACACAATAACACAAAAATCACAATACAAAAAACACAATAATTTACAACCGAGTCACATATCATCCATAGTTTTATGCCCCACCTGTGGTGTTTCTTTTTAGGCAAGTACTGTTGCAGAATAGTTCTCGATTTGGTCCCTATTAGGGACTTATCAACAGAAATTTGTTCATGGGCAGTGTAGTGATGTCTGAATAAAATGTTAGCATGATCAATTATAGGTTGGAATTTTGCACATGGGTCATAAGGTTGGGCAGCTAACCTTTCATTGTTTACCAGATGGAAAAATTTCAAAATTAGCTGAAAACGATTACGGGCGAACATTTGTTTGAACCAAACCTGTTGAGAAGAGGGACATGTGGACCAGTAGCTGTAAATGGTGGGAAGACGTACAATGCCCATATTCAAAATGGTCACAACAAAAGCCTTCATTTCGTCAACAGTGACAGGAAGCCACTCTTTCACTCTAGAATTATCTTTATGAGTTCCCTGAGAAATGTACTGGTTCGCATATCTGTTAGTTTCCCTGGCCAAGCTAACAAATAATATATTAGTAAAAAATAAATAAAAATAAGACTTAGGGCCAGACTGGGGATTTGGCATATGCTTTGGGCCTGGAAGTTCACTGTATGACACGGGGGCAAGAGGAAAGTCATCATCTGGACCTACTTCCACCCAAGGTTCAGTGCGTTCATTAGGAAGAGGCTCATCCTCAACAGGAGGCTGATTGTTGTCTGCCACGGCAGGTTTGTCAACATGGTCAAGCGTAGGGTCTTGCAGATGGACCGCCAAAGGATCTTGCAGATGGACGGGCAGATCTTGTTCATGGTCTTGTAATTCGTCAGGCTCAGGGTCTTGTACGTGGACTGGCTCGGGGTCTTGTACGTGGACTGGCTCGGGGTCTTGTATGTGGACTGGCTCAGGATCTTGTTGATGGACAGGCAAGGGGTCTTGTAGATTTACTGGAACATGGTCTTGTAGATGGAAAGGCTCATTGTCATCCTCAACAGGAGGCTGATGGTTGTGCACCAAGACAGGGTCTTGAACAAGAACGTCAAGTGGAAGAGGGTCATCAACTTCTTCGTCGTCGACTAAATCTCTATATGAGACACCGAAAAGTTCACCACTAATAGGCCTACTAATAAGTCTGGGTCTCTTGGACTGGGTTGCAAAATCAATTCCAGTGGGGGCAGTTTTATTTTTTTTTATCGGGGTTGATGTACAAGGTCCAGCCCTAGCTTCATAGGAAGAATCTGACTCTACAGAGGACGGCTCATAATCCTTGTCAGCATCTGTATCATCGACTTCACTAGAAACACCCATCCAATAATCATAATCAGTGTCGTTTTCAGAAAGATCTAACTCACTTTCACTTTTATCTTCCCCATCTCCTCCCCCAAGCCTACTGCTAGGGATACTGCTGACAACAGATGTATCTGCAGTTGTGTAGGTTTGGTTTAGGGCCTCTAATAACTCATCTTCGTCATCAGCAAGGTTTTTTTTACTCATTTTACTTTACAAATATTGTAGGTAGGCTATAAAATCTCGTAGGCCTAACCCTACTTCAACAAACCAAAAACAACAGTTCAGTTGAACTTACGTTTTACACTCACTTCCATTTATCTTCCATTGTTCACAGCAAAAATAATATTCATACAATATACAACCACTGATAAATCAATCAATCAATCAATCAATCAATCAAAAGTGCATTTATTTACAATTTCTTCAGTTTACAATTGACTATTTACATATTGCACACTAAAAACAATGGTCTAGGACCGTCTGTTTTGGTTGACACTCTGTAAACTAATTATTTAAATATAAACATAACTTTAAATAATAAATAATTAATACATATATACCAAATAAAAAGTAATTTAAAAAATTAGTAAATTTTTGACCGAAAATACATAAAATAACGTTTGCTACTTCACAAATGTAAAAAATTTAAATAAATAAACCAACTGTGGTATAACACTAGGTGAAACTTTTTTTTTTTACAGCTAAACATTGTGAGGTTTGACAGCAAACAAACAAAAAACACAATCAGTAGAAACAGAATTTACCTAAACATACTATTACTAAGTGGTTTTATACTGGCTAAAAATTAAATTGCTCAATTAAATCCCATCTTTTTTTCCAAGCTTCTTTCAGATAATTTCCCAGAGCACGCCAATCCTTGCCATTTAAAAATTCAAAAAATTCAGTTTCATTTAAAACATATTTTTTTAACCAAAAGTATCTAATTTGTTTTAAAATTGGGCATTCTGCTACAAAATGGTATACTGACTCATTTTTCCTGTAATTACAAAGTGAACATAAATAAATTATGTCATGATTCCATGGTTTGTAATTTAAATGAATAAGTTCTGCTCGAGCTCTGATGATCCATGAAATCAAGGTAATGTCCAGATTATCAGTTAGGAAAGTTCTGTTGCCAAGTTCAAAGTCGAGGGACAAGTATTGTGTGTGGTACAAGGACGTGATAGCCCTCCCCTTACACTCCCCCTTCCAAGCGAGCCGTTCTGCCTCCAACATACCGAACAGCTGATTTCGTAGCCCCTCCAATCTATTTAAATTAAACTCTATCGTCATTCCTCTTTTTTCACCAATCATTTTTAATTCCTTACACCAATAAATATTTTTTTCGATAATCTGATTTGCCAAAATGTGAGGTAGGCGATTTTCTGGAAGTGTAATAACTTTTAATATATACTTAATATGTAAACCCAAAGTGAATAGTTGAATTTTTTCAAAGCATGTTTCTAAATACAGAACATAATTAGGAGTATTTTGAGGCAAACTAAATAGCTTTTTTATAAAGAAATTTTGAGCATTTTCAATGATACTACAATTAACATAGCCCCAAACCTGTGCCGCGTAACATAAAAGTGATCTAACAATTGAGTTGTAACACGTTAGTTTTGAGCTCAAGGGAATCTTGTTATTCCTAAACAAATCCCCCCATACTGTATTGATAGCCACCTTGGACACTCTATTTTTCTCTCTAAAAAAATTATTCCATGAAAGAGATGAAGTAAATTCAACACCTAAATACTTGAAACTATTTACTACTTCAATCTGTTCGCCCTTATACCACCACTTGTCTTTACTTCCTAACTTCCCTCCCTTTCTGAAAACCATTATTTTGGATTTATTTAAATTGAGGTGTAAATTCCACATGTCACAATATGTTTCGAGCCTTTTAATCATATGTTGAAGTCCAGCTGCGGTCGGGGAAATAATTACAATATCGTCTGCATACATTAATAAATTTATTTTATGACCTCCAAAGTTGCAGCCCCCTTCCAGCGCTTCTGGGAGATCATTCATGAACAGAGCAAAATTGGTCGGGCTCACCAAACATCCCTGTCTAAGGCCCATAGAAGTCGAAAAACTGTCTGTGACCCCCCCTGGGACCCACACTGATGCAGAAGTCCCATTGTAATAGTCTCTTAAAACATTTATAATTTTTGACGAAAATCCTAAGCATGAAAGTTTAAACATAAGTGCATTTCTATCAATTGTATCAAAAGCAGAAGAGAAATCGATAAAAAAACAAAACAATTTACCCCTTTTTTCAGCTAGCTTTAAATGTCCCATACAAGTTAAATTGAAAATGTTATCTATTGTTGAATATCCCTTTCTAAAACCCGCCTGGAATTCTGTCAGTATATTTCGTTCATTAATCCAGTTTGTGATTCTATTGAGAAGTAAACTAATAAAGATTTTAGCCACGCAATCAATAAAAGACAAGCCCCTGTAGTTACCCACACAATTTAAATCCCCTTTCTTATGCAAAGGAAAAACTATTGATTTTTTGAATGACTGGGGAATTTTTCCTTTTTTGTAAATGCTGTTATAAATTTCTAAGAGTTTAATTAAAAACGGCCGCGGAGCGTTTTTATAGAATTCAAATGGGATTCTATCTATTCCTGGCGCTTTATTTTGTTTTACTTTGGACAAAACCGTAATCAGCTCCGATAAGTTAAAATCACTGTCCAGGAATGCGTCAGCGACAAAAGGTTCGGCATAAAGAATCTTATCTCCCAGAAGCGGCGGGTTGAGTAATGCGTGAAAATGCCTCACCCAACCCGAAGGTGAGATTTTCCCTATTTTTTTATCTCCTCTCTTTTTAAAATTATTGACCGCCTCCCAGAACCGCTTTGAGTCTGAGCTTTGACTTAAATTCTCAATTAATTTACTGTAATAAGCAGACTTTTTTATGTTACATAATGCTTTAAATTGAAATTGTTCGTAAGAATACATAGCCTTTATATCTGCTCTATTGGTTTTACGATAACGATTCAATAATTTAAAAACTAGTTTTCTTTGAGACAAACAGTCGAAGTCAAACCACGGTTGTTTTCTAGTTAAAGTTGTTTTGCTGAATGAATTTAACTTGAAGTCCGCTGACTTGAGAATACAGTTAGTTATTTCATTTACGTTTTCCTGATCGTCATTTGATAATGAAAGTTGAAGTAAATTCACATTGATTTTATTACTGTAAAATAAGTCATCATTCTTCGTCCATTTTAATTTAGGCAGCAGAGGTAGAATATCCCCCTCCTTCTCACTATTTTCCACTCCCTCAGCAACAGCTTTCAAACTAACTTCAATTGGCATGTGGTCAGAGCCTGGGTAACTAACTACTTTAAAATCATCAACTAAAGATAAGCAGCTCATTGAAACCGCAGCAAAGTCAATCACAGAGCTTCCCCTTCCACCCAAAAAAGTAAACTCCCCATTTTTATCACCCTTTGATCTACCGTTTAGAATAATCAAACCCAAACTATCAAATAAATCTAATATTTTTCTACCTCTTAAATTACATGTACTATCTTTTGACTTCCTGTCATCACTTAAATTTTTGTTTACATTTTCAACTATTCTATCTGTGAAACTCTGGTCAACGCCTATGCGACCATTTAGGTCTCCTACTAACAAAAGGTTCTCTTCATTTTTACACATAATATTATTAACTAAATAATCAAACTCTGTGTCCCAATCACTATAATTTAAATACAAAGGTAATATACGTAAAGTTTTATCAGCAACAGATTTTAACTCAACAAATACCAAATTGTTATCTTCTACAAATCTTAAACAGCTTGCTAAAGGTAACTGTAAATTTATTAAAAACATAAGGCCTCCTTTATTTCTGCCAAAATTTGATGTTCTACTGGCAAATACATAAAAAACAGAAAAGTTGCTTAATTTACTCGTAACTAAATCTTTTTGTGCTTCTGAAATAAACGATTCTAGTAATATTACTACATCATATTCTGCTATCATATCTAAGAACTCGGAATCATTTAATTGACTTTTAATGCCACAAACATTATAACATAAAAGCTTAAATAGTCTTTGTTTTACCATGTTATTGTCCGAACTGCTGAACCGTTGCCCACTGCCGTCGTCACTCGCACGATTGGCGTCATCTCCTCACCCTGACTCGTTGTTCTGGGACTCCTGGCCGTGTACCGGAGCTGGTGTCGGTGTCGGTGTCGATGGCTGTCCAGTCCCATGGTCCTTGTGTTGGTTGCCTCCTCGGTCCGCTGTGACATCCGAATATGTCGTCGACCTCCCACGACGCTGTGGCCCCCGATCCTTAAGAGTCGTCAGGAAGTCTTGGAAGTCGTGTCTGAATAGCTGATGTAGTTTCGACGCCCCGTCGACATCACCTGCCATGAGTGTATCACCTTCCCACGTGAACCTGATGTTATTAATGTACATGTGATCATAGACGATGGGCATCTTCCTCCTGCCCGCCACACGCTCCACCTCTGTACGCACCGCAGTTAGCCACGCCCTCTTCTCACGTATCTCACGAGGAAAATCCCGATGAATCGAGATTCCCGTACCTTTAAGGCTTTTGACATTTGCCATGATATAGTCTATTACAGCATCCTCCGGAAAATGAGCAATAATTGCACGCTTATCTTGGTCAAGAGGGTGGGCTCTGTTAATCCACACCGTGCTGTCCATTTTCAAAGAATTTTGACAAAACTTTGATACTAGGCTTTTGAAATCTCTAGTCTGAGGTGTAACGTTTAGGCCACGAAATATAAGGTTATTTCGTCTTGATCTTGACTCTAAATCAACTAGCCTACCCAACACAGTCGCCTGTTGACTCTTTAGGCTCTTAACCTCTAATCTTAATGCCTCGTTCTCTTGCCTCAATTCATTTATCTCGCCAATAAGATTGGTTATGTCTTGTTTTGTTACTAAATTAGATAGCTTTTGATCGAGTAGTTTACCTAGGTCTACAAGAAGCTGCTCACGCGATTCCTGAAGTCCCAACATTTCTGGTCCCAAGCTGTCGTGCAGGTTAACCTCGTCTGGCGAACTTGAGGGTTTTAGACGTTTCGGCCTTGTAGAAGGTGTGAAAAATCTCTGAATTGACTGGTCCATATATACACTTAACACAGAGTCACTATAACCCACAGTCCTAACCGCAGGAATAACAAAGTCACTTCACCATACAACTGCAGCAACGTGGTCTGGTTTACGACTGCTGATAACTAGCCAAGCTGTTATCGCCGCTCACTAAACATTAGCTTAACTGCTCACCGGACCGGTTTCAGGCAGATAATTAATGTTCTATTGGTAAATTAACTGTTCTTAAATCATATAGATATGAATAAACGTCGATCTAGCGAGTTAAAACTATAAAATATTTAATAAATATGCGGAACGACGTTAGCTTAGACCTGTACTAAAGCGCACAAGTAGTGCCGACCGCCATTCCACAAGCGGAATCGAAGAAAAGTAATTATCACAAAAAACGTGATATCCTTTATTCAGATAGTTGCATACTGTTAGTAATTTCTTTATTACATAATACCCTGTGCCCAATTCTTTCATTTCTCTCTTTTCTCTAGGGTCATCGTGACGTGAACCTTTGTACACAAAAAATCCACACAATACACAATAACACAAAAATCACAATACAAAAAACACAATAATTTACAACCGAGTCACATATCATCCATAGTTTTATGCCCCACCTGTGGTGTTTCTTTTTAGGCAAGTACTGTTGCAGAATAGTTCTCGATTTGGTCCCTATTAGGGACTTATCAACAGAAATTTGTTCATGGGCAGTGTAGTGATGTCTGAATAAAATGTTAGCATGATCAATTATAGGTTGGAATTTTGCACATGGGTCATAAGGTTGGGCAGCTAACCTTTCATTGTTTACCAGATGGAAAAATTTCAAAATTAGCTGAAAACGATTACGGGCGAACATTTGTTTGAACCAAACCTGTTGAGAAGAGGGACATGTGGACCAGTAGCTGTAAATGGTGGGAAGACGTACAATGCCCATATTCAAAATGGTCACAACAAAAGCCTTCATTTCGTCAACAGTGACAGGAAGCCACTCTTTCACTCTAGAATTATCTTCATGAGTTCCCTGAGAAATGTACTGGTTCGCATATCTGTTAGTTTCCCTGGCCAAGCTAACAAATAATATATTAGTAAAAAATAAATAAAAATAAGACTTAGGGCCAGACTGGGGATTTGGCATATGCTTTGGGCCTGGAAGTTCACTGTATGACACGGGGGCAAGAGGAAAGTCATCATCTGGACCTACTTCCACCCAAGGTTCAGTGCGTTCATTAGGAAGAGGCTCATCCTCAACAGGAGGCTGATTGTTGTCTGCCACGGCAGGTTTGTCAACATGGTCAAGCGTAGGGTCTTGCAGATGGACCGCCAAAGGATCTTGCAGATGGACGGGCAGATCTTGTTCATGGTCTTGTAATTCGTCAGGCTCAGGGTCTTGTACGTGGACTGGCTCGGGGTCTTGTACGTGGACTGGCTCGGGGTCATGTATGTGGACTGGCTCAGGATCTTGTTGATGGACAGGCAAGGGGTCTTGTAGATTTACTGGAACATGGTCTTGTAGATGGAAAGGCTCATTGTCATCCTCAACAGGAGGCTGATGGTTGTGCACCAAGACAGGGTCTTGAACAAGAACGTCAAGTGGAAGAGGGTCATCAACTTCTTCGTCGTCGACTAAATCTCTATATGAGACACCGAAAAGTTCACCACTAATAGGCCTACTAATAAGTCTGGGTCTCTTGGACTGGGTTGCAAAATCAATTCCAGTGGGGGCAGTTTTATTTTTTTTTATCGGGGTTGATGTACAAGGTCCAGCCCTAGCTTCATAGGAAGAATCTGACTCTACAGAGGACGGCTCATAATCCTTGTCAGCATCTGTATCATCGACTTCACTAGAAACACCCATCCAATAATCATAATCAGTGTCGTTTTCAGAAAGATCTAACTCACTTTCACTTTTATCTTCCCCATCTCCTCCCCCAAGCCTACTGCTAGGGATACTGCTGACAACAGATGTATCTGCAGTTGTGTAGGTTTGGTTTAGGGCCTCTAATAACTCATCTTCGTCATCAGCAAGGTTTTTTTTACTCATTTTACTTTACAAATATTGTAGGTAGGCTATAAAATCTCGTAGGCCTAACCCTACTTCAACAAACCAAAAACAACAGTTCAGTTGAACTTACGTTTTACACTCACTTCCATTTATCTTCCATTGTTCACAGCAAAAATAATATTCATACAATATACAACCACTGATAAATCAATTATTTCACTAAACACAATAATAATGAAGTATTAGGAACCGTTTTTAGTGTAAAAGAACGAACGTAAACAATGCGACTAACCAAAATACACAGCTGTCTGCAGCGGGTAACAATCAGCTGTCAAACTGTTGCATCATACTTTTTTTCATAATGCCAAGTGACTCAAAGTAAGCTGTGAAAGTGAAAAACCAGTACCATACAAAAGTTTGGAACCTGTAGAATGCCGTAAACCAAATAATCAATTAAAACTAATACGTACTATATGAAATAATAATAAAATACGGATCGTCTACTGGGTAGACGCCGGCAATTTATGCATATTTTATATCGTCTACTATGTAGACGCTGCGGCACTCAAAGGGTTAACAGCAGTCGATAGCTTTAGTATAGCTGTAGTAACCCATTGACTTCAGACTACTATTGAGGGCCGGTGCCTGTCGTGCCATGCCATAGCAGAATGAGTTCACCATAAGCAATGCCATATGGCTTTGACTTTTTGCATTTTATTGCTAAATATCCCCCACAACCATTTTACACAGAGAAATAATAAAAAGTATTGGATTATTATTTTTTTTAAATTTTATAGTGTGACGGAGAGTCCCTGCATCAGAAATTACCTTTATTGTCTATACCGGTTTTGCAGTCCAGGACTGAGAGTCCCAGCAATAATTAGGGTTCGAGGTTGGATCGTCCCTTGCACTTTGATTTCAAAGTAATTTTATGAAGGATGACACTGATATGGCATATGACACACGGTATATGGGGACATTGATAACTTTCATAGGTCTAAGTGACAAATTGTGGTACAAATAACCATTTGCATGTAATAATATATTATTAATAAAATAATTATATTTTAACCTAATTAGAAACCAGAATGAAGATTTATTCCTTAAAAACCAAATTGAAAGCGATATGGAATCCAATGTATGTGCACCTTTTGTTTTCCTCACTTAATAAAATTTTAGTTCAGGCTTGTAATAGTATGTTACGTTACTAGATCGTTTAGTTGTGCTTTGCCAAACAAGCATGATATTGGTAATAGTTTTTAAAATAGACCCAAATTTCACTTTACAAAATTGACTCAATCAGCTTATTAACAATTTAATTTGGAAATTTTTCGGATGAAAGTCTTGAATAGCCTGAACTTCTTGAATCTACCACCTGAACTATTCGTAGCAGAAGCTATACAAATTTTTAGTATAACATTAGTGTTTTAGCAATAAGTGGAAAATTTAACCCTAGATTGGTAAGGTGTAGTCTGAGAGACTACGTGATTCATATTTTTGAATTGAAACCGTTCGTTGGATTTTCTTCTCCACTATTGCCAGCACAGTTGCTACTTGGCGCAACTAGTGTGTTGAGGCGATATGCGTTTTCCTTGTTCGTTCCATGACAATAGTTGCGAATAATCAGATTGACATAGCCTTACCGGTGCCGTGGTTTTTTTTTTTTTAACATGAAGTGGCTCTGCATATTATGGAATGATGACATAATAATGAATGTAATATACATCTACAATAAGCCCTACAGTTTCTAAAAATGAAAAGCCACTCTCAAGGAGGTAGTTTGCCAAAAGTATTTCTTGTGAACTTGTCAACCATAGATGGATCGCCTTTCCATGAGTGCCAAATATGAACCAGCCACTTGGGGAAATTATAGCCAGTTTTCTTCAATCAGACATCACTGCTCCATCAAACACTCCAAATTAAACAAAAGGATGAAAAATCTGATACTTCTGCCCTTCTAAGAAACGCTGGATGATGACTCACTTCTGCAACCACAAACTGAAACTTCCAAAGCGATGTGCGGAGAACATCAGGCAAAATGGTACAATGACTGCATCAACTGACTTAAGTTAATCTCAGCTTCATGTTCAACCTCCTTTTTATATTTGTAATTAACTAAAAGTTATGATTGTACACAACTAAGTGTTAGTATATTTTGTAGAAAGTAGTCACCCAGACAAAATGTCACTGTTTAGTTTTTTTTTAAGGACCTTACCAATCTAGGGTTAAGCAGAGAACCTCTTTCTTGTCTTAACATATTAAGCGCACATGTTCAAAGTAGTCCTATACTTCACTGATATATAAGCCATATAATTAAAATTGTAAGGTATTCTTGTTTGTAACTATGGAAGATCCAGATAATTATGTCTATCCCAGTGTCCTAATGATACTTGGATATTCATTCAGTTAGCCATTCGGCGTTGGACATCGGCAGAATGCCGAAAGACTTTGGCGTCCTAATGATACTTGGATACTCATTCAGTTAGCCATTCGGCGTTGGACATCGGCAGAATGCCGAAAGACTTTTTAGACATTGTTAGGTCTAATTGATGGTGAGCCCATCAGGGTTGGGTTATAGGTAACATACGATATAAAGACATAACATATAACAAGCTTCACGCCAGAGCTTGTCAGCACGATTGATTGACCACACTCACACAAGATTAAATTAAATTAAATTAACAGAGATATTGCAATTTTGTTTATGAAAATGTGCTATTAGTATAGGCTTACTGCCAAAGTAAACTTTTATAACAAAAAAATTGCAAGAACTCCATTATTTACTGTCCGGTTTTACAATCTTAGCATCATTCTTTAGCAAACTAAATTTGTCATGTTTTTAATACCTCTAAAGGTTTGATAATCTTTCCCGTTTTTGAGATATGTGCCCTTAAAAATTTGAAATGATCACCATTTTGAAAATACACATTGGAGAAAAATACTTATTTGTGAAAATGAGAACATTCTATAAAGATAAAGATCTATATTATAAACTTGGTACAACAATCTGTTACGGAAATAAAAATTATTAAATGTAAAATAAAACCAAATGGCACCTGTAAGGTTAATTTTAGAGTTTTACAAATTTTGAAAACAATATTTTGGTCTGCCCTTTTCACAAGAAAAATAGATAAAAATATTTTAAGACAATTTTGAGGTACGAGGGCTATTCAGAAAGTAAGGAATGTTTCCGTCTTACGCCGTTAGGCGCCCATGTATCGCCTATATTAGGGTATGAGAGCACTCGGGGTCTCAGTGGCTATCCAGCCGTGACACCAGGAGCATCGTCGCACTGCTAGTTTTCTTTATTTTAAAATTAAAAATGGCCGCTCCCGTAAAAAATGCCGCCAGTTGCGAAGTGCGATCGATAACACGGTTTTTGTTGGCAAAAACCTTAAAACCGATAAAGATTTATCAAAAAGTGTGCAAGGTGTATGTGAACAATGTCTTGAATGAAAGTTTAGTGCGGCATAGGTGATGCGCGCGCGCCTAGCGGCGTAAGGCGGAAACGTTCTTTACTTTCTGAATAGCCCTCGTATATATCAAATTTTAAGTCATTACAATGAACCATTCTAATTAATAACTATGCAGGAAAATACAAAATGGTGACTGTGGTTAGCTATGGAGTTTTGTAAATTTTGCATATTAAAGGCCTAACTCTGTTTGTTGTTGGTCTACAAAAAATACCTGTGAAGATTGTTAGAGAGTCCGGGGACACCTTTTATGACCTTTTATTCATATGATCTTTTTGTTTCAGGCTCAGTGATAGTGTTTGTAGCCCTACTGTCGATAGCATTCCTCGAGCGTCAGGTCGGGTGGAAACAATGGACCGGCATTGTTCACATTGTCCTTGGTTTGTTTCTCGTAGGATTAGCAGATGTATTTGTCAAGTCTGATAACAAAACCGATACAAATGGAATAATAACAGGTAAGTTTTATTTTAATGACTTTTAAAATTATTAGTGTTGGGCCTGTAAATACTGAAACAGATACTTAAATAGTTAGTTGAATACATTTTTAGCAGATATTTCTTAAATGTGTATGTTTTAAGCCATATCTAAAAATTATTCAAAAATTAAAATTTCTTGATTCTAAGCCGGTTGCATTTAAGTGTAATATGAAATATACTCCATCAACACATTAACAAAAGAGTGACACTAATTGATATTGTTATAGTCTTGTTATTAACGAGTTATTCAGAATTGACGTCTACATAAAAATATATTAATTGTCTGTATGCTACTAAATATGTATATAATCAAACTAATAACATAATTAATTGTGGAAGTCTTCAAAATCTATTTTTAACGGTACTTCCCAATTTAATAAGAGATTCCTAGGAAGTATGGTTTTTAATTTTCTGAAGCATACAGTAAAAATAGATAGTTAAAAAATTACTATTGTTTCCTGTTTTTAAATTTTTGGCCTATTTGAAAAATAGAAAAAAATTTCTTGTTAATTAAGATTTAAATTGCAATAGTCTTTTGTCATTTCAGGTGATTTACTCATCATTATGGCACAGATAATCACAGCTACACAAATGGTTTATGAAGAAAAGTTTGTCAATTCCAAGGATATTAATCCATTGCAAGCTGTTGGTTGGGAAGGTGAGTTTATCTTGTCCTGTAATCCTCAAAGTTGTTTAATCCAGGAGCCTAACAAAAAGCACAATAGTTTTCATCTCTTACTCAGTGGTTCACTTCAAGACTGTCTCAGGACTTATTAAACTTCCTGTTGTTGACAATTAATTGCTGTTGTTATGAGCTGGTGTTTTAGCGAATTTCCTCTATATAGGGAAGTAGCTATTACGGTAATTGTCACGGTAAGATTTAAGCCAAGGACATGATACTTTTTCATTTTGAGGTCCTAGAAGCCAAAAACATTGTTTGTTTAAATTCATGTAGCCTTTATATATATAACCTAACATTTATATAATACCTTAGGAATATGTCGATTCTCGATACCACCGATTCTTAGGCACTGTTAGCGGTATTGAGAATTGATTCCCTAATGTCGATACCGTTATCAGTCAGTAGGAAAAGACAATTTTTGAATGTTTTAAGATAATTATTTAATTACTATAACAAATACCCCCCGTCGCAGCAGACCTGCGTACTCAGCGAATTTCCAAATTAGTAATATTAATTTTGACCAGCTAAACTTGTAAACAAAATTTCATCACGTGCTCATAAATAGGGAAATAAATGTCTATTCTCCTTAAGATATAGGGAAAGAGTATGCAGGTATGCTGCCATGGGGGACACTAAATGTAGGTTTTTAGCATAGAAAAAATTTATTTCGACCATATAAAGCCATATAGTAAGTTTCATCAATATCTGTCCATAAATAAAAGAGTTTGCCTATTCTCCATATGATTAACATGGGAAAAGAGTATGCAGGTTTGCTGCCATGATAAGTACAAAAACCAAGATTTTTTACCTTAAATGGATGAATCTCAACCAAATGAAGCTAAATACTAAGTTTCATCCAAAAATATTGGTTAATAAGTGAAATATTAACACATCCTTATTCTCCATAAGATTAACATTGGAGCCCCAAAAGACAACGTACTGTCTTTAGACTTTGTAATATCTCGGTAACCAATGGAGATAGAGCAAAGCTTCAAAATACTAAATTGTGTGTTTTTTTGAGCTAAATCCAATGGTCAAAATAAAAATTAAAAATTTTTTAAATTTACATATGAAAAATGCAAAAAACCCATTTTTGGGGTACAAAACCCCCCAAAACTACCCCTTCCGGTAGGTCGATATGTCTGGTTTTCGAACTCATCCGAATAAACGTAGGATTACACATCTCTACCAAATTTGGTGTCGATCGGACCATTTTTACGAGAGTTATCGTGTCTAGGGACACATACATATATATATATATACATATATATATATAAAAAAATTTTAATGACTATTATTTTTGGTCTCTGGGCACCTCAAAACGAAAAAGTAACATGGTCCCGGGCTTAGGTCTTTCCATGAGACCTACGGTAATAGCTTATTCCCTATGGGAAATTCGCTAAAAATCATATTTTATTTGCTTAAGTTGAATTCCTATGTAAATGTTTTAATTCTCGTAAATCGGAGAGTCATGTAAACAAAAAAGGGCCTAGTAATGAGTTAAGTCTTTGTTTAACAGTCAACTGTACAGCACAGACTTTAATTCAATCCTTGCGCCGGTAAAAGTGGAACCCTGATTCTCTTCGTTATCATAAGTGTTGAAATATTTTGTATTATTTAATAATTTACTGTAATGATTTTTTGTAAGAAAACCTGCTTTCCAAATATAATTTTTTTAAAGTAAAAAAATAAAACCATAACGCCACTTTTTGTTAGAAACAACAACAACTGACTGTCTATTTACTGTAAGAAGGCTCCGCTTTGGTTGACACGCGAGGTTGTGTGGCTATGCCAGCTAATCGGCGTCTGTGTTTCACAGATGAGTTTTGTAGGGCATTTCTTTGTCAAGCGATAAAAGAATATCTTGATATCTAGACTACGGTTATCGTATGAAGTGTTGTATTCTGTAATTCACGCTATATCATCTCCTGACGCAAAATTGAAAGGATTTTTTTTTACTAAAAGAGACGCTAGTGTCAAATAGTGCATCAGCACCATCTCTTCAGTTCATGGTAGGTCTAGTTACTATGCAGTGCTATTCTGTTCTATATTAGTTCTGCATTGGAACGTATTAAAATTAAAATATTCATTCTTTTGTTTTATGCCTAAATTATCTCATTTACAAGTGTGTGATTATTTATATTTTGATATTATTAGAAGCCTAGGTATAAATAATTTTATTTAGTAAAAAAAAATTTTTAATTTGAATTATTATCAGTTGGTGATTTTTTTTACTCAAGCTTGGTTTACACTTTAGAGATTTTTATTCTTGGAGAGTTTTTGCGAGTGATACCCATTGTGTAAATGGTGCTCTGAGGGTTAGCCTGCCGACACAATCTAAGAGTAACAAATTCTCTCCGAGAGCGGGATCTTGCGAGTTTAGACATGTGTCAACAGAAAATTTGCTTGTCATGTAAACACTTCTGTGAGAAACTCCTGAGAGCACCAATTTCTCTAAGAGTTAAAAACTGTCACTTGTAAACCTAACTTTACACTTAAGTTACATGTAGGCTTATTATGAATCAATGATATCGGTATCAAGAATTGATTTTTCAGGTATCGGTATTGAGAATCAATAAATTTTGGAATCGTCACAGCCCTAATATTCCCTAATATTAACCCCCGATTTTTATGAAATTTGGTACACAGGTGTAGGGCAGCATCCATCAGGTTAAGTTCGAAAACCAATATGATTGGACCATGGAAACGGGGTTTTATAGGGTTCCAAAAGGGTCAAAAATGTTTTTTTGGAATTTTTGGACCTCAATTTTCTAAATTCAACCAAAACCATTCAAAAGAGCTTGAAAAAACAAACAATTTAGTATTTTGAATTTTTAACCTAGTTTAACAGATAAAGGAGAAAATCCAAAAATATGTTTTCTATGTTTTTCTTATGGGAAATCAACAAATCCCTCTATCTCACTCATTTATTGGTGTAACTTTTTTTTAATTTTGCATGTACACTGACTAGGTAGAGTGTAACTCATATTTGCTTACAACACCCATGTGGCAGCAAACCTACATACTTTCCCCCATGGGGTTTATGGGGAAAATAATAAATACTTTAATTTCATACAATTTAGTATTTACCTGCACTACGAAGAAATTGTCGTGTTTCTTCCTTTTCCCAGCTTGGGCTGGTCGCCGGAGCCAAAACTCTTGCTTTCACTCTTCTTCTACTTGCCTGAGGCAGTGGCCGCTTGCATGGCATCCCGGAGAAGAAGTCTCTGTATTCTCGAACCTGTACCCTTTTCGGGTTGTTACATAGCGACTGTAACGAATCGACTCTTGACATTATTCTCTTGCTTTCGTAAGATTTTCAAGCTGCCGATAAGAGCTGTCAGCATAGCAATGCCGTCCTTCACTGACCTGTTGATTTACTTTTGGACCTTGCAAGCCTTTTTTGTTTCTCTGAGCAATACGCTCGCACGAGTGAATATTTCCTCCATCTTCTGATGGATTTGGAGGACTTTCTCCAACTGTTTGTTGCAACATTGAAGGTCATATTAGGAGTAGCATGACTGAACTCAATGCTTAGACTACTCGTGACACTGCGTTGCTGTGATTGGGATACTTCATAGGTTTTCACCAGTTCTTTGTTGGTCTGCCATGTCTTTTCCATTCTTATTTGTGTTTCTGCGTTGTTTTGTTGCCATGCATTTTTGTTAACAGCGCACTGTCCAGCAAGAGGCGGTCCTTCATTTTCCCGGAACGGGTATACCCTCGGAGGTCCTGCTCCCGTATGAGCAGGGGTGCCACCACCCCAGTTTCCCGGGTATAATTCTTAAGCCATACTACACGTTAAGTTCATATGATGTTATTAACTTATGAAAAAGATTTTTTATACATAAATAATTAAGAAATATATAAGAATTCCAAGTTTAACTTAAGTTTTAAGAATTTCAGTTGGGCTGTGGGTTACATGCATCCCTAATGTACAAATCTGTTTATAATTTTCTCTTGAAAATAAGCTAGAAAAATTGACTTGTACTAGTAACTTTTTTAAAGTTCAAGTCGAGGAGTGCCAATTTGGTTCAAAAAATACTTGAGAACTCACTCAACTTTACTGTTCACCTAACATGAGTTTACTTCTTATATTTTCGATTTTTTTGGATTTAATTGAAGCCTTTACATGTCGGCAGAAATTAAACCCTTTACATGTCGGCAGAAATTAAACCATAAACAAAAACTTCTTTATCAAAGGCTTACTGCACGGCTAAGAAGAGTTATAGAAATAATCAGTGTACCATATGTTATTTATCTATGCCACACTAGATCCCACCAACATTTTTCAATCTCAAGTATGGTTCAATTCGTGTAGCATATGTATTCAATGGTATTATCAGAACTGCTTAAATAGAAATAACCGAATAATCACTAGGCCTACTAATCCCTTAATCAAGTCAAAATAGTATAAACTTAATAAATGAGTTGGGATTTTTTGAAGCACAAATAAATTTTAATTACAATCTTGCAGATTTTGTACGACGAAGTGCAGAAATTTCGGGAGCTGATTCTACACATGAAAATAAACAAAAGAGGCCATATAAACATATGTCCTAAAATCCTTCGTTTAGCCGCTAGCCACCATTTTGTTTTTTACACGTAATAATTTTTATCTCCGTAATGAATTGATGGATTTATTTCATATTTGGCATGGACCTTTATCACAATAATGGTAATTTCCAGAAAGATAATGATTATTTTCCGATGTCTATTTCCAAAATGGCGGCCATTTAAAGACTTTAAACTCAAATATCTCAAAAACGGCAAATTTTGTCAAAATGTTATTTGTGACAAAAAAGTTGACAAATTAAATGATCTAAACAATGATACCAAGTTTGTAAAGATCTGACAACAAATAACGGAGTTATTGAGATTTTTCTATTAAAATAACCTAAATTTGCATTCATTATAATGCAAAATCTATGTTTTTAGCAGAAAAATCCCAATAACTCCGTTATTTGTTGTTAGATCTTTTAAAACTTGGTATCATTGTTAAGATAATTTAATTTGTCAACTTTTTTGCCTGAAATAAAATTTTGACAAAATTTGCCGTTTCTGAGAAATTTGAGTTTAAAATTTTAAAACGGCCCCCATTTTGAAAATAGACATCGGAAAATAATAATTATTTTTCTGGAAATTACCATTATTGTGATAAAGGTCCATGCCAAATATGAAATAAATCCATCAATTCATTTCGGAGATAAAAATTATTACGTGTAAAAAACAAAATGGCGGCTAGCGGCTAAACGAAGGATTTAAGGACATATGTTTATGTGGCATTTTTTGTTTATTTTCATGTGTAAAATCAGCTCCCGAAATTTCTGCACTTCGTCGTGAATCACTCTGTATAAAAAAAGATAGACTGAACAAAATTGTGTAAGCACAAAAGATTTTCATTGTTGGCCTAAAGAGGTTTGTTGTAGTTGAAGATAACTAATTTAAGGAAATAATTACAAAACAAAACAGTAGACCCATCAAAATAATTTTAAGTCATTCTACACTGCCATTTTTAAAATCCTGGATTCTGAGGTTAAATCCACTATGCCAGTTGTGACCCTCCTAAAGATATTACAACCATGGCTCTGATTCAATGCTTTGGGGTTTTCTATGTATTCCCAGTGGAACCCTTGTCGAAGTTGTATTTATAATATACAATCATTATTATTATTTGCTGTCAAATTTTATACTTTGTACAATAAAATTTTTTTATTGCAGGAATATTTGGATTTGTGGCATTGGCTATCCTGCACATTCCGTTTTACTATTTACAAGTTCCGCCTCCATTCTCCAACAATGCTCGTTCAACTCTGGAAGACATTCCTGATGCTTTTGTGCAAATGTTCAATAACAAGCTCATTATTGTGGCTCTTATTGGTAAGTTTTTATACACAATTACAGTCCTGTTACTAAAAACTAGGATTTGTCTTGGATTTGGGATTTGGAATGTTATTGAGCTTAGCAAAATAGCTAATTTCTTGAAATAAAATAAAGGATTTGGTGGTTGGGTGTGCTAGTGTTAGTTTTATACAGTTTATTTAGCTGGGGAACAATTCAGTTTAAAACATTCGGAGGAAGCGATCTATTTAATGAGGTTCTATTTAGGCTCTTATTTTTTAAGAGAGTTAGCCAAAAAAAAAAAGAAATGAACTGCATTTACAAAGAGGATTTTTTATAGGCCTACTTCTTTTTACAACAATGAACTGGTGTCAGAACACTTAGAAACTCTTAATATAAAGTAATTACAGCAGAGCTTTGACATTCTATAATCTTGCCAAGTATTTTTGTAAAAGCGTTTCATTCTAGAACAACAGTTCTAAACATTTTAGCGAATTTCCCTATAGGGAATATGCTATTACGGTAGTAGCCATTGTAAGACCTAAGCCCGGGACCACTTTACTTTTTCATTTTGAGGTCCCCAGAAGCCAAAATTCGTTCATTTTCATATATATATAGATCTATCTATATATCTATCTACCTATCTATCTATGTGTCCGTGGTAGTGATAACTTTTGAAGGGGACCCCCGATTTTGATGAAATTTGGTATGGAGGTGGGAGACCAGGTCTATTTTCATGAGTTTGCGAACCAGCTTTGTCGGGTTATGGGAACGGGGTTTTATGGGGTTTCAAAGGGGTAAAAATGGGTTTTTGGCATTTTTGGATCTCAATTTTTAAAATTCATCAATTTTAACTGAAACGATTTAAAACAGCTTAAAAAACAAACAATTTGGTATTTTGAATTTTTATCATAGCATAACTGGTTACGGGGCAAATCCAAAACTGTGTTTTCCATGTTATTCTAAGGGAAATCAAGAAAACCCTATATCTTGCTTATTTATTGACATAACTTTATTAAATTTGGTATGTACATTATCTATAGAAGGTTTAACTTATACTTGCTTACAAAACCCATATGGCGGCAAACCTACATACTCACCCCCATGGGGTTTATGGGGAAAATAAAAAATTGCCAGAGTTTGATACAATTTTGTGTTTACATTCACCAATTATTGATTAACTTAGATTTTATAACAACACCCAATGGCAGAAAACCTACATACTCGATCCTATGGTGTTTGTTATGGGGAAAGTAAATAATCTGAAATTCCATTGGAAATTCGCTGAGTACGCAATATTAATGCGACGGGGGTATTATTTATATTAATTTTCTTACCAACATAGCAACTAAAAAGTCTAATGTAATTTTTTTGTAGATCTTGAAAGACTTTTAAACAAAAATCAACACATTCCCCAGATTTTAAGCTTTTTACTCTCACCGTCGTCACTCAAGGGTACTTCACCACTAAGTTTTGGAGATTTGTTTTAGATATTTAAATTATGAGTGTTATTCCTTATAGTTTTAATATAGGGATGGATCGGTTGTTAAAGTCGGTTGTCGGTTTTATCGGTTTTGTGACAAAAACTGATAACCGAGAATTTATAACATATGTCGGTTTTCGGTTTATTTTTTTTTTTATTAACTAAAAATAAAAAGTTGAACAGAAATCAATTATAAAGGAAAGGACGTCCGGTTCTAGGAAGATAACAATACAATTGTAATATGAGACGATCAAAGGAGTGCGGAACACCTGCCGAAAAGAGCTCTATTATTTGGCATCCAACCGGCCAGCGATCGCTTATCTGATTTACGGCCTTATCAGTTCCCTAGTACATCACATTTGGTTTCTGATCTAATTGTCGTAGAAAATAAATTATAGCTCATTTTTTGTCTGATTTTCACGAATCGAATAAAACTTTAATCAAAGTTATACGACCTATGGTTCAACCTGTGTAGGTGAATTAATGTCATTACAGTGAATTCCCAACTATCTATTGGGGGGTTAACCGGGTTGCGGGGTCATAAAAAGTAAATTTCAATTTTATTTATTTTATCAGTTTAGAACAACAACAATAACATCATTTATCGATCTTATTTTAAAATTTACCATGGAAGAAATCTCTTTAGTAATTATTATTTGATTTATCAATGGAAAAAACAATGAAACGGGAAATTCATCCGTAAATTATTTGATGGCGTGATCGTAGTCATGTGGTCAGGGGGAGCGAGTCAGAGTGATGGCGTAGCGAAGCGCGGTGGGATGGGGATGGGGCGCAATAGCGGGGTAATGACCTTGACTGCTACACCTACTCATCTGACGGGATATGCTAAAAATAGAAATCAAGTCAGGTTCCATTTCTTTTCCAGTTCAGTGTGTGATTATCCCTCTGATTCATGTGCTGTTCAGTGACCCCTAGTAATTTTGTGTTGTATTACGCTAAACAACACATTTTGAAATGCATTTGTTTTGCATTTCAAGAAATGTTTGGTAAAATGACATTAAATTTTATTTGACAAAGTTATAAGTTTATTAGCCTAATTCATTAATTAGCATACATTTTGAACGATTGGTTGTTCTTCAATTTTTACTTATTAGACAAAAATATGAACCATCATTTGTTTTTGTATATGTGCTCTTACCTTGAATAAATCATACTGAACGACCCTCCCCCCCTCACCCTACCCTCCCACTGCTATCTGCTTGATGCCAAACAATAGAACACCTGACCTTGGTTTTTTGTCCATCTTAGATCCTTTTATATTGTTCCTTGTTTACTCAACTAGAAGATCCATTTACTTAAAAACTTGTTAAAAACTGTCTGTAAAACTTGTTTATTTTGTGTTTTACTCAATTTATTTGACTCTTTGTTTTAACTGTGGTTTTGTGTTATCCAGGACCCTTCAACCAGTCAATACCCTGGATAATCGGGAGTTGACTTTATATTATGTTGTTTACAATATTGAACTAAAATACTGCAACAGTCCTTATTTTTAATAAATATATAGAATTATTATTTTACTGAATTAAAACTAAAAATAATTATCGCAACAAAATGCATTTCTATAACACATAGTAGCTAGCAATTCTAAAAAAAATTGACATGGAATATCAAACCATTTCTCAAGCCATAATTTGAGGGTGTTTCTAAACTTTTTTAAATGATTCGATTTTATTATATACTCCCACATATTTAATAAATTCCTACAAAAATACAATAGGCCTAGTTAAAGTTTTTTTTTCTTTTAGTTTTAGTTTTTGATTAAAATTGCAAACTTGCCCACTACAATGGTTGTATTGCTTTTTGACTACTTTCAGATAAAATATAAGGCCAGTTATAAAGTAGGTTAAACATTTAATATTTATATATTTTATTGCAATAACTAATTGGTCTTATTTAAAAAGCATAAATGTGTAAAAGGCAGAAAAAGGCATCAGCCTGATTTTAGATGGTAACCTTAACTTGTTTCATGTTTACATCTAAAATAAACCGAAAACCGACAACCGGAGCCAGTAAAAAATTGAACCGATAAATTTTGCAACCGACCCATCACTATTTCAATATAATAAATTGTAGACTGCTTGAAAATGATGCCTTCTTAATTTTTATGTTGAAGTAAAAGAAAATCTTTTTTTGTCACTCTGTTTTGAACTCATCTGAAATTTTGTATTGAAGTGAACTTAACTTTTATAACGACAATAAGATCTGTTATGATGCGTGCAGGTACGGTTGTGAGCATCGCATTCTTCAACTTTGCCGGCATCAGTGTGACCAAGGAGCTGTCCGCCACCACCAGGATGGTGCTTGACTCCGTCCGGACCCTCATCATCTGGGTCGTCTCCCTCATGCTCGACTGGCAGCAGTTCCACCCCCTTCAGGTACACATCACAATACATTGTCATTGTACCAACAGTTGTGGTTCTGAGTTTCAGTACCGGTTGACTAGTTTAGTACTGTTGTTTTAAAAGTTCAATGTCAATTTGTATTTTTTAAATTTACTTCAAAATACATATCTATCTAAATAACAATACACCCCATTGTGAAACTGACTGATCATCTACATAAAGTATTTTGGACTTCTGTATGAGCTACTAGAAAAACTATTAGTATGGTTAAACCAAAGGAAAAATCTCGAAAATGAAAAATTTCAAATTCTAACCCCCTCAAATAATAAAATAAAAACTGCAATATGTAGAAAAATACCAAAATTATAATTTTCTTTTTCGAGCTAGAGCTGCTAAACTATAAAATGGGTGCTATCAAAAGTCTGAGGCAATTTTAGCTGAAGACCTTTGAATTTACTATAAGTGATGGGCTTGTCACGTTGCCATCACTAATTACTTTTTCTGAAATAAGAACTATAACTGCTCCTAACATTAAGAATTTAAATGTTTTGTCTAACAGTTAGTTGAATGAATAGTGAATAAATGAGGTTTTTAATTTGATTCTCATCACAATTGAAACTGCTACAGCAGTGCTGTCTATGTTGGCCTTACGGTGACTACTCCAGATTTTTGTTAACACATTTCCCTATTAAGTTATCAGTCTCCTAGAATGATGTATTTATCTTTCATTACTCTACTTACGTACCATTATTACTAAAACTATTTGTGAAAAGTATCAAGTGTAGATCTTGTTTTCCGACCACCCCTTCTCTTAAACATTCTGCTTATAAAATTTTTCATTTCTAAGACTTATGTTATAAGTTTAATCAAATGAAAGAAGATAGTCGTAAGTAGATACAATTTTTCTAAATAAAATATATGAAAAATCCATTATAATGATAACCATCACAAAATACACGAGCCTTTCTTCTCTGTGTTTAATGATAGAATGGTTGAAATACTCCTAGACAGCATCGGCCCCCTAAATAGTGATTAAGTGGAGAGGAGAAATGTCACTGGAACTCAAGATACATGGTTTGCCTTCAATACGTTATTATATTAAAATAGTTAAATTTTACATATTTCCTTACTTTTCATTACGGATTAATTAATTAATTAATATTAAAATGTTTGACTGTTGAACAGGTTGTCGGATTTGTGTTTCTGCTGGCCGGCATGTGCGTCTACAACAACCTGTTGCCCTCTCTCTCGTCCCTGCGCAGTCGCCTCCGTGCCGAACACGACCCTCTCATCAGCCAGCCCCCCGACCAGCCCTAGTCAGTCCCTTTGCCCTCCCGGTTGTGTTTTTAGAGTAGTTAAGGTGATACTATCTGATGCAGTCATCTATCTGGTACAGGTTAGTGCTGGAGATAATTTATATCAAACTTATAACCAATTCTATTTTAGTCTGATTTTAGTTACCATTTACTCATTCCTAAGCATATGTCTCCATATTTACTTCAATACTTTTTATTGTTGACTTATTGTTTACTATCGCTCACTTGTTAACTTAGAGGTTAATTGACATACAGTAGTTATTCAACACCAATGTCAATGTAGCTGATACTTGAAGCCTTTTATTAGTTAGATCATTATATATAGATTTAAATTACTTGGTAGAGGTTTTCTCATAAAAAAGTTAAATTTTTATGGCAAAAGAAAAGAAAATGTATTTACATTTTACACCTCTGGAAATCCTGGCCCTACAAAATTGTTTACTTATTAAGTAGCTCTTACAAAAATGTTTTGCCTTACTTTACTATCAATCCTAGTATTTTTTTTATAAAATGGTAATTAATATGTGAACAAATCTTCCAAAAAGCTAAGAGGCAAGAATTCATCTTTGTTAAAAGAGTGTACATTTTCAGTTATCAACATAATTTTTAACTTTGTATTGTGCAAATTTTTATGCACCTTTAATTTCTTGTAAATGAAGTGTGTAATTCAATTAATAAACTCTACTATATCCAGGAATCAAGCAACAATACTCCTTGTTGTGGTTTACAATTTGTTACTTGTGCTAACGTAAAAATATGGAGTAAAATGTAGATTATTAATAGTTACATCTTATCCTATTATAAAGCTCATAGCAAAACCTATAAAATCAGGTGCTGACTGCATTAACCACTGACTGAACCATAAACCTACTGCTGGAGTAATATGAGGATACATCGTCATATGTATGGTTTATCTTTTATTTGTGATCCTAGGCTTAAGTACTGGGTTAATGTATCTCTATAGTATTGTATATATTTTGTTTTATTAATAGTGTCGCATTTATTTAGAAAATTAGATCTGTGCCAATTTGCCTGTATATCAAGAGCAATATTTGCCCACTGTTATCTGTCTTCAGGAAACATATTAATGGTTAAAATACTTCCTTTATAAAAATAAAAACTTAATATTTTTATAATTAAACTACGTTTAACCTCTAAAATGTTACTTGCCTTATGTATTTTAAGTATTGTTTCAATGGTTGTCGTGTATCGAGTAACAAGACATAAATTTATTGTGGTTCCATTATAAACCATTGAAAAAATTGTTATACCAGTGACGTTAATTGGCACTATTTCTAAGAAATATCATTTGAATTGTGTGGATAAGAAGAAAAATATATTTTTGTACATCATATTAAACGTTTTAATAGTGTTTGGAAATTTTAAGAAATTTTTATATTGCATGTAACATATAATTTATATTGTAAAATATTTTTAATTCGCTTTTATCATGTTGTAATAATTATTTTATCAGCATAATTGGGGATTATACATGTGTTTGAATTACGAGTATTCAATGATGGTATATAATCGCTTTGATTGTTATTATTCTTTTTAAAATATTGAAAACAAAAAAGATGAAATTAAATATGAGTAAAATATTATGAAATTAAATACTCATGGATTTAACTAAACGAGTTTTGATGAAAATTATAAATATTTTATTCAGTGTAAAATATAATTATAAATTTATTTATTGGATGGTAATAAAATATTTTTCTTTATTTTCAGTGAAATATGTTTGTGGTTTTTATTAAATTACATATTTTTCATATTATTACATTTATACATATTAGTAATTCTTACTTCCCCAAAAACCATAATTATATTCATAGGTTAAATTATATTTTTGGGAATACTTTATATTAAAAGTTGACAGAACTAATACATTTGTGTTTTAATGTTAAAATAAATAAAGTTATCACTTGTATATTTTCTGGTGTTTTCTTTCATATTAACATTCAACTAACTGGTTCTAATGCAATCAATATCTGTGGCTCAAAAACAATTAGTGTTGCTAATCTACCTCATAGAAAATTACTTTCCAGAAGACACCATCACCTCTCTATAGTTTGTTCCCACATCTTAACAGTTGGCAAAACTGTGTATTTGTCTAGTGGAGGCTGTGGTCTTGTTTCAAAACACACTCCATCTGTTATGTGGAATACAATATTAATTAATAAGCAGTTGATTTACAGAGAGTTTCTTCCGAGATTTTACTATAATAAGGAAAATAGATATTGCAAGTCAAACATACTAGAACAAACCAGCAAACATCTCATCGCATAAAAAATGTAATTACATGGTCTACGTTTTGATCAGAATGTGACTGACTTGAAACTGAAAGTAATATATCTGTGCTAGTGAGGGGAGGGTCTTTACTCATCTCCTCTGTCTATTCTCCTCTAGTCATCTGGAAATAGAACAACCAATAGATCTCTCCATCATCTCTATCAATGGCCAGCACTTTCCAACTCTCCAGCTGATGCCCTCTTCCTGTTTATACCCTTAAATAAATTTTAGTAAAAAAAAATAAAAGAAAAAAAACTTGAAGGTTGGTAGATTAAATACAATGATTATTGATCTAAACAGTTTATCAACTGTTTAACTAACTGTTTGCTAAAAATGTTGAGAACCTTTTTTTTAAATTCAATGTATTTTATTCTCCTGTAATTTTTAACTCTATACCCTTCTTCAATGTGTCACAAAAATCCCAGAATGGCGGTTTATATTCACACTCTACTTATGAAAAACTGAAAATAATCATTTTTTTATCTCGGCGTTGTTAAGTGACTAACTGTAGTTATTTATTATTATTTTTTTACACCTAATTCATTTTTTATTGTTGTATTAAGTTCATATTTGGCATGCACCTTACTAATCAGCCTTTTCAAAATTGTGGCCATTTAACATCTTAAAATGCCAAATATAAAATATCTCCTGTTGCAGCAGACCTGCGTACTCAGCGAATTTCCAAATTAGTAATATTAATTTCGATCAGATAAACCTGTAAACTAAATTTCATCACGTGCTCATAATATATAGGTAAATAAATGTCTATTCTCCTTATGATAAATATAGGGAAAGAGTATGCAGGTATGCTGCCATGGGGAACACTAAATGTAGGTTTTTAGCATAAAAAAAACTATTTTGACTACATGAAGCCATTCACTAAGTTTAATCTATATCTGTCCATAAATAAAGAAGTTTGCCTATTTTCCATATGATTGACACAGGAAAAGAGTATGCAGGTATGCTGCCATGATAAGTACAAAAACCAAGATTTTTTACCTTAAATGGATGAATCTCAACCAAATAAAGCTAAATACCAAGTTTCATAAAAAAATATTGGTTAATAAGTG
Organism: Neoaliturus tenellus; assembly: GCA_030545055.2. NCBI lineage: Eukaryota > Metazoa > Arthropoda > Insecta > Hemiptera > Cicadellidae > Neoaliturus > Neoaliturus tenellus. The sequence goes on from CM061533.1 coordinate 127,406,279, forward strand.
AAATATTAACACATCCTTATTCTCTATAAGATTAACATTGGAGCCCCAAAAGACAATGTACTGTCTTTAGACTTTGTAATATCTCGGTAACCTATGGAGATAGATCAAAGCTTCAAAATACTAAATTGTGTGTTTTTTGAGCTAAATCCAATGGTCAAAATAAAAATAAAAATTTTTTAAAATTTACATATGTAAAATGCAAAAAAAAACCATTTTTGGGGTACAAAACCCCCCAAAACTACCCCTTCCGGTAGGTCGATATGTCTGGTTTACGAACTCATCCGAATAAACGTAGGATTACACATCTCTACCAAATTTGGTGTCGATCGGACCATTTTTACGAGAGTTATCGTGTCTAGGGACACATATATACATATATATACTTTTTTTTACTAAAAAATGAAACATGAGTACCCTTTTTAGTGGTTTTATTCTCACTTAATAGTTAGTGAATAGTTAATAGTTTTAAGAGTCATCTTCACCCCTGTGCCAGTAGCCCATTGTTGCGCAGTCGGCAATGTTAATCATACGGCTTTTATACTAAAACATGGTATTGTATTCCCCTGTTTCGGACGCCGTTTTTCAACAGATTTTCTTGAAACTTGGTAAGTGTTTAGTTCAATAGTTATATTAGGTTTCTCAAACCTCGAAATTTTGAAAATTTTACTAAATTTTGAAATATTACTAAGGAAAATCGAGTTACATTGCGACGTCACAGAAAGTAATATTTGTAAAATTTTCAAAATTTCGAGGTATGAGAAACCTAATATAACTATTCAACTAAACACTTACCAAGTTTCAAGAAGATCGGTTGAAAAACGGCGTCCGAAACAGGGGAATACAAGACCATGTTTTAGCATAAAAGCCGTATGATTAACATTGCCGACTGCGCAACAATGGGCTACTGGCCCAGGGGTGAAGATGACTCTTAATGGTTAGTGAGAATAAAACCACTAAATACCCCCCGTCGCAGCAGACCTGCGTACTCAGCGAATTTCCAAATTAATAATATTAATTTTGACCAGCTAAACTTGTAAACAAAATTTCATCACGTCCTCATAAATAGGGAAATAAATGTCTATTCTCCTTAAGATAAATATAGGGAAAGAGTATGCAGGTATGCTGCCATGGGGGACACTAAAAGAAGGTTTTTAACATAGAAAAAATTTATTTCGACCATATAAAGCCAATAGTAAGTTTCATCAATATCTGTCCATAAATAAAAGAGTTTGCCTATTCTCCATATGATTAACATGGGAAAAGAGTATGCAGGTTTGCTGCCATGATAAGTACAAAAACCAAGATTTTTTACCTTAAATGGATGAATCTCAACCAAATGAAGCTCAATACCAAGTTTCATCCAAAAATATTAGTTAATAAGTGAAATATTAACACATCCTTATTCTCCATAAGATTAACATTGGAGCCCCAAAAGACAATGTACTGTCTTTAGACTTTGTAATATCTCGGTAACCAATGGAGATAGAGCAAAGCTTCAAGATACTAAATTGTGTGTTTTTTTGAGCTAAATCCAATGGTTAAAATAAAAATTTAAAATTTTTAAAATTTACATATGAAAAATGCAAAAAACCCATTTTTGGGGTACAAAACCCCCCAAAACTACCCCTTCCGGTAGGTCGATATGTCTGGTTTTCGAACTCATCCGAATAAACCTAGGAATACACATCTCTACCAAATTTGGTGTCGATCGGACCATTTTTACGAGAGTTATCGTGTCTAGGGACACATATATATATATATATATATATATAAAAATTTTAATGACTATTATTTTTGGTCTCTGGGCACCTCCTCAAAACGAAAAAGTAACATGGTCCCGGGCTTAGGTCTTACCATGAGACCTACGGTAATAGCTTATTCCCTATGGGAAATTCGCTAAAAGGGTACTCATGTTTCATTTTTTTAGTAAAATAATTATAGTAGCCCTCATTGTGAACTTCATTACCTTTTATATATATATATATATATATATATATATATATATATATATATTAGGTAATGAAGTTCACAGATGAGGGCTACTATAATTATTTTACAATTATTTAATTATTTTATAATTATTATTAATTATTATATATATACATATATATATACATATATATATATATATATATACATAAAAATTTTAATAACTATTATTTTTGGTCTCTGGGCACCTCAAAACGAAAAAGTAACATGGTCCCGGGCTTAGGTCTTACCATGAGACCTACGGTAATAGCTTATTCCCTATGGGAAATTCGCTAAAACCAAAATTTGTTTAGCATAAATGGTTGAATCTCAACCAAATGATGCTAAATACCAAGTTTCATCCAAAAATATAGGTTACAAGGTAGCCCGTGCGCAAATTGCGCATTTTATGATTCTGTATGAGTGAAACTCATCTAGTGAATGTTGATTACGAAGTGACAGAGATCTATTTTTGTTTACTATCTGGCTTTTAGAATTCATCTAAGGTAATCAGCTGTTAAATTACAATTCACATTAAAGAACTTGCAATAAAAGTTGGTCAACATTTTAAAGCGCCCTCTAGAAATAAATCAAAGGCAAGGGGGGAGAAGCCCGAAACTATATGACCTTTTTAATTATGATTCGTCACTGCGGTATATCCTAAGCTTTAAAATGACACCTCAATCTTAAAAATTGGTTCAGTAGGTCGAGAGAAAAAGGGACGTAACAGACGAAACCCTTATAGAAATAATAAGATAGATATTAACAAATATAAAAAAAATATAAGTGAAATATTAACACACCCTTATTCTCCATAAGATTAACATTGGAGCCCCAAAATACAATGTACTGTCTTTAGACTTTTTAATATCTCGGTAACAAATGGAGATAGAGCAAGCTTCAAAATACAAAATGGTGTGTTTTTTTGAGCTAAACCCAGTGGTGAAAATGAAATACAGTACACTCTCGTTTATCGGACTCGGCAACATCGGAACTCCGTTTTATCGGAACTGAAAATCTGGACATTATTAATTTTTTTTCTTACAAAATAAATAATTTTTTTTGTTTTAGCGCCTTCAAATTCCATTCGTTTAATCCGCACAACAATGAAGTATCACATTTTGCATCAAAAGTCATCAGGCGTTTTCCAAAATCTGTACCCATTGATATGATTTACGAGGCCGTGGAGTATTCGCACAAAAATAGAAAGAGGAAGGTGGCAGGAAGTAAACATCCGCTTCGATCGCTTCCCAAACTGTCATTTAGTCTGTCTCTCGTCACGACTGCACCTGTGGTACGTGGAAGTCACTCAGTTGACTGCTGGAATATGAATATGGAATATGAGAATAAAGATTTTGTATCTTTATATCCTGCGTTGTTTTTATTCCTATAGGTTCATTGTTACCATGTTCAAAGTTTGAGTGCCTTATTTTCAAAAAATCTCTTGTGTTATATTAAAAACAAGAGTGAACCCAATCACGATAGGTCACAATACGGGCGGAAATGATGACTAACGGCGGACTCCGCTTCATCGGAATTTTTTGACATCCGAACCGGCCGTCCGCCACATTAGTTCCGATGAACGAGAGTGTACTGTATAAAAAAAATTTTAAATTATATGAAAAATGCAAAAATTCCATTTTTGGGATACAAAACCCCCAAACTACCCGTTCTGGTAGGTTGATATATCTGGTTTACGAACTCATCCAAATAAAGGCAGGTTTTTTCACAACTCTACCAAATTTGGTCTCGATTGGACCGCTTTTACGAGAGTTAACGCGTCTAGGGACACACACACACACATATATACATAAATTTTAATGACTATTATTTTTGGTCTCTGGGCACCTCAAAACAAAAAGTAACATGGTCCCGGGCTTAGGTCTTACCATGAGACCTCCGGTAATAGCTTATTCCCTATGGGAAATTCACTAAAAGTAATTCCAAAAATGGGAAATAAAATAAATAATTTTTTAAAGAAGTTTTGGCTTCCAGATAATATTGTAAAAACACATTTAGAATAAAACCAAGACAGCGATTTTGTTCCACATATATTTGTGATTAAAAATATATATACTTTATTTGCTCTCTATAACATATACACTTTATAACCAAAGCAAGCAATCAGCTGGCGACGTAATTGGCATTTTTATGGACTTAAGTAAGGCGTTTGACAGTGTTTCACATTCTAGACTTTTACTAATGTTACAGAAATTAGGTATAAAAAATAGAGCCCTTTCATGGTTTAAATCTTATTTGGAAAATAGAAAACAGTTTGTGGAAATTACACATCTCAATAAATTTAATCAGTTAATCAATTATAATTCCAAGTTGAGGGACATTAAATATGGTGTACCTCAAGGATCTGTTCTTGGACCATTGTTATTTTTGTGCTACCTAAAAGGTTTGCCTCAATGTACCAAATTTAATAATATAACGTTATATGCTGATGACATAAATATAAAAATATCTGGCAAAACAAATGGTGATATAGAAACTCTGGCATTTGAACAACTTTCAATATTGGATGAATTCCTAAACGACAAATGCTTACTTTTAAATCCCTCCAAAACTAAATATATAACCTTTTCTACTGCACAGGGTAGAGCTTCTGTTCCCTTAAATATTTTCTTAAATAAACATTTATTGGAGGATGTCGATGAATCCAAATTTTTAGGTTTAACTATTGATAAATATTTAAATTGGAATTCACATGTTTTAAATGTAACTAAAAAAGTATCTTCAGGTCTCTTTGTTCTTAAAAAAATGACAAATTTCAGTAATTTACAAACTTTAAAAAATATTTACTATGCTTTTATACAATCACATATAATTTATGGGATTGGTGTATATGGTAGTACTACTAATGAAAATCTAAATAAAATTCTTATTTTGCAAAAAAAAGCAATAAGGATTATTTTGGGGCTAAAATGGAAAGATTCTGTAAAGCAGAAATTTGTTGAACTGGGTTTTATGACAGTATTTAGTTTATATATCTTTGAAATAATTTTGTTTATAAAAAAGAATGCTTTCCGAATTGAAACTTTAGGTCAAAATCATACTTACAATACTAGACATAAATCTAATTTTGCACTGAAACACCACCGTCTTAAATATTTTGAAAAAAACCTTCCTATGCCGGTATCAAGTATTATAATTTCCTTTCTACTGATTTAAAATCAATCAACGATTTCACTTTGTTTAAAAAAAGGCTGAAAGAATTCTTAATTGGCAAACCATTATACTCCCTTGATGAATTTTTTGAATAATATTGTTTTCTATCGGTATTTTCTTTTTTGCATTGTGGGCAGCCCTGATGTACACTCCAGAGCCACATTCAAGCATGTTACATGTATAGGCTCTGTGTCTGTTACATGTATAGGCTTATATGTCTGTGTAAAGTACAATAACTATTGTACATATTATGAATAAATTATATTGACGCCATTCTTGTATACTCTGTATATATGTGAATAAAGAAATTTTGAATCTTGAATCTTGAATAAGAGTAAACAAATCGGTGAAGAAGAAGAAAAGATGATGACATTCCGGACTGCGCTTTTATAGTATTGGCTGCGACGTTCATCAGCAGGAGGGTTAAAAAACCAGAGTAAATGCGATTTTTTCTGAAGAAAACCACATGTACTCCATAAATTCATGTTTGAACTTCATAATTTTGTTTGAATAAAATATTTTTTTTAATGTTGTCTTGAAAAATGTTATAAACATTTTTCTTTTTTTATGATTTTACTTTTAAAGACTTTAATTGTAACACCCTGTATATAAAATTGAAAGCTGTATTTTGTAAATGCAACTCCTCCATTATCATTTTACACGCTTCAACCTTATTTTCCTAGATGAAAACTCCTGAATGATGTGAATTGCATCATATTAAATTCCTTGGTTGTCACAAGACTGAAAATTGAGAGGATTTTTTTTCTTTTCGCCTGGACCCTACGACTCTAAAAAGAAAAACATCTATCTCAATCATGGTTATAAATGTTTCTGTACAAGTACTGTAACTGCCATAGAAAATAACCCAGACAGAGTGTTAAGTACTTATTTAAGTTATAACAAATAAGTTGAATTGTCATTTTCAAATATTGGTGGCAAGCGGAGCGAGAGAGACAAAAACTGCGTTAGCTACCGGGAACACCATTTGAACGGAAAATTACTGTTTCCTCAATCCTGATTGGCCGATGACCCATAAACCACTTCTGTTCCGTTTGCGTTTCTGCAGTCTCTCCACCTCCCATGACGCTCGCCATTCTGGTGCTGTTCGTCTCTCGGTTGTGGTACACTCGCCTAGTGTTCTTTCGTTTTATCCTCCGGGCACGCTGTAACCTTTTTGAGTGTGACCTTAGTTTTCGCCCATAGTGGCTCCTTTTGTTTCATTCACTTTAAACTTTTTGTAAAGTATAATTTTAATTTGTTTCAATATTGTTTTCCCTCCTCATTGAATTAACTGTGCAGTGAACCTTGTGTCAAGTGCGTGTCGGGCAACTCGGTCTCCCGCGTACAAACATTGACTGTACGAGAGCTCTCATAATTATTGTGCGTACGTGCGATTCACAGCAAGACAGAAAATTCCCTGGACCAAATGGGAGAGACTTTCCTGGGCCCAGCAGTTGTTCCAGTCCCTGTTGAGGACGGCGTCCCCCTTCCAGTCAGCTATCTTGGCGTCTCCCAGCTCCGCCATACTGTAAGGATTTTTCATGGTCCATATTTTCTCTTGATATTCTTATGAGCATTGTCATTGACATTGATTAATTATTGGTAATTTTACCTGGTCCTTCGAACATTTTCATTTGAACCAAGCTCGTAAATTTCATTAAGTGACTTTCACCTTTTTCAATATTTTTTAATAAATTAATTTTGCCCCTTTCTCAACACAGAGTACACTAGAGTCTTCTGCTTGGGAGGTGTTTGCTAAAATAAAAATAATACAGTAGAAGCTCTCTTCACCGACCCCTATAGGACCGGACCATTATCGAATAAAGTAAAAGGTCGGTAAAATCAAGTATTACCAGAAATATATTATAAAATCAATAATAAAACAAGTGAAAAACTTTAAAGATTGTTGTTCCTAAGGCAATTATTTAGTTAATAAAATAAACATATAATTATGGTGTACAAAACTGTTAAATAACAAAATTATATAGTAAAAGCTGCATGCACAAAACATAGAGAGCAACTGACCAAGACCCCACTATACTCCAGGCGGGAGTCCTGCCGTGGTGACGTCACAGCAGTAGATCGCTCAGAGCCGCATCAATGCATGCGTTTATATAGGTTTTCAGTGATGCGCGCTCATTAATCCTTTACCACCACTCACACTTTAAAACTTATATACAAGTATGTTATATCATTGCAATCTAATCTGCATGAATTAAGGAATACAACAGTGTAATTTATTATTGATTTTCATTTTTACTTACTTTTTTATTCGTCGGTGAAATCCAAGGTTTGAGTAATCTTGTTTGATTCGTGTAACATTTCCATTTTATAATATTATTACTTTACAACAGTTATTTTAATAAAACATTTGTTTTTTGTGACAGAAAATCACACATAGGCTTATATAATAAAAAATGTAATTAACACAGGGAGCCCAGTCGTCCTACTTTTCCTACTAAAAAGTAGGAAAGTAGGAATTGTCCTACTTTTAGACAATTTGTCCTACTTTCCTACTTTTTGGCTCCTCTTTATTATTTTTTTCAATTTTTTTTCGAGCCGGTCCATAACCTTATCAAAGTTTTCTTCTTAAAACATTTTTAAAAGCGTTAATTAAAGAGATTTCTTTAAATAACTAACCCACAAATATTAACATTAAATTTATTGTGCTTTTAACCTTTCAATATTTATAAAGATTTTTTATTTCCACATAAATTTTATTTACAATCTTTTTATATGAAACAACAAAATACATCAAATTTAATTTAAGCACCTTTTTTGTCAGTTGAATTCGTTCATTCGATAGCAAAAACTAATTGGTTGATTTGAAGTATTTTCTTTACAGTATAAGTTAGTACTATACATAAATGTCAATGTAATATTTGATCATAAGTAGTGCTTGACTAATATTATTCTTGTGGAAATACAAGCTAGTTACTATATGTGTGTTAGTAACTTAACATTCTAAATTGAGAGTCTGCAGTACCTCCGCCATCTTGATTTTTAGTCCCATAAGAACAATGTTAATTATAGGTGTCTCAATAATCTTGCATCGGATTCGCATGAAACTTGAATATGTTCCCAATAATGGTATTGCGGTTTATGTGACGTTTTAGTTTTTTTAATAAACCTCCTAAAATGGTTTAACATGGTTTTAAAATGGTGATAATATACATTATGTTTTCTTCTTTATTCGAGTGGATGATTTTTTAAATTAATTTTCAATCACGTCAAATGAAAGACACTGTGGTAAGATTTAAAATGACATCAAGTTTGTAATTTTTAGACGAAAAACAAACTCCAGTTAGCCCATGTTTCAAATTTAACATTGTTCTTATGGGACAAAATGCCGAAGTGGCATAGGTACTGCTGACTCTTAAGTGTAAAAATAACAACACAGTTGGTTTTATTGTGTTTTTCCACTTAAAGATAACTTAAGAGGGTTGGAGTCAATCTAAATTCCGCCTTTCCCCCATAAGAGCAATGTTAAACGGGATGTCAAATAACTCTTTTATTTATAATCAGAAAATAATGGTTTATAACTCTAAATAAAGGGTTCATCAAGGCGGTTTTGGTTTGCGAGAGGAATTTTTTATAAAAAATAGTGCTTTTTACTAACTTGAAATAACAAAGCAAGTTTTTTCCTACTTTTAAAACATTTTCTACAGAATTTTATAAATTATTTACAAAGAATCAATCTCGCAAAAGGAACGGGGAATTTAATTGTGATTCAAACGCTATTTATTCTGAACCAATTGGACAAAAAATAAAGAAATTATATGACAAATGCCGGGGACAAGTTTAGCATTGCTCTTATGGGAAATAAATCCAACATGGCGGCACTCCAACCCGGCCCTCTTAAGTGTATTGTCTTTTTTTACTCATGAGGATTAGAGTTTTGTTGCTAAGTTCTTATCACTAATATTATAAGGGTTTTTTTTATTTAAGTTAGTAGTCGTCTTTGATAAAATGTAACACAAAGAATATTGTTATTTATTAATCTCTAAATAATTGCTATAAAAAATAATGAGGCCATACCCCATGCAGGGCTTCAGCTGATTTGTTGCTTAGTAATTTGAGGTCAGCATTAAAACAAATTTGATGCTAAATTAGAAGAATGTTTTATTTAATTTCTGCTTTGAACAATCTGTTTGGCTTTTTTCTGAATATCCTGCTTTTCATAGTTTTGTACCCATGATGGCGTAAAGTACATAATGTGAAGAGAGTTGGGAATGTTATTGAAAGTGAATTGTTTACAAGGAATCTAAAATAAATAAAGACCTCTTTATTTTATTTTAGATTCCTTGATTGTGTACTAATTCCATAGACTAGAAAATAGTCCCAAAAAGAGAACTAATCAGGACATGAGTTTACATTTAACTTTGAGAGACAAATTGACTTGGAACAAATTACATTTTTAGTACAGTCTTGATAAATTTTAATTCTATGTTGTCACAAAATCTTTCAAATCAGTCAGTTCAACCTGAACAGGATTAAAAGTCTGGAAAATATAACAAGTTGGTCCACTTTAGTAATAAATATAAAAGTGACATGTATGCATTTATTTTCTTTAAATGTTGAGTTAGTTAAAAATTACTAACACTCAATTAGGTTTGAACTTGAAACGTTGCCCAACGTGAGTTTTTATCTAAGTTTATAATCAGCTAAAGCCTTATCCGGCCTAATTGGTTGGAGTTTTTTATTAAAATAATAAAATTATTTAAACAGCATATTTCATATCTTATACATGTCATACCTATTTAATTTGTAAAAATAAAAAATTAGTTACTAAGTTTGATAAAATTTTTATTATCATTTTCCTGTTGCAGCTCATTTTTGTGGCGCTATTCGTGTTATATTTACCCTAAGTTGTAGACGTAATTTCGAGTAAAAATGTCCTACTTTTGTCCTACTTTGGCCAAAAAGTCCTACTTTTCCTACTTTTTATCGGTCAAAAACCGCTGGGCTCCCTGTTAACATATTAAATTATTATATTAATTAGTATATTTAATTTTTATTGATGTAACACATTTTTCCTAACATGTCTTAGTATCAATTAAATTTGGATTAAAATTACTATATACATTAAAATTTTACAATTAGTATTACAATATTCATAGAAGTTTAAAAGGAAAATGAATGTAAGGAAATTTATTTGATAATAACTATATTTATTTAATTGAATTCACCGACAATATTCGACAAACCCGACAGCACCGTGCAAAGATCAGACAGCAACTAAATCTAATAAAACGCTTGTATTTAGCCGTAGTTGGTACCAAAATAATGAACTGTTTAAAAGGAAAGCATACCGTGAGAAAAGACCACCACAGGAAGTTCAGAGAGATAATCAAGTTTTTCGAATACATGAAGACATGACTTCCTTGCGGACACTGACAGCATTTTATGAAATGCGTTGTTGATGTCCACTCTCTAAAGAAAATAACTATTTAAAGTACCATGATAATATAAATACCCCCGTCGCAGCAGACCTGCGTACTCAGCGAATTTCCAAATTAGTAATATTAATTTTGACCATATAAAACTGTAAACCAAATAAAATCACATGCTCATAAGTAGGGAAATAAATGTCTATTCTCCTTATGTTAAAGATAGGAAGTATGCAGGTATGCTGCCATGGGGAACACTAAAAGTAGGTTTTTATCATAAAAAAATTATTTCGACCATATGAAGCCATTTACTAAGTTTCATCAATATCTGTCCATTGCTAAAGAAGTTTGCCTATTCTCCATATGATTAACATGGGAAAAGAGTATGCAGGTTTGCTGCCATGATAAGCACTAAAACCAAGATTTTTTACCATAAATGGATGAATCTCAACCAAATGAAGCTGAATTCCAAGTTTCATCAAAAAATATTGGTTAATAAGTGAAATATTAACTTATCCCAATTCTCCATAAGATTAACATTAGAGAACCAAAATACAATGTACTGTCTTTAGACTTTTTAATATCTCGGTAACTAATGGAGATAGAGCAAAGCTTAAAAACACTAAATTGTGTGTTTTTGTGAGCTAAATCCAATGGTCAAAATAAAAATTTAAAATTTTTTAAATTTACACATGAAAAATGCAAAAAACCCATTTTTCCGATGCAAAAAACTACCCCTTCCGATAGGTCGACATGTCTGGTTTACGAACTCATCCGAATAAACGTAGGATTACACATCTCTAACATACATATATACATATATATAGACTATAAACCATAATCTTTTATTATAAAGGTGTTATTGAGTTTTTATTTAACATTGCTCTTGGGGAAAAGACTTATGGGGAAATTTGGTTTGACTCAAACGGGGTATGTTTTATATCGTCGTAGGCCTCGCTCTGTAACTGTCAAAGCACTTGTGCTTCATAATGTATTTACAATGTTATTGTTTACAACAGAGTATAAACTCCAATTAATATCAGTTCACAATTCAGTATTACTATGCATACAAAAGCAAACTTTCTCACACTGTCGACACTGTGTTATACTTTTTGTCCTCTTCCAAATACAGCTAAATATTTGTGTTACAGAAGATAACAATAAGTCTCTGAAAAACCCTATTAACTGAACTAAAGAACAGAAAAATTTCAGGGGAACCTTTTCAAAATTTATTGATTCTTCTCACAGATTTTTATCGGTAGCCCAAAAAGTCAGCCAACACTCTGATAGGTTGACACAAATTCATGACCGTTCATATTTATCGAGAGAGTTATCAGTAGAAGACGAAGATGCAGAAAATAAGAGCTGCTTTTTGAGTTCTTTCGCCATAGTTGTGTAATGTAACCAGGACATATATTTCTCTTTGTCATCACTATATTCATAATCTTGATTTATAATTTCTCAACTTCAACCCAAAAGCTTATCCCTTAGGTCTTGAATTTTAAATTACTCCAATGGTTGTAAGTTTACATTGAAACATGTACAGTACCAAATAAGCACTATGAAAACAAATAAAGAACAAATAACTACTTTAATGAAATCAAAACACAATCTTATACTGAAACCACACAATCTATTCCAAAATCATCCATGGACCATCTGCATAGCGCCGCGTCTCCGCTGGGTTGCTACGTGTGCTTAGCCCCCCCTGGAGAAGTAAATGGAAGTTTCTATGCCTTGCCACTGCAGGGTTGCTAGGTGTGCTTAGCCCCCCTGGAGAAGTGAATGGAAGTTTCTTTGCCTTGCCACGCCGTGCCACTGCAGGGTTGCTAGGTGTGCTTAGCCCCCCTGGAGAAGTGAATGGAAGTTTCTTTGCCTTGCCACGCCGTGCCACTGCAGGGTTGCTAGGTGTGCTTAGCCCCCTGGAGAAGTGAATGGAAGTTTCTTCGCCGCGCCGTGCCTCTACAGAATTGTTAGGTGTGCTAAGCCCCCCTGGAGAAGGACTGGAAGTTTCTTCGCTGCGCATCACCTCCACAGGGCTGCTAGGTGTGCTTAGCCCCCCTGGAGAAGGACTGGCAGTTTCTTCGCTGCGCCGCGCCTCCACAGGGTTGCTAGGTGTGCTTAGCCCCCCTAGAGAAGGACTGACAGTTTCTTCGCCGTGCCGCGCCTTCACAGGGTTGCTAGGTGAGCTTAGCCCCCCTGGAGAAGGACTGGAAGTTTCTTCGCCGCGCATCGCCTCCACAGGGCTGCTAGGTGTGCTTAGCCCCCCTGGAGAAGGACTGGCAGTTTCTTCGCCGCGCCGCGCCTCCACAGGGTTGCTAGGTGTGCTTAGCCCCCCTAGAGAAGGACTGACAGTTTCTTCGCCGTGCCGCGCCTTCACAGGGTTGCTAGGTGAGCTTAGCCCCCCCTGGAGAAGGACTGGCAGTTTCTTCGCCGTGCCGCACCTCCACAGGGTTGCTAGGTGTGCTTAGTCCCCCTGGAGAAGGACTGGCAGTTTCTTCGCCGCGCCGGGCCTCCACAGGGTTGCTTGGTGTGCTTAGCCCCCCTGGAGAAGGACTGGAAGTTTCTTAGCCGTGCCGCGCCTCCACAGGGTTGCTAGGTGTGCTTAGTCCCCCTGGAGAAGGACTGGCAGTTTCTTCGCCGCGCCGGGCCTCCACAGGGTTGCTAGGTGTGCTAAGCCCCCCTGGAGAAGGACTGGCAGTTTCTTCGCCGCGCCGGTCCTCCACAGGGTTGCTAGGTGTGCTTAGCCCCCTGGAGAAGGACTGGAAGTTTCTTTGCCGCGCGGTGCCTCTACAGGGTTGCTAGGTGTGCTTAGCCCTGGAGAAGAACTGGGTGTTTCTTTGCCGTGCCGCGCCTCCGCATGGCTGCTAGGTGTCCTTAGCCCCCCTGGAGAAGGACTGACAGTTTCTTCGCCGTGCCGCGCCTCCACAGGGTTGCTAGGTGGGCTTAGCCCCCCTGGAGAAGTAAATGGAAGTTTCTTCGACGTGCCACGCCTCCGCAGGTTTGCTACGTGTGCGTCAACCATAAGACTAATTTTGTATAAAGATCGACCAACGAGAGAGTCTGTTCATTCCATCCTGTAACGCCAGCACTGCATCTCCGGTGGTATCATTGGGCCTAGTCATACATTTTAATTCGTTGGTGTAGAGAATTGCTTGTCTCACATTTAAATGAAGCTCAAAATCGTTGGTAAAAACTATAAAAAATAATGGACCAACATTTCAGTGGACCCCGTGTTTAGCAAAACATTGACAAGATCAATGACCATTGTATGAAAGGTATTTTTTCTTATCAACTAAATATATTAAAAATTATCCGATTAAATTATTTGGAAATCCATAACAGTGAAGTTTTTCAGCAAAATCAAATGGTCCACTAAGTTAAAAGCTTTTAAGAAATCGTTATAAATTACGGCTGTTCGTAAACAAAAACAACTGCTGAAAAATTATATCAAAAGTTAATTAAAAGTAAAATTATTGATCTATACATGCTGTTTTATAAAAACTAGAGATCGCTCACTGGTCAAAATTCAACCATCATGTCATTTGATGTGCACCGAATTAGGGTTAAAAAAATTGTATAACTGAACCATATAAATTGTGTTCTTCCGGATTTGCTAGCATTTGTTATTAAAACTACTGTTTAACTTAATTATGCAATTAATTCCCGTATCCTTCTTCTATAAGATTAACATTAAAACTTTAAAATCCTGCAGGGCGTAGCCCGGGGGAGGGGGGGGGGGGGGGCGATGTGAATTATAACGGGACTCTGCTCATCTACAAGACACTTATCTTTCTAAAGGTATGCACAGATTTTTCCTACGATGCACACAAGCTATGAGGAAAGAATTATGCTTGCCTATTCTTTAACATAATGTAGAACAATTCCTTAATAAAAAAGATGTTCAAAAAGTTTTTCCGGCATGCTCAGCATGACTTACTGGCCTATAATCATTCCTATCATCATAATACACTTTTTAGGTTTAACACTAGCTGTCCACCGTATGGCATTGTATCAGAAGAATAAATTGGAAAATATTTTACATATTGATGATGATACAAGAGTGAGCTCATTAGCTCGTTCGTTGCTGGGCTCATCTCAGTTTATTAGAAATAAGACCGTGGTAGCGTGGGCCTATCGGTAGTTAGGCGGTGTGAGGTTTGAGCGGTAGATGAGTTGCGCTGCCCTCATTTCTCCCATGGACCCCAACATAGTCTATACTGAACTGAAGTGGCAGCGTGAAACCTTAATCACCCCCCCCCCCCTCAAATCCTTAGATTACAATTTTTTAAATCCATGTTTTTAACAGATGTTTATATTCTCAAAGTCAAGTCTCAAAGTCGAGGCAAAATTTCAAGGTTCTTGGTTAAGTAGTTTGTGCTGTGTGCTGTGTGTGTCGCAACGGAAATATAATAATCACGGCACCCTTCTCAATGTGGAAAAGGGTTGTAATTGCTGAATTGTGTCTATTTATGAACCTTTTTTAAGTCATCTTCGCTGTATGACTAGTAGCGCATACGGCCTTCCTTTGGACAAAACATGGTGTTTTACTCCCTGTTTCGGGCGCCATTATTTCAACCTATTTCCTTGAAAATTATTAATCGTTTAACTAAATAGTTACATTAGAGCTCTCTTACCTTAAAAATTTGAAAACGTGAAAATATAACTCTCAGTAATGTAGAAAAATTACTAAATTTTAATTTTTTGTATAAATATAATTTATTTTTAATGATATGTCAGGTATTAGGGCTCTAGACCCAACCTTTCAACTGCAAGAAAATATATTTTTAACAATGAATAATCAAAAACTCCAGCCGAAACAGGGAATGCGGAGGCATGTTTTCAGTGTTTTACTGGGGCGAAGATAGCTCTTAAAGTGTTTTGGTAATTAAGGAAGTCTAAACCATTATACAGGGTGTCCAGCTTTTACCTTTACAAACTTTTCCAGCTTATTAAGGAGGCCAAAATAAACAAAAAAAATCACATAATAGGCCTATGTCCTAAAATGCTTTGTTAAGCCGCTAGCCGCCATTTTATTTTTTACACTTAACATTTTTTATTTCCTTAACCGGTGGTTGTATTGAGTTTATATTTGGTATGTATATTGACCACACCAATGATCATTTTCAGGCAAAATTTTTTTCGATGTACAGGCCTATTTTCAAAATGGTGGCCATTGAAAATTTTTGAACTCAAATATATCTCAAAAACGATAAATTTTATTAAAATTTTACAAGAGTCAAAAAAGTTGACAATATTAAATTATCTAAAAAACCATACCGAGACCATATGTTTGTAAAGCTCTGACAATAAATAACAAGAGTTATTTCGATTTTTCTATTAAAATAACCTAAATTAGCATTAATCATAATGCAAAATCTGTGTTTTATGCAGAAAAACTCTGTTATTTGTTTTCAGATATTTACTAACTTAGTGTCAATGGCTAGATAATTTAATCTGTCAACTTTTTATGTCTTGTAAAATTTTGATAAAACTTACCGTTTTTTAGATACAGTAGGCTACTTGAGTTTTAAATTTTTTAATGGCCGCCATTTTGAAAATACATCGGAAAAAATGTTTTTCCTGAAAATGAGCATTGATGTGATAAAGGTATGTGCCAAATTTAAACTCATTGTAATAACCCGTTACGGAAATAAAAATGGCGGCTAAGCGGCTTGACGAAGCATTACAGGACTTATGTTATTTATACGATTATGTTGGCCTACTTAATAACCTGGAAAAGTTTGTAAAGGTGGAAGGTGGACACCCTGTATATGGTGTGCAGGAAATATTTCTCTCATAACAGATATGCAGTGAATGGATTAGGAACTTTAAACGAGCGGCGGCGACTCCAGCAGCATGCACGGCATTGGCAGCGCTGTCGAGAGTAAGGCCGAGTCATTGGAACAAACCGGTGTACGTCAGCTGGGTTAAAGTTCGAACCATTGTAGGGACGGAGGCCCTGAGCGGAGGTGCAATCTGACCAAGGTCGGGTCAAAACTGTCAAAGTTTATTGCATGGATGAATAGAACTGCAAGACATCTCCATTATAAATCATCTCCACACATGATAAAGACTAAGACATCTCCACAGGTAGCAGCGCTACTGAAATGATTTTCTCTATTTGGAAAATCACGCTTTGTACAGGGGTGAACTGCCGTAGTCGATAAACTTTCATAAAAAAAAACATATTTCTCACAATGGCGTTTGTAAAATGAGGTAGGGCCTACATGGCTATTCGACATGAAGGTGTCTGTTGACATGACAGACACCTGTGTCGAGTACTACTGTCATGTTAGCGGGAGGGGGGCTGAGGGGGAACCCCCCCCCCACCCGGTAAAACGTCGCGCCGCGTTGCATTCACAGTACATTGTAGAGTGGCCCACACCTAGCGAGTTGTCCTAGGCGCATTGAGGGAGGCATCCAGACACACTCGACACTGTAAGTTCACGAAATTAAAAACAATAATGTAAAACAATCCAAAAATTATTATGAATTAGTTTGATGACTTGGAAAATACAGTATATAAAAAGTGGGAAAATAGGAACTTAAGATGACTAACGTCTGGTAATAAAGATAACTAACAGTAAATTGATTATTGATAACATACTTAGTGCTTGCCCGTAAAATAATTTATTAGGTTTGATTACAAGCTGTTATCAAGTATAGGCCCTATAATAAGGTTTAAGCGAATTTTAAATATATATACATGTAAAAGTATTTTCAATAATTTGCACTGATTGAAATAAAATGGTATAAGCAGGAAAACAATGAGCTGGAATTTGAATAAATTTAATTTTTGGTTTTATTATAGTAACTTCACGTTTCGAATATTTGAAAGTATAATTTGAAACTGTTGGCAATATCGCTTATAAAATAAATTATGTGATTAGATAAAAATATGTTTACAGATGTTTTATATGTTTTAAAACGACTTTATAACTTAAACATCTTTCCAACGCATGAATTAAAATTTTATGCATTAATAATTTGTTTTACTGCTGTATAAAACGTTATCATTGATTAAAATTTGGGTTTTGCAAATAGGCTTCAGTTACAGCATTGCAATAACTCTGTATTGTATTTGAATTATTAAGGTTCACAAACTGTATGTGTTGGCTCTTAAATGGAGAGGCATCTGAAATTCTGTTGTGTGTTGTAGAAATATTTCGTTTTGTGTGTTGTCAAAGTGCATTGTTCGCGCGGCAAGAACATTTTTTAAGATGGCAAACTGATAGAAAGCCAAATTTCTTTGGTTGGTTATTTGTGAAGTTTTTTTTATAAAAAGAGTATTGAAAGGTAAGTTAAAAAAATTAAAATATCCTTATAACATTGTCAATTACTGCTTAGTATTTGTAACCAATCGTGTTTTATCTAATAAAATAAAAAACTGTTTAAATGTGTACCTAGCGATACGAGACGAACTCTACTCTCCAATAAAACAGTTACATAAACTAAACTTTCATAATTTATTAATTTAGATTGTTTATACAAATGGTGTCCTGTGCGTTTTAATCCCACCTCCCAACCCGCCCGACATCACCATTTATGATGTGAGGTGTTACATAGTAGACTTTCTCTGTGAGCTTCAGCGACGTACAGTACTTGCACCTTGTACATCTAACCTGTACAGTTATACAACCGGAAATGTCAAAACTTATACGCAAAAACTGAATGGCGATCAAAGGATTTTTGATTAGTTACGAATCCAGTTTTAAGATCATATCGGTTAGCAATGAAGATGCAGAAACAGTACTCAAAACGTAAAATTGCATTGAAAGAAAAGTGCAATTATAAAAAAATTAATCTAAAAATACTTTAAAAATAGAAATTTAACTGATATCGGCGAAACGTTTGAGGAAATTGCAGTTTATCTGCACGCTTGGCGAGAACAAGGTGAACAAGAGTTAAATATGTTAAAAGGTAACGACCAATGCCGTCTACTTAGGTAGGGAGACAAAGTGCACCAGTGCACCGATGTATCTACTAATGCAATGAGGAAACGTGGAATTTCATTCTTATCAAACTCAGCACATTGAATATTCTGTTGCGACTGGCCTTCTCGTCCAACGATTTAAGGCCTATTTTGCCAGACGCGTCTCGTGCGTCTGACGCTCCGCGATGATCGCTCCGCGTCAATCGCTGCCCTCTGCTTTACATTGTTTCAGGTTAGTCTATTTTGCCAGACGCGTCTATCGCGTCAGCCGCCAGCGTCTGTAACTGAGCCGCTAGCGTCTGACGCGGCCCTCTGCTCCTAGAGCAGACGGAGACGCAGTCGCTCGCGTCTATTGGTGGAAGATTGGGTATATTAAATGAAGCCAACGTCAATTTTGGACACAATTCTCACTAGGAAAGCAATGCAAACCTTCGTCTAGATACCTTGAGAGGTAATTTGTTGATAACAGCATTAAAAAAAAAAAAAAATAACTCTTTCTAATAATTAATGTTTTTGAGGTTTTTTTGCTACTTTTCCCAATTGCAATTAGGTTTGATAATTACACTGTATAAAAAGTATGCTCCGAAAGTGCTGTTATTTATTATTTTTTCCTAACTAAATTAAAAAATTAAAAGGTTCAAAAACTTTTGATACATGAGTTAAAATGTGCTTTCTTTTTTTATTAAAATGGAAGAAGGCTGAAATTTTGTGCATATATTATCCTTTTTTTCTACATGATTAAAACTTACCATGAAGTTAGAGCAAGCTTTTCTTCTGCTGTTATGGGATATGGGGGTTTATTATTAAGGATGCCGTATACAACTAATTTTCGATTAAACTTTGCTTGAGTTGAACTGTGTAACATCAAGCCTGAAAAACTTAAGAAAAAAAATATTGGACTCATCAGAACGTAGGTGATTTTCTATTAATATTTTATGTTAATATACTTCTTCAGATTTCTTTAAAAACATATAATGCACTTCTTCCCTGGGATCACACAGCATTTCTAAAATTAGCTACCTCCTCAGCTAATAAATACTCTATTTTTTAAAATACCGGTACTCATTTTACAACACCACTCCTTACGCCACCTAGACAACCAGTGACAGATCTAATAATCGCAGCGAATAGACGCGTCTGGGAAAATAGCCCCCAGCGATCGACGCTGAGCGATCATCGCTCTAGCGATCATCGCGGAGCGTCAGACGCACGAGACGCGTCTGGCAAAATAGGCCTTTAGCTTTCACAACCTGGGCACGTAATTAAATCTCACTTGCAAACTAATCAGCGATTGGGTTCCAATGCCCACAGACGCGGACGGATCCGTCGGAACTCTTTGTTGAGAGCACAAGCGCTTGCATTATAAATTAATTGTAAACTAGACGATCAGATAATCAACTCCGCGATAAATGGTATAAATCCCCTGTATTCGGTCGAGTAGGGAAACAGGACAACGTTGTGTTGGGGACGTGATCACCATCACACCAACGGTGAGCTTAAAGGCAAGATTCGTGTTGTAGGGCTAAGTTTAACGGGTTGTAATGCCGTAGGGTTTACTTTAAAATATGCAAATTGACAAGGAATTAAAATAATAGATTTTCAGAAATCCCAGAGTATGAACGTGTAATTCAATGATTCTACAATAAAATTGTGAATATAGTAATGTATTCCAAATAAAGTAATACTACAGATTAAGCATACTCCCCATGGTAATACCATCAACCAACAAACAAATCTTTTACGAAGAAAATCTTCCCGTGTGTTAAACTTGTAAACACTTCCCGTACTTGAAGACTTTACGCAGAATTGGAGCAACAGTTGTCTTGAGTTGGTATCTTAGAAACACTCACAATTCCCATGATAATTGCTGGATTCGAGTGTTTACATAAGTGGCTTGACATGCGCTCTGTTGTTGTTTTCCTCCGCTCGGCCACCTTAATTAGGAAGCGTTATCATCAAAGGTGTTAACCAGCGAGCACAGAACATAAATAGAGGGTCCACTCGTATCCAAATAACATTGTATTTGGTGAAGCCAATTCCCCCACTACTTTTGTGGGCTAAATTAGACAAACAGGTGATTTTTATTTTGTTTTGTTGTCGAATTAAAATCAACAGAGTATTCGGACTGGCGGTGCTTCGGTAATAATCGGCAACACTCGGGTAAACCCACTGTTTAAATCGTGATTGCATCAGCTGGTACTGTAATGTAACATACGGCTCATCTGGCGAATTGATTCATTTGAATCGTTCGATTTCATTAATCGAATTTTGAATGATTCCGTCTATATGCGATCAAATCGGATTTAATCGATTATTTGACGCTAATATTCCGTGACGTACTTTAGGGTCACGTAAATATTTATTTAGTTAATTTTAAGTTTGCACCCACATTAAAAAAGAGTTAAGTTGCCAGGATTCAATCAGATTGAAAGCGGGGTTAATTCCAAAGATAAAAGCCTAATATATTATGACAATTGAATTACGAATGCCGAATTATACTATTTAATTTTGAACGTTGGTTTCTCATCCTGTGATGTCGTGATTAAATAATTAGGCCACAGATGAAAGATTATAAATTTAGTTACATTGTTTCTTCACCCAGGTAATATAGAAGATTGATAAATTTAATAGTCGAAGTAGAATAGGACAGATATATGCCTATAGAACCTTTAATAATAAATCGTAGTAATAATAAATTGCAACAATTAAAAGTAATAGTTTTTCTTCAACCATGGTAAGACGACGAATGACTGACCACCTCCGTCGGGGTCACTCTGCTTTTACCCCTACTGCAGCGCCTCCTGTCCATCACGTGACGACGTGAATCGTCCTCCCTCTACTCTAAAATGCCCCGCTGTTGCACTTTTCAAATGTGGCTGTTACATTTGTTTCAGTGTATGCCTACGTTAGACTGTTCCATTTTGTGAACCGATTGCGTTCATACATAACAACCAGGCGATTTGGTGATTGCCTTTACCTGTGCTGACTAGGTTGTATACGTTGACTCAAAATACAAAATAAGAAAAGGCTGTGAGATTTGTTTAATACACAGACACTTAACATTTCGCACGCCGCGCAAGTGATGAGGAGGGAATGATGGAGCCAATGTGGGAGGAGCGTTACTATATGGCACTTCTGCTCAACTCTCGCGTTTATTTCATTCCAAGGTCGTTGAAGTTTATATATTTTTGTTTCCTTTCTTCCGCTCTTTGTTCCCTCCCCTTACAAAGGCTATGTTTCTTACAGTAACCTATTTATTAAGTGCCATCTTATTGATAATTTATATAGACAACTGAGAATAATGTTGACATTCCCTTTTATGATAGTTTTTAAAACGGAGTTTTGACTTTGTAAATTGCGAATGTTCGCTCTGCTGTTATCTTTTAAAAATGCAATTAGCCTAAAAATAACATTGGACTTGTAAGAAGTTTTCAAATATATAGGTATAACTACGTCTGAGATTCATCAAATTAAACGCTAACCTTAGTATCATAAATAATTATATTAAAACCTTGAAAATGATGAATAGATATAAAACCTTATAAACAAAGCCGATTAAACATCTTCCTGGTTCTCAGATCGAGATCGAAACAAAGTAATCATCTTAAAATCAAATAGCGATGCGAATCGTCGGCTATCACAGAATTCTCTGTGGTCGCTGATACAAAACGACTCTTTTAGAAATTGACTTATGATTCATTCTATTCACTCGTTGATTCGTTCATTTGAACAACTCGGTAGTTGTTTACTTAGTAGAGCCGACTAGTCCCGATCGCACCCGAACACTGCCGAAGCACCACCGGTCCGAATACTCTTTTGATTTTACAATGCTGCAAATAAATGAACTTAAAGCTGATGGTGGCGCTCGGAACTAGAATGAATCACCGTTCCCCCCACTACTTTTGTGGGCCTAACCGCTGTCGGAATTGGCTTCACCGCTGCGCTCAGCTGGCCTCTCTATTTTTGTTCTGTGCTCGCTGGTGTTAACACCTCAATGTTGATAACAGTAACGGCCAATGATGAGTTCGGGGCTGCATGATGAAGCGCCGTGGCTCAGATAATACTCCATTGATAAAACTAAAGCAGCTAATTCACTTCCAAACGGAATAAAAGGAGTACTTGCAAGCATCCATTAATTTGGACTAAGTAAAATTTATTAAATTGTAAATATAAAAAATACTTTCACCGCATCAACTATTTGTGTTTATAGTTGAATTTTTTACTCTATGGAACATAGAGAATAAAATTCTTTTAGAGCGACTTTAAATTTCTCTTAGGCGAATTTTTGACCCCCAAAAGGCTTTTTTATTATTAATTTGATTTCAATGAAATTCTCATTTTAGATTTTAAGTATTCTAAACTAGGTAATAAACTATAATCGAGCAATTATTTTCAAGTATTAAAAAAGCTTATTTTCCGGAATTTTTGACAGAACTTTAGTTGTTTAGGCTACATGGTTTGACTAATGTAGTTGCTATGATCAGTTTATTTTCCCCCATCGCAGCTGAGTTGTCACTGTATGCTGAAAACAACATAACATAACCTTTTCTTGTTCATATTTGCTCGCCGTTATGTTACGTTTTTAAATAAAATTTAATTGATATTTTGACAGACCTGTTTGTTAAATTAAATAGATCAACACTGATGTTTACTTGTTGAAGTTATAAATTATAGTCTACCAAATGATAGGCATGTTGATGTGGAATGAATTGGTGTCGTACGGAATTATGCGATTAACTAATTTATGGGATACAACTAATATCTATTTGGGAGAAAGATTTAAATTGAACAACTAATTAGAATGTGTTGTGCCATTGTAGCCTATGTCTCAGGTAACAAAATATGCATTAAGTGTTAAGTAAGAGTAATTCTACAATACTTACATTACTTGATTTTTATTAATTTTGATTAATTAATCACGGATTTTAAATTGTATTGTTTTTTTTTCGCTCTACAATCTATTTGCCTTTAATATTGTAAGCATAATTATTATTAAGTTACTTGCTTGTTTTGAGGTCTTAGCTAAAATCATTCTTTGTATGTATTTATTTGTAGGCTAGGCCTAGGATGTACGCCGGTTGACTTCGGACGGTTAGATAACGTTCCACTCTTCACATTCGAGGAGATGGAAACCTCCGTTCTCTCCCTAAAGAGCAACAAGGCTCCTGACCCGGACGGGATTCCCAGCGAGGCTTTAAAGAAAGTATTTTCAATTAATGCTGACTTGTTGTTGAGAATATACAACGCCTGTTTGGTAGAAGGGGTGTTTCGGGCTCCCTATGGAAAACCGCAAGACTTGTACTGATCAGCAAGGGCAAAGGTGATCCCGAGCTGTCGTCGTCCCACAGGTCTTTCTACACGTTGGACACGGCTGGGAAGCTGTTCGAGAAGCTGATCCGTTCCCGCCTGACCTCTGCCGTGGAAGCTGCCGGGGACTCATGCCCCCGTCAGTATGGCTTCAGAAAGGGACGGTCAACGATTGACGCTATCACCGAAGTCCATGGAGAGCTGTGAAGAGAGTCGAGAGCCACAACAATTTCTCTCGCTGAGTAGTGCTTCTTGTTACGCTTGTGTCAAGAATGCCTTTAACTCGGCAAGGTGGGTCGATATGTTGGATGCCCTTCGCAACACCTTTCGCGTTCCTGCATATCTGTTGCGACTCATTGAGGATTATCTCCGCTCTCAAAGCCTTATTTACGACACAAGGGACGGAACGTGGACGATGGATGTCACTTCTGGTGCCGTGCAAGATTCAATACTCGGCCAGGATCTCTGGAATGTTGCCTATGACAGCCTCCTGAGGTCGGAGATGCCTGAGGAAACCACTTTGGTTGGGTACGCCAATGATGTCGCAGCTCTCATTGTCGCACGCAACGTTGAGCTGGCCCAACTAAAGTTGAACCGAGTCATGCGTGTGGTCAACACATGGATGTCCGATCACGGTCTCTCGCTTGCTCTCCGTAAGACGGAGATTGTGATCCTTACGAAGAAGAGGATAGACACCGTCATTCTGTTCCGAGTGGGAAGGGAGGTGGTCCAATCAATTCGTGCTGCTAAGTACTTCGGGATTATGGTGGACACCAAGTTAAGCTGGAGGGATCAGATATTCCGTACGGCAGACAAGGCCGCTAAGGTAGTCACTTACCTTAGTAGGCTGATGGCCAATGTCGGGGTTCCACGATACAGCAGAAGACGTCTGTTGATGTCCGCGGTTCAGTTCGTGCTTCTTTATGGAGCAGAGGTGTGGGCAGACGCTCTCGATAAAGAGTAGTACAGGTTGCGACTCGCCCGGGTTCAACGTTGAGCGGCGCTCGGGGTGTGTTCCGCCTACCGGACAGTGTCCGAGCCTGCCGTCCTGGTGGTCGCCGGAGTTATCCCTGTCAAGATCTTGGCAGGAGAGAGGAAGGCAATTTATCAGAGACAAGTCGAAATTGGCAAGGACACGGCAAGAACAGCAGAGCGCTCCCGAACCTTCCAGCAGTGGCAACACAGCTGGGAGCACGACACCCGAGGACGATGGACTGCGCGACTTATCAAGCACGTCCAACCATGGGTGGAACGGCGGCCAAAAACACACATTCTTCCGCTGCCCCCGTTGGGAAGGGTCCCGCCTGAAGGCCACACAAATTTTTGGTGAATTTTCGGTGGACTCGGTCTGCCAAAAGATCTTGGAGGATGAGGGCAACTGGGATTGTTTATCACAGTTCGTGCGGGGCATCCTCCTGGAAAAGAAACATGATCTGGACCGCGAAGTGGCTCAGATCCCTTGATCGAGTGGCTGGATAAGGAGTGATCCCCACGGGCATAAGCCAAATTTAGGCCTAGCCCTACGTAATGTGATAAACAACTCCAGGTTAGAATCCTAAAGAGTAGAGGCGAGGTTTTATAGTGGGTAAACCCGTTTTAGGGGAGTCCCACAATACAGGCTTGCCACCTGTGTGCATAATGCATTTTTCTTACCTCTCCCTCAAAAAAAAAAAAAAAAAAAAAACATAAAAAGCGTCACATAATAACTCAAAAAGTGAGTAAAAAATTCTTGTACGGGACGGACATCGGAGCGTATTCCTAGTTTGTGTATGTGATAGCCTTGATTGAATAATGTTTTCGGATTCAATAATAATTAAATAACAGTTGAACATTCTAGACATCGGCGTCTATTTATATGGTCCACTGTGAAGTGGATCTGATAACAGATGTTTTCTTATCAGATGGGCGGCGACCAAGTTTAAATCACTCATCGCGAATTTTCCTCCTAATTTTTTACACATTCAAATCAGCTGGATCCCGACCGGATTCCTCCTGTCACCGGTTATTTTCCCCTCTACCTGGTTTTGTAATCCGGTTTTTCGATCAACTTTCTGATGAATGTGCAAATTGTCTTTTAACTACTTCGTTTTTTTTTATTTGCATCATCAGCGCAGTAGTTAGTGTTTAATAAAATAGATAATAATAATAATAATTTTTTAATAGATGATAATAATAATAAATATATTCTCTATTTTATATCCATGTTTATGATCAATCAATTCAATGAAATGCCCTACTTGTAATTTGTTGTTAACAGCTGAATTTGTGTCTGAAGAACTGCTGTACAGACTCTGCTCTAGACTGTGATGCGTGGTATCGATAACTCAGTAGTAGGCATAAGTCAATTCACTGCCAAAAACAATCGCCCAAGAATACGTATGCTTTTCTTTAGTCCGTGGAGATAGCAAAAAAATATTTCAGTGCTGGATACTGGTCTAAAAGTTTTTTACACTGCTTTTACATCAAATGGTATCTACAAAACCGCCGAGAGACACTCTCTCAATAGTCCGGATCACCCCCATATGACGTCATCAAAATGGCGGCCCGCACCAAATTTGCAGTGTTTTAGTTAAATAACTTACTTATTACTGCCCACCAAGTCAACCAATTTTGACTTTGAATGTGTCGCTTTGTAGGTATTGAAATTCTGCAACTGTTAATACCCTCAAAATACCCATACTCTTTTTTATAAATAATAATTTAATAAAATAATTTGTGTTTTTCATTAATTTTTGCTATAATATTTATATACAGGGTGGAAAAAGTCTTAAAACGAAATACTTTTGAAAGTACTTAAGTAACAAAACTAAAACTTTACAAATTGATTTTGAATGACTAAGGCTACTTCCTAAAGTACTTGGTATCCTTGGACCTCCAAGGGGGACGGTCCACAAGGAGTCAGAAGAAAATCTTTAATGTAAGCATAGGTCAATATGTACATCAAATTAACGGTCTCGAAGAATAGAGAACAATGCCGCAAACCCGGCCTCAAAAGGACGATCGAGTCAAAAATGGCAGGAGATCAAACTTTAAATTAAAATCATATTGCTGAAAACAAAAAATGCAATAACTACCGATCCACTCAACCTTTTGAGGTCGGGTTTGTGGCAAATTCCTCAGAATGCAAATCCCTTTAAAATGATGTATCATATGACGTAATCCAATGAAGTTTTTTCCAAGACTTCCTTTAGGGACGACGTCCCTAGTAGAGGTCGTCAGGAAAACTGCATTGGGCTACGTCATATGACATATCATTTTGAAGGGCTTTGTATTTTGAGGAATTTGTCACAAACCAGACCTCAAAAGGTCGAGTGGATCGGGAGTTACTGCATTTTTTGTTTTCAGCAATATGATTTTAATGCAAAGTTTGATCGCTTACCATTTTTGACTCGATCATCAAAAAGAGCATGGGTATTTTAAGGGTATTAATAGTTGCAGAATTTCAATACCTACAAAACGACATATTAAAAGTCAAAATTGGTTGACTTAGTGGGCAGTAATAAAGTATTTAACTAAAACACTGCAAATTTGGTTGGCCGCCATTTTGATGACGTCATATGGGGGTGATCCGGACTATTGAGAGAGTGTCTCCCGGCTGTTTTGTACATACCATGTAGAAGCAGTGTAAAAAACTTTTAGACCAGTATCCAGCACTGAAATATTATGGCTCTTTTTGGAGCTATCTCCATGGACTACTTTGTTGTGATGCAATGTAAATAAATGAATAATTATTCAATGTTTATTAGCACTCAATCAATTAAAAAAGTGGTAAACCCAATTATTCGAAAAACCTTTATGCTGCTATAACTTCGGGGAGAGTCGACAAAGTTATCAAGTTAACGGAGTATGAATACATCAAAATGTACATAAAATTATGTTTCAAAGCCTTGAGATACCAAATTTTATTTTTGTTTTTCCTCATATGTTTTTTCTAAATTCAAAACATTTAATTTACATAATTGAAAATCTCGTCAATTTATTTAATTTTAAACTCCAAGATTTCCTATATTAGCGAGAACAAAAATGGTGGTTGTTGACATGCCGTACTTTGATGAGAAATGAAACAACGAGTTCTTATAAAACGTGTTCTTAAGCCTAATTGCACTAAATCACGTGTAGGTACTAGGCACTGACTATGGGTAATCCCACAGTTTACCGAACTCGCAGTACAATACAATGAGATGTGACAAGGCCTATACAATTATAGGACTTTTACCTCGCTTGGTGGTATGGTGGTGTAGTGCATATATGCTCATACTTATTTTCTCAACCAAGAGATAAGATATGTGAGATTGTCAAAAGGCTATATAAAGTTAATTTTTTTTCTTGGTAGTCATAAATGTCAGTAAAACATTCAAGTCCCTATAAGCCAGAAACTCTGGTGCGCTCTGTAATTTTATTTTGCTATCAGTTCTGATAACGATTAAACCTCATATTAGACCAATTCTATTTTCATAAATATATATCAGGTACGCACACTGTAAATTGCTTAAGAATTGGTAATTTTTGTTTTGTTTTCAAAACGTTAAATTAGGAATTTTCATTACATCTGTAATTAATTGTTTCATACTAATGCAGTGGTTACAGTTTCATAGTGTTTTAATGTCACTCTTCATTGTAAAGAAAAATGTGGTAATTCGCGTGACGCCGTAACGCCCCGCCTTTCTACGTAATTCACGTTTCTATGTAATTCACTGCAACACACATTGAAACTTCTTTTTAAACTTTATGTGAAGAACATATAAATAATCTATTCTCTCAACAACCAACACGTAATGACATAGTTGCATAACCTATGATAGTTATTTCTCTAACTGGAATATAAAAAATATCTGCGACGCAAAAGTTGCGAGTTTAATGTTATCGGCAGAATGTTGGCAAAGCGGAGTTGATGTCCTTGGAATAAAAACCACGGCTGATCAACTTCTCGCCGGCGGAGCCCCAAAGTCGGGTGGATGGCTTAAGTGGACGTTTGGCAGGCGCAGCATGGGAGGCTACGGCACCTTCCACGTGAGTTGGGTCCAATCATTGTCATTAGATAAGTGGCGGGCGCTTACAACTATAAACATTTTTTTTATATTTCTTCGGGCGGTCCTCGTCGCTGCTGCCGCTGAGCGTCTGCGTTAAGCTTTAGAATGAGTTTGGGTTATTTCATAACACATACCGCTTATACTAACCAAAATAGCTTCGTTATTAGGATGAAAACTGATTCTTTGGCCTTGAGCAATATTAGCTGTTAAAATCATTTTGACTGATTTGTTTTATTTTTGGTTATAATTAGCCTACATCTTTTACTAACAAAACGCGCCATTATACAATTAATTTTTGTACACTGCACATATAATACTCATACTACATATAAATTCACAAGTAGGCCTATGTTTAATCTATGGTTACAGTCAGGGTAAATCTTGAGCCGTTAATTGGCTATGCATTCGTTAATTGTCCATTAAAAAATCATATGAACGTTTTATACATTGTTAGAGCGCCGCGCCGGGGTTTGGCCAGTTCCATATAAATTTTTTAATGCATCTACCGTAGATAAACTTAAAATAAAGATAATGGTATATTTTCTACTAAAAATAATTTTCAATCTTAAATTTTTCAATCCAATCCAAACTAAATTTGGCAGATGAACCTTCGAAATTCTCTATTAAATTAGGTCTAGTTACATTTTTAGTCTTGTCGATTTGATAAGTCTTATGGGTAAGCTTTAACACTCTTTATTCTCTTCTAGCTATATATTACAGAAAGGCAATAAAGCTGAGTTGCACAATGAGCCAGTGATTTACTACCCCATTAATTGCACCTATGACTGTAGTCCCGGTTTCACTTACTGTGGGCTATGCCAGATATTTTTTAGATTTAACAAAATAAGGAAAACTAATTTTCTATATCGTAGGCCTGGTAAAAAAAGTAATGGTTATTCATTGTGTTATTTCACTTTGGAACTACTGTACGGTATTTCAAATTGTATAGGACATTGTTTCAAACAACTGTTGTATTCATAAACAAATCAGATAAAAAAACTCCCAGACACCTTTTTGACCGACCTGAGACATATTAAGTTCCATGGCAAACGCGCCATTGGTTCCCAAATCATCCACCGAGGTCAAACATATATACCGGTACTATCCTTTTCAATAAATATAGATAAGCTTCGAACACCTCAAGGTGTAATCTATCCATACATATTCAGCAAGGCATAAGAGGTAGGTGTGGCTGTTTACGTATACTGTATAATTGACTTACTGTTCACAACAGGGAGTAACGAAGACAGCATTTTATGTAAAATACTATGAACTCCAAAAGATGCAATTTAATTTATGCACTTCTTGATGTTTTGTATTAGGCTTACCTCTCAAGATATCGCGTAGTGCACCTAACTAATGTTGCAGCAGAGTAGCCTAAGTAGTTAATTCTCTGATAATAACAAAACCTCTAAATCCAACCACTCACTATAATAAAAAAAACCAAGCAATTAGCTTATCGTGCATACGGTACGCTACTGAGGTTTCGAAATACCACAAGATACTCGATTGAAAGGACTGTTACCCTCAGTGTTTTAGTTGTTTATAATCTGTGTGGGTAGGCCCCTACCACGTGCTCGCTAATGAGTCCGGCCGCCCAGGCGCTCAGGTGTCGTATCCAGTTCTCTCCGGCTCGTCAGGGCGCCTTGCCTTGGTCAAGGCTATCGGCTTCTGCCAGAGTCCCGTACAAGATACTGCTAACTTCGCCAATCGTGAGGCTAAATCATTACCATAACTGTTTTATCCCATTTAAACACTTTAACATTTCTCTATCTAGTTGAAGTCTTAAAATCGTAGTGGCACTGATTCGGCTAATAAGGAAAATTAGCCAGTAGTAACCAATGAAATCATTTGAACACATTGTTATAATAGGTAGAAAAACATGTGTATTCACATAAGTAATTCAAACAATTATATTCTACCTTGTTTGGCGCTAAATTGTTAGTTCGTATTGTTATCCTAAAAGTGCTAATTTGCCTAAACACTGCTAATGCTGAGTGCAAACCTCAAGCTGGAGAAACTGGTCACGTGTGGATTTTCACTTTTAGACACTCGAATATGAGATTCAGTTCAGTGCAATTAGGCTATGGTATGCCTTTTTGTGTGCGTGCTTGATGTAGCCTACTTTTCGATGTACGAATTCAAACAAAGCACAATTGTGTATATTTTTATTTGACCCATTCATAGGTTTATGGGAGAAAAACTAACTAAAGTACCCTATAGAAACTGTAATCTGTTCGCACATAAAACTTATCTCTAACGCTCCTCAGTTTTCCACTTTTCCTCAGGGTTCACTTACATCGCCAGTCAGCGAGTCGTTTAGTCGTAACGCCGAATGTTATGTGAAGTGAATACTACAGTCTTTTTGTGAATTCACCATTATCAACATACCAATAAAATAGTGTTAGGTTGTTATCAAGTGGCTACTGGTACGACTAGGCTTAATATAAAAATAAATAAATTATTAACTGGGGAAGAAAATGTTGGCATTTTATCTGATTCTACTCTGTTTTGCTGTAAATATCATATTACCATTCCTGCGTCAGGTATATATATATATATATATATATATATATATATATATATATATATATATATATATTATCAGCAGGTGTAACATTTTTTCCAGTGTAGCATAGAAATGAAGCTGTAGTCTAATTGTTGCTCTATTATGGCCCATTGATGCATCCACGAGAGCTGATTTCCTCTGATCTCGTCCCCATCTCCCCATCGACGATCTCAAATTATGTTTTGCACACTACTTATTACTAAGCTTCTTTTCCACACAATTATAGATCCCCGCTCATGTTCGGTATCCAGTTATTGCGTGACATGGCTTTATTAAGTTGTGTTCTGATGGCGAGTTATTAAGTTGGGTTTCCCGGCAGCCATTATCCACCATTACCGAAGGCCCTGAGGCCCGGGTTGCCGGACTGTGGGACCAAATGTCATCGGCTCTATTGTCGTTTAAAATTATATTTTTATCTGATGTCTGGTTCGTATAATTATGAGACATACACCCGGAAAACGCGGGTAAACTTTTCAAGTTTTTTTGTAGAATCGCTCGCGGACCTCGTTAAATGCTTCATGTGCATCATTGCAATGATGTAACAGCATGATTTTGCCCTTTATTGCGGGAGATGTCTCCCTCTCTATGATACTACCTGTCAATAACAATAACAGCCGTTCTGGGGGATGTTGCTACATAAATTGCAAAACGGTTAAAATGTTAACTAATTGAAGAAAGTAGAATGGCAAGGTTTATACATTCACATCTAACCATTTAATACGTAAGCTAGAAAACAGTGTTGATTTAAATTGTAATTTAGATACTGTTGGGTACGGTATTCCGAGATTGGGACTCATATCCCCAACTCACTATACTTCCGCCAATTCTTATCATAGTCACATTCGCATAAGTTGTCATTTGCACATTGATTCCCCGTCGATAAGACATTTAGCCCAGAATGATTGGCTTTGTGAGATGCAGATTTCAGACCCCAGCATTATCAGCTGTGTAGATGGCTGTATCGTGACATCCAGCATGATCAGTTGTGTGAGATGCCGGTCTCTTACACCCCAAGAATGATTGGGTGTGTGAGATGTCGGTTCCAGACACCCAGCATTATCAGCTATGTAGATATGGCTGTATCGTAACATCCAGCATGATCAGTTGTGTGAGATGCCGGTCTCTTTCACCCCAAGAATGATTGGCTGTGTGAGATGTCGGTTTCAGACCCCCAGCATTATCAGCTGTGTAGATGCCTGTATCGTGACATCCAGCATGATCAGTTGTGTTGACATGCGGGTTGGTCTCTTAGACCCCCAGAATGATTGGCTGTGTGAGATGTCGGTTTCAGACCCCCAGCATTATCAGCTGTGTAGATATGGCTGTATCGTGACATCCAGCATGATCAGTTGTGTGAGATGCCGGTCTCTTACACCCCAAGAATGATTGGCTGTGTGAGATGTCGTCGGTTTCAGACCCCCAGCATTATCAGCTGTGTAGATATGGCTGTATCGTGACATCCAGCATGATCAGTTGTG
This sequence comes from Neoaliturus tenellus, assembly GCA_030545055.2. Classification (NCBI taxonomy): domain Eukaryota; kingdom Metazoa; phylum Arthropoda; class Insecta; order Hemiptera; family Cicadellidae; genus Neoaliturus; species Neoaliturus tenellus. The sequence continues at coordinate 127,439,131 of CM061533.1, forward strand.
TGAGATGCCGGTCTCTTACACCCCAAGAATGATTGGCTGTGTGAGATGTCGGTTTCAGACCCCCAGCATTATCAGCTGTGTAGATGCCTGTATCGTGACATCCAGCATGATCAGTTGTGTGAGATGCCGGTCTCTTACACCCCAAGAATGATTGGCTGTGTGAGATGTCGGTTTCAGACCCCCAGCATTATCAGCTGTGTAGATGCCTGTATCGTGACATCCAGCATGATCAGTTGTGTTGACATGCGGGTCGGTCTCGTAGACCCCCAGAATGATTGGCTGTGTGAGATGTCGGTTTCAGACCCCCAGCATTATCAGCTGTGTAGATGCCTGGATCGTGACATCCAACATGATCAGTTGTGTTGACATGCCGGTCTCTTAGACCCCTAGAATGATTGGCTGTGTGAGATGTCGGTTTCAGACCCCCAGCATTATCAGCTGTGTAAATGCCTGGATCGTGACATCCAGCATGATCAGTTGTGTTGACATGCGGGTCGGTCTCTTAGACCCCCAGAATGATTGGCTGTGTGAGATGTCGGTTTCAGACCCCCAGCATTATCAGCTGTGTAGATATGGCTGTATCGTGACATCCAGCATGATCAGTTGTGTGAGATGCCGGTCTCTTACACCCCTAGAATGATTGGCTGTGTGAGATGTATGTTTAAGACCCCCAGCATTATCAGCTGGTAGATGCCTGTGTCGTGACATCCAGCATGATCAGTTGTGTGAGATCACTTAGACCTCAACATTTTTGGCTTTGTGAGATGTAGGTTTCAGACCCCCAGCATTATCAGCTGTGTAGATGGGTGTATCGTGACATCCAGCATGGTCAGTTGTATGAGATGCCGGTCTCGTAGACTTCCATGCCGAGGGCCGGTCTCCAGGTCACGTGTCGGTCGAAGGCCGGACCCCGCCGCGCATGTCTGCAACACCCATTCGTCAGTCAGCCAATTTCAGTACCCCCAATCCGTCGACCAAATATTTATATAATAAAGCTTTTTATTAGAACTTTTCTCAAATGCGATAACAGTTTTTTCGTATTTTTATCGTTGGAAAATATTGGCATTAATCTGATCCAGCTTCTTTTAAAAAGTATCATCTTAATTTCCCTCGGATATTGGAGATTTCTTGTTTAGATTCACTGACGCTGCTCGACTTCAACCCCATAGTTTACTAGTGGTTGTATAATAGTATATTTCGTCACAAGGGCCGGAAGTGGCGTTTTTCCGGCCCCGAGACCGTGTTTCAAGTTCGAGACGAAGTCGAGAACTTGAAACGATCGAGGGTTGGCAAAACGCTTTCGGCTCGAGTAATGAACGATATTTTTCATCACACTACACAATTCAATAAATTCTAAACAAGTGAAAAAATTACTTTTCGTTCATAAGAAACAAAACATAATGTCAACTTCAACTAACCTAGCGAGATGTACTGCTTGAGTTTCTGGTTGCTAGGCAACTACTTCACATCAGCTAAGGCCACCAAAACTAATACTCTAACGGTAAGTGACTACAGCTGATTTCGATGGAAAAGCACTAGTTTCCCATCTACGTCATACAAATTTAACAGTTGCTATCAGCTGAACTACTAACTACGTCACTGATTTGTTATTTGTTGTTGTTGTTAAATACCTTCTAATATTCTAGATTTCTCTGCTACCGTTTCAATTACCGCCCTAGGCCGGAAAATTTTGCAAAACAGGTGTTTCGTTGGTAGAAGTGAGGGTCGAAAACAGGTGATATCGATGTAGTGTGATGAAATAGTATATTTCGTCACAAGGGCCGAAAGTGGCGTTTTGCCGGCCCCGAGATCGTGTTTCAAGTTCGAGACGAAGTTGAGAACTTGAAACGATCGAGGGTTGGCAAAACGCTTTCGGCCCGAGTTACGAACGATATTTTTCATCACACTACACAATTCAATAAATTCTAAACAAGTGAAAACATTACGTTTTCGTTCATAACAAACAAAACATAACATCAACTAACCTAGCGAGATGTACTGCTTGAGTTTCCGGTTGCTAGGCAACCAATTCATTTCATTGTTGCAGTCACATGTTTTTGTGATACAACTTGTTGTGAATGTTTTTATGTAAGGTCTAGGCCAGCTGATTTTGCAGGCCTAGGCCGGAAAATTTTGCCGGCCTAGGCCGGCAAAACAGGTGTTTCGACGGTAGAAACGAGGGTCGAAAACAGGTGATATCGATGTAGTGTGATGAAAATAATATTTCAATGCACATTTCGTTAGGTAAATCTTTGAAGGAGATCACAATACTATTTTCAACAATCTTATTTTCCAATCTTCATACTATGTTAACATACAGATCTCAGAAGGAAACATATAAAAAAGTTTATAATTGATGAAATAGGACATTTTTCTAAAGGTCAAACCCATTTTTATAACAGCTCTAGGGGGCGTTTAATCAAATACCCCCGTCGCAGCAGACCTGCGTACTCAGCGAATTTCCAATGGAATTTCAGATTATTTACTTTCCCCATAAAAACACCATAGGATCGAGTATGTAGGTTTGCTGCAATGGGGTGTTGTTAGAAAATCTAAGTTAATCAATAATTGGTGAATGTAAACACAACATTGTATCAAGCTCTGACAATTTTTATTTTCCCAATAAACCCCATTTGGGTGAGTATGTAGGTTTGCCGCCATATGGGTTTGTAAGCAAGTATAAGTTAAACCCTATCTAGATAATGTACATACCAAATTTGATTAAGTTATGTCAATAAATATGTAAGATATAGGGATTTCCCTATATCTTACATTTCTCATTTCCCATTTTCTTGATTTCCCATAAAAATAACATGGAAAACGCATTTTTTTATTTTCTCCGTAACTATTTAAGCTAAGTTAAAAATTCAAAATACTAAATTGTTTGTTTTTTAAAGCTCTTTTGAATAATTTTAGTTAAAATTCATGAATTTTTAAAATTGAGGTCCAAAAATGCCAAAAACCCGATTTTGACCCCTTTGAAACCCCATAAAACCCCGTCCCCATAACCCGACAATGCTGGTTCGCGAACTCATGAAAATAGACCTGGTCTTACACCTCTATACCAAATTTCATTAAAATCGGAGGTCCCCTTCAAAAGTTATCGGTACCACGGACACATATATATATATATATATATATATATATATATATATATATATATATATATATATCAGATTTGTTAAACAGGGCTGCTAGGAATATTATTACAATAAACATATTTTGAACAAAACACCCTTTTTTTACATTAGGTAATTTTTTATTAAGTATACAATTTTTTATTATTATACAACTTAGTAAAAAATTACCTAATGTAAAAAAAGGGTGTTTTGTTCAAAATATGTTTATTGTAATAATATATATATATATATATATATATATATATATATATATATATATATATATATATATATATATATGAAAATGAACTAACGGTGTTTTTGGCTTCTGGGGACCTCAAAATGAAAAAGTAAAGTGGTCCCGGGCTTAGGTCTTACCATAGCTACTACCGTAATAGCGTATTCCCTATAGGGAAATTCGCTAAAAGCAGTCCATTATTTGAGCAGTAGATTTTTTTACTCATTTTCTAAAGGAAGGTACAGTTTATGTTCTAGTTTACTAAGGATAAGAAAAACAAATCAAATAAACATATACCAATATGAGGTCTGCTTGGAAAATGTAGTACTAGTATATGAGTAAAGCACGAGATCTTGTGCTTGTGTTCGTGGTCGTATTTGTTCATATGATAACGAGTGAAGATAGCGAGAAGTACCCGAGCTCTCCTAATGGCGACCATAAATGCAAACAAACGATTTAGCCGGTCATTTTTGTGGATTATCTTTACTATTCATCAAATCCTATACAATAAAAGGCTGCATTTGAGTGTTTAGAGAGAAAACGACGGAACGGATTGTGGTAATTTTTGTGTCAATGGATTTCTTAAGGCCCTATATAATAGGAAAAATATGGAATCCCTGGGAATAGGTCTTACAATTTTGTAACATGAACATTAAACTTTATTCCAATCAAAGACATTATTTTTCATCATACCAATGCAATAAACGTTGTTTTCGGAACGGTCAGCTGTAATCGAAACTAGTTGATTCCCGGTGGGTTGGATAAACGTGTTGGTAAACAAAGTTTTCGGGACTAGTCCTCGAAACAGTGGTTTTCGGGACTAGGCCGGAAAAAAACTTCCAATGTTTGACACCACTAGCGCTGCTATTCTGCTTACAGTAACTTAAACCTCGTTGACTCCAATATATAAATGTCGAACAGCTGATTGTTTAGTTGTAAATAGTTCAAATACAAGATGAACAAATAACAACGTAAGAGGGGGTATATAGGTTAAAATTTATTAATTTTTTATCCAAACTGTATATTTATTAAAGGTGGTATGATGAAAAGTACTGTTCGTTACTCGTCCGAAAGTGGTATATCGGTGCTTGATCGAATTCAAGTACTCGGCTTCGCCTCGTACTTGAAACTCGATCTTGCACCGATAACGACCACTTTCCGGACTAGTGACGAAATATACTATTGTCGATTTGTTTACTGCTCCAGGTGATCCGTATCCTGCACTGAAATTTGACACCGCATGCTTAATTAGTTTAGTAGTTAGTTAAGTAGTTAGTTTAGTTAGTTAAGTAGTTTTTGTAAATAAAGTAGACAACGAATATTTCATGATCAACAAGAGTTTTTTTGCACATCCTATACTATAATACGATCAGTGGCAACACGACCTACAGTGTATGTGGCGATGCCACTTTCAAGCATTGGTTTGAAACAGCAACAGCTGTCACCTCCATCGATGTATACTACTGGATTGAACTCTAAATTGGCCCCAAACGGTCCGGCGTGGATAGCGCTGGTGGGCAACTGCGGAATCAGCGTCATTTCAACGACAGTGCGCGCCGCCGTTTACACGCTCCTGTACTACAACAGAATGGTTAAAGTGCATTGAAATTTATATATTCCGTTTCTATATTAAATACTGAATCCAACAGTATAAATATTTTTTAGTTCCTAAACTAAAGGTAATTATTAAAGGTGGAAATGTTTGAGAATCAATTTAGTCGGACATGGAAAAGTCACTAAGCGAGGATTTTTTTTATTTTTGGGTCAGAAACAAACTTTCAGCGGGAAAGTTGTAGCCAATGAGACGAATTTCATGATTTGATCAAGAAACCTACAATAAAATGACTAGATCGTTGGCAATCGAATAAATAATAGTGGCGCGACGAAGTTCATTTTGAGCCTCGTGATCTCACTGAGGCTACCGCGGGCTTCTAGAGCTACAAATCTCATAGTTCATTCGATAATTATTGGTTGCTGTGTACAAATAAACATTTTTAATTAATAATTTATTTGGACATTTGTAATTAAAATGCCGTGAAATATTAACGATTCATAACAAAATAATTGGGTTAATTCAACAGTTACATCGAATATAAAAACCCGCTACAAATGACAAGGAACCGCAAAGAAATTAGAATAATTTTACCATGTTTGCCTTGTAATTGTAAAGAAGGGAATTATGTTTTTGAAAGAGGGAAAACAGGGAATTTTTACTTTACAATATTGAACCCCCTGTAAAGCAGTGGGTGGATAAGAGTTGTGTTTGTTTACATCAACAACCGTCGTCGCTTCGGGTCCTTGCTCCTGAGTCCTAAAGCAACAGTTAATTAGGCTATGACATAGAGTTTTGTTGAGTAAAAATGTTTGTTTACAATGGTGGCTTCCTGTACAGCTTACAATTGTACTAACAGATACAAGAAGGGGACGGACATAAAATTCCACAGGTACGTATAATTAGTTAAAAAAATGTTATATTGCTAGTTATAATTTACATTCTTATTATTACTACTAATTCAATGTTGTAATAATTTTAAGTGTATGTAATTAATTATAAATATAACTAACAAGTCTAAGCTATGTAAATCAACATGAACCCATGTGTTTTGTTATTTATTAAATGTAGTAGAATGTTAGAGTAGTATAGTAGATTTTTTTTACCTGTAGCAAAGTCGTCAGAGGGTACCGAACAAAACATAACGTTATATTTACTTTATTTACTATCCATGAACTATTTATCGAATATATTTTGACGAATGTGTTTGTATATGTTCCCAGATTTCCAAAAGACAAAAATCTGCTACAAAAATGGATTCATGCAGTTAAACATGAACTTTAAGACAAAATGTTAGATTAGTAGATTAGTAAGAGTTTCAGAAGATGTTTTTAAGATTGCCAGTTTCATATATAAGCTATCAGACATTCAGACTGATAAACAATTAAACACCAAACAAGTCCTGAACCAAGCCTGCAACTTTTTTAAATACTCAGTTTTTAAATGTCATACCTCAAACTTTGTCGATGAGGTTAATCATCGACTTTTGTTAGTAAAGTTGATTGGGAACTTGTTTTTGAAAATTATCGGGCATCATAGGGCCAAAGAGGCAACCAGTGCTGCCAATTTGCCCAGTATTGGTCTGAGGCAGAAACTGACCAAACTAATTTTGTTCAAAAATGTTTAGTAGGCCTATTCCTAGATGTTTTTAGTTATAAAAAGTTACAAGTTAGTTTTAAGCTTTGATCAATAAAGTATATGATTATAAAATGTAACTTACCACTTTCATTTGTTTGTAACCTCACCCTACACTTATAAACGTGTACTAAAAACATAGTCATCTTGAAATTTGGATTTTATACTACAACAAAAACATTTGTATCAATAAATTAAAATGTTACATATAATTTTAAAAATGACGATATACTGGGCTACATTGTATTTCATAATAGAACAAACTGTGTTACTGTATTGTGTAAAATAATATGTATTCAAACATTTATTTTAAATTCATAAATTGTAAGATTTTGTAATAAAAAGTAAGAGAAAATGGTTAAAATAATTGCCATAATTTACAAAGGGTTAAATCCATTCATAGAAGCAATTGGAAATGACATTTCACTTAAATTCCAAGTTTGAATTAATTTTAAAATTAAAATAACGATAAATAGTAGCCAATATGTGTGTCTATGGAAGCAGAATATACTTGAGAACACGAATCAAAAGATTTTGTGTATATAAAAAATTTCATTGCCTTAAAAATGTAATTTTAGTAAGCGCGCGTCACGATTTTCCCTATGCTGCCCGTGTTAGCGGCTGGCGCTTTTGCCCACCAGCGCTCATCTCGGCCGGACCGCGAATCGGTTCGCTGCAACACGGGCGCGAGCAATCCAGTAGTATACATCGATGGTCACCTCTGAAAAGGTATAGTTGACGTAAACTTTAAAGCCTGATTGCCATACTATAACAGGAGTGAATAATTAAAACCAACTAGCAAGGCTTGGTTAACCCGGTACAGTTGGTTGCACGAGACGTGAGACATAGCCCGCCAGGATTTGTGCCACACATGGGCAGTTTAACAGCCTGAATTTGAAATGAAGACCTTAGTAATGATTTTACTGTATATTATTATAATGATTAATCCACGCCATGTTGCACGAGATAGAGCCAACCTGCCCATATGTAGGCCTAACACAAATTCTAATAGCTATAATTAATGAGTAAATGTATAAAAATACCCCCGTCGCAGCAGACCTGCGTACTCAGCGAATTTCTAATGGAATTTCAGATTATTTACTTTCCCCATAAAAACACCATAGGATGGAGTATGTAGGTTTGCTGCCATGGGGTGTTGTTAGGCAAATCTAAGTTAATCAATAATTGGTGAATGGAAACACAAAATTGTATCAAGCTCTGGCAATTTTTTATTTTCCCCATAAACCCCATGGGGTGAGTATGTAGGTTTGCCGCCATATGGGTTTTGTAAGCAATTATAAGTTAAACCCTATCTAGATAATGTACATACCAAATTTGATTAAGTTATGTCAATAAATAAGCAAGATATAGGGTTTTCTTGATTTCCCATAAGAATAGGCCTAACATGGAAAACACATTTTTGGATTTTCCCCGTAACCAGTTATGCTAAGATAAAAATTCAAAATACCAAATTGTTTGTTTTTTTTAAGCTCTTTTAAATGGTTTCAGTTAAAATTGATGAATTTTGAAAATTGATTTCAAAAAATGCCAAAAACCCATTTTTGACCCCTTTGAAACCCCATAAAACCCCGTTCCCATAACCCAACAATGCTGGTTCGTGAACTCATGAAAATAGACCTGGTCTTACACCTTCATACCAAATTTCATCAAAATCGGAGGTTCCCTTCAAAAGTTATCGGTACCACGGACACATATATAGATAGATAGATAGATATATACATATATATGATACCCCCGTCGCAGCAGACCTGCGTACTCAGCGAATTTCCAATGGAATTTCAGATTATTTACTTTCCCCATAAAAAACACCATAGGATCGAGTATATAGGTTTTCTTCCATTGGTTGTTGTTACAAAATCTAAGTTAATCAATAATTGGTGAATGTAAACACAAAATTGTATCAACTCTGGCAATTTTTTATTTTCCCCATAAACCCCATGGGGGTGAGTATGTAGGTTTGCCGCCATATGGGTTTTGTAAGCAAGTATAAGTTAAACCTTATATAGATAATGTTCATACCAAATTTGATTAAGTTATGTCAATAAATAAGCAAGATATAGGGTTTTCTTGATTTCCCATAAGAATAACATGGAAAACACATTTTTGGATTTGCCCCGTAACCAGTTATGCTATGATAAAAATTCAAAATACCAAATTGTTTGTTTTTTTAAGCTCTTTTAAATGGTTTCAGTTAAAATTGATGAATTTTAAAAATTAAGGTCCAAAAATGCCAAAAACCCATTTATGACCCCTTTGAAACCCCATAAAACCCCGTTCCCATAACCCGACAATGCTGGTTCGCGAACTCATGAAAATAGACCTAGTCTTACACCTCCATACCAAATTTCATCAAAATCGGAGGTCCCCTTCAAACGTTATCAGTACCACGGACACATAGATAGATAGATAGATAGATATATAGATATATATATATATACATATATATGAAAATGAACGAATGGTGTTTTTGGCTTCTGGGGACCTCAAAATGAAAAAGTAAAGTGGTCCCGGGCTTAGGTCTTACCATGGCTACTACCGTAATAGCGTATTCCCTATAGGGAAATTCGCTAAAAATGAACGAAAGTTGTTTTTGGCTTCTGGGGACCTCAAAATGAAAAAGTAAAGTGGTCCCAGGCTTAGGTCTTACCATGGCTACTACCGTAATAGCGTATTCCCTATAGGGAAATTCGCTAATACCAACATGTATAGAAACACCAACATACGGCAATCGTTTAGTTGAATTTTTGAAACAATGGTTCAATTTACACTATAACGTATACAGGGGTGCGGAAAAGTCTGGAAACGGCTTAGTATTGTTATTATCAATTTAGCTATAAGGTTTTAACCGATTCAATTGCGAGATAAAAATTTCTGACTGCCCAAGTCTGATGGGGTTCGGCCCGTGAGGAGTAATCTGAAATGTATCTTAATCCTACAGGCTAATCTTAAATGTAAGTTTACGTACTTTGAAAATATGTAGAGTACTAGAGAGAGTCGTGAGGATGAGGCCTGCGATGGGTTTGAATTTGAGATACAGTACAGTCACATAGACTCACATATGTTCCAGTAAATTTAACCGTTTACTGTAGGCACTTCACATTGCTAAAGAAATTTAAAAAAAATGTTTAAGACTAATACACTGTAAGGATTTTTCAGGGAACTCGACTGTATAAATCATATTTTTATAAATCTAACCCGTCATTTTTTACGGGCTATCAGCTATTTTGTACTTAAATGTAGTGGCGTAATATTCAGCAACTATAACCAATGTATTAAAAGTAAAATTTAGTAAGTAAGTGAAATTATTAAGCTCTTTATCTAGTAGATTCTCTTTTACATCTGGTTCAGATAGGTTTACGTAAAATAACTTATTGATACTATTTATTTTAACAACTTATATAATATTTAAGGAAACCTCAAAACAGCTATAGTTCTAAAAAATATATTAAACATTTAGTATAATGTATATGCCTAACCCGAATTCAGACAAATGCACAGTACCTATATCTTCTAAATGGCATCTTAACCTTTCCCCACAACACTTGAGCATTACAATAGGTTAGATTGGTGTAAATGATCAGTTACCAAAAGGGAAGAGTTATACCTGCCAGGTTATTTGAGGAATCCGTCCAGCAAGTATGACGTATGTGCCGTTGAGAAAAGTCATACCTTCCAAACGGAGTTACAATGCAAGGCAATTAGGATGAACTTTTCACCATTTTTATTTAGTCACGGCAAGGTGACTTACTCATTTACTAAATCCCTGTTAAAAATTTACAAATTATCTCGTTTATAGTTAAAACATCCGGTTTGAGCCATTTATAAACTTTAATGAGCCCAACTATTATTAGATTATTCAGCATGTGCGCAATTACTTAATTCAGTAAACACAATCAACAGCAAAGACGAGTGCTGTACTGTGTGTTAAACAATCTTAAAAATAGTTATTAAGTTACTCAGGTACTTGTAAAAGACAGAAGATACAAACTCATATGTTTAAGACAGAAGAAGTTTCAATTTGCTTTTACTTGTAATGATTTAGTGTGTGCAGCGCAGTGCCTACTTTGGCTTCTATTATTGAGCAGACAAAATTATTACCAGTATACAATTTACTGCGACATCAACCTCGACGCAAAATCTTCATTGCAACCCTCCACTATCGGAGGGCTTGGACTTAATTAATGGGCATTTGTCATAATTTTGCATTTCTTTTGAGTTGAGATACTATTGCTTACCACTTAAAAAAGAAGATAGATCTTACAACAGTTCCTGTTGTAGTAGTTTTATCTTATCATGTCGTCTACACGTTTATCGTAAAAGCTTGTCAAGGTGTGTTTTTACTATCGGGGCAAATTATAACTTAAAATTCTGGAATTTAAACTTAATATTGCTAAAGATATTCTTAGCAACCTTCATTATCTTGAAAGTATGTTAAGACAGGAAAAACTGGTCCTTCAACACACCCTTTTTAATGCACTTTTCAATTTTTTACATTGACTAAATATTTTGTGTTGACGTTTCCTCGCTGAGAACGCAGGTTTCTCTACAGTAAACTGAACCAATGAATGTTGGTGTAAATAATTGGCGATATTATTACCATTACCAGGAGTAGGCCTACGCTTGTTCCACTCGTATGGACATGAACAGCAACATACCCAGCCTAGTTCCACGCGATTTTAAAAATAAATAAATAATAAAACCTCCATCAAATTACACATATTATTAAGTACATAGAAAAAGGTTTTAATTTTTTTTCATTCTTGATTACAAGTATTTACTTTTTACAATTTTTTTTTCTACATTTTAGTAAATATTTTTTTATTATTGTTTGTTAATTCAAAATAGGCTACTTTCTAGTATTCATACCGGTAACGTATTTTAAAATATTTTATAAATGACAAATTGTATTATATTTAGTTCAGTTTTAGTAACAGCAGAAACAGTACAACAGGCAGAAAACAGTTTCCATAACACATGCTTACTCTAAATCTGACAACAAACAACTCAACCACCGTTAAACAAAGCACCTTTATTTAGAGCCCACAATACATCTCTTATGGGAAATCAAATTACCTCTCATTCTTTATTACTTAGCAGAATAACTTTAGAAGCGAAATTGACCTTACAAATTACGCTTAAAATCTACTGTGAAAGTTTGAAGTCGATCTGAGGCTTCTTGCGAAAGTAATCGTCGGTCAATGAAATCGGGATTTATCACTACACTGAGGGACCAACAGTCATGTATGAGGATTTTACTCCTCTTCGATACATTCATCCAATTATTATTATATTATAAAAAAAAAAATTATTCAGAAAATGTGCACCGTTACTGTTTAGACATACTAAAGTCACGACATGTTTAATAAAGAATCCATAACAATTTCCTTCATACCTTAACAGATTTCACTTCATGAAATTGGAGTGATGACAAAACGGTGCAGTTTGTGTTTAAGCCCGTATGGCATGATTTAGTGTTGCACCCTGATTGGATGATGATAAATAATAACCGTCGGCCACGCTCCCCCGGCGCGACCTTCGCGCCTCCTCCCCCCCCCCCCACACACACACAATCACTCACTCTATTTTAAGATGCTAAATATAAATTAAGATCCAATCAAGTATAAGAATAATCTTATAACGAGATAATGAGTACTAATATCAAATTTAACCTCCAATTTAAAGAGCATTTTCATTTTTCGTACTGCTGCCAAAATATTTTTGTTACCTGAGTTTTATATACAATTTTGAAGGAGTGATTCCCGTGGATGGATAAAGCGAGGCCACCAGCCCCATTCCCCAATTTTTAAAACATCAATTAAACATGTTTTGAAGTTTAACTACTGTACATAGTACATGTTTAACATAACAATCTTTAAATGACCGGAAGTTAAGTAAATTATATGTCGCGTTGAACTTAAAAGTGTGCATTGACAGATTATCACACTTGATTTAATTATTTAGTTAGTCAGATACAATAGTTGCGCATATTGTGTTAACTATTCACAAATCACTTGATTTGATGGCGCCGATCCGCTGTTTGGAGACAATAGTTCAACTGCAGCAGGTGTTTCATTAAACATCAGGGCCACAGTTATCAATATCATGAATGCTAGAACATACATGAAACAGTTGATAAACGTGTGCCTCCACTGCTTTTGCATCGCGCCTAGTGGTGATCTCGTATTTTACTGGTGTTTGAATTTCGGCGGATATTCTATATAGCCTAATGGAAGTTGTAAGTTGGATATAGTTTGATATGGACTCTCTTGTTCATTTCCAGGAGGGACGTCCGCCGCGCGTCGGAAAGATGCCCGCCGCCGCCGGTAACGGTGAGTTACAACATAACATCGCTTTGATGGCATTTCTCATTTTGTGTTTACAATACCAATCCAGTCATGAATAACGTTTGCCTCCATACATTTGGATACTGTAGTTCAAACAACAACATAGATGTTACTCAAAATAATTGTTGAAAATAATCAGGTCTTTGATCTTATATCTCAATTGAATTACTAAAATTCAAGAGGTTTTGTGATATAGGCTTTCCACAAAAGGGCTGAAAAATTTATGGTTTAGACCTATGCATTTTTAAGTTATAGAGGATTTGGTTTAGGCTCTAACAATTTTAAACGTTTCTATATAAGGTTGCCTTTGTAATATTTAAACTTACTAAGTAAATAATTTAAAACCTTGTTATCACTCAATTGGCTAAATAGACTACTAAACTATCGGGAAATATAACCTTAACGTTACTGTAAATGTGTTACTTTATAAAATTAATTTTTTGTAAAGGAACCGCTGGACCAGTGTGAATTCTTATTATGATATTCCTGCACGTTTATTCGGAGACAATCTAAGTATAATTTGAAGATCTAAGACCGTTTTCAAGATGACAAGTGATTTTGACAGTCAGCAATCACTTTAGTCAGCGTAAAACTTCGTAATTAACACTCCAGATTGCTAACGAGTCATCAGATCTGCCTTGGTTGTTTCAAAATGACACCCGAGACATCCATAAGCAACATTAGACATACTGAGTCCAGTCGTAATTTAAACCTTTAGCAACTAATCCATTCGATAAAAGAACGTTCACTATTGCTTTATATCACAGGAGTATACAGTAGTATATTCGATTCAATACAAAAAACCCTTATACCGGTAATGCCTCTTTTTTATTTCTTGAAATTAATAACTAGTGCAAACATTGCTCGAAACCGAGCACAGGCATTACAGATAACACGGAATATCTTGGTCTGTGATGTCTGTTTACAGCTCAAACAATTGGAGTACAACGACGACGTTGCAGATTGTCTTTAGTAGGCCTACCATATGTTTACCAAATTGAATCCAGTAGTGAAGAATGCCAGAGGCCAAGATATTCCGTGTTATCTTTACATTAAGTTCACGCGACCAAATAAATCAACAGATTAATAAATCAATGATTACAGTCTAATACAATATTGTGATTAAAAGTTCCTGTAGGCCTACTGGCCTAAAACTACACCTGGCCTCCTGGCCTAATGTACAGATATATGTTTAAAATTCCCGACCCAATCCCAATGTTATTCTAATGGGAAATTTTCTAATTTAAATGATGGATAGCACCTTTAATTTAAGTCTGAATCTCATCAAGTTTTGGGGGAAACAATTACAGACCGAGCCCTATCCAATGACACAAAAAACTTGAAAATCGGTTGAAAATTGTAGGAATTCCCTTTAAAAAAAACCCGCTATATAGTGTATTAAATAAGTATAGATTAGCACAGCACAGAAAATAAAGTATAGCTTTAACTGAAATTGTTTATGTGATGACCAAGATATCAGAAACAGACAAGCCTTAGGATTTTTTTATTAAATTCACATTATGAAAAGAAATTGAATTATTCTTTAGTTTTTTAGTCTCTGAGTTAAAACTCATAAAACAACTTACATTTTAAAGACTCCCGTTTTCTCTTTGTCCGCTCGGTTTTCAATGTAGATGTTTTAATCCCATAATTTAATCTACATATTTAATGCGTAGTAAAGCTAAAACACTTAAAATATTCGTAAACTATCCAGTAGAAATAATCATCCACTATTTTGTGCACTATTTTTACTACTATCAATTACACAACTCTTTTCCATAAACCAAGTTAAATATTTAAAAACCATGAGAGCACGATGGTGTTTCCACATGATTTTGTGATCCACTTTCGTAATTTTAAACACCTGAAATCAATGACATTTCTTAATCGGCCGGCTTTTAAACTAGACTCGGAGGTCACTACTGTTGCGTAACCATTCTCGCAACACAGTTTATGGTTCTATTAGGTTCTGCTACATAATTAGAAAAATTCAATTTGTTTCACCAGAACGATAAATTCTGAAATTTAAATCCAGTATTGTTATATTTAAAGCGGTATTTCAAAATAATGTTTTCAGGTATGAAAGGAAAATTATCTAGAATAAATAATATGCAAGCTCTTTAATATCATAACAAATCCATGAATATAGACATATAAGACGTATAAAACATACACATTTAACGTACTTCATTACTATACCCCTTTTGACTTCATTACAACGTGTACAGTTCAATCCATAAAATCCATTCTGGTTACATTTCAGGCATATGTAATTGTTCGGGAGTTCTTTGGAACGTCTTTAAAGGATTTGACAGAACTAATTTTAAGATCATATCTTTGCTATGCTCTCGGGGCATCACAAACAATAAGAAACGAAACTGGTCGTGGGTTTGCATATGTGCACGGTATAAATAATTAAGTGACGCTAAGTACTTGAGTTGCTGTTGACGCTGCGGCCGAAACGGCTATGCGTGTGGTGGAAAAGTCCCGGAACGGTGTAAAAATTATTTTAATAATATAGACCATGTAATTAGACTTCCCATGTATTCATTGGTTGAAGTAATAATCTATTTTCTCGAACAAAACCAAAATTTTATTGTAAATAACTTCTTGATGAGCATTATACGTGTTGGTACTGTTAATAATGAAACGTAGGTGAACGTGTAGGTTGAAATAATGAAACGACTTCCAACACGTCTCGCTATATTTACACTTACGCTGTAATTGTATACAAGAAGGTAAATATATATAAAAGATCTTATAATGGCTATCGATTTCGACCAGTCACACCGGTCATCATCAGGTCCAATCCGAGACTGATTTTATTATGGAATTAATAGTGAGATGCTTGGACATTTTCGTTTAACATTAAAGTTTTCGATGTTCTAAAATGATCCAGTACTGTGAATGTTTTCCGTATATATTATTCTTATAGGGAAACATAAACTTCTGAGACCAAATCTCTTTAAATGGTTAAAGGTAAATTGTAAAGTTATCTCAGCATAACTCGTGTTTAATCTGAAAATGCCATGAAAGTGGGGTTTTGTATTTAAAATTAACGACTTCAGGTCTGGATAGGCCACTTCTGACACCCTGTTCATTGAGATGAGAGTCAATCAATAGAGCAGCGTAACCACAAATAAAAAAAATTGTTTTTGTGAAAAAATAATTACAGTATGTCAATTTTCTGGGACACCCGGTAGGTACACCGGGTATTCGGTTTAAGGCCTGCACAGACCGGAGCGATACTTTATCGCTGGAGCGACGCGATACCTTCCTGGAATTTTATCTGCGATACTTGAGCGATAATATCGCGGCGGGAACAGGTGCTTCCACACCAGAGCGGGAAAAAGAGACTCGCGGGAAGCCAGTACACCTCAGGGGAGCGTAGGGTGCGGTGACTGTGTGACTCTCTAAATATTTAGTTAGTTTTTGTATAGTGTACTTACCAGTGTACTTATAGTGTGTAAAAAAAAAAAAAAAAAAAAAAAAAAAAAAAAAAAAAAAAAAAAAACGCACATTATATGCCTACACAGCATTATAGCAATTAAGATAGGGTATGTTAGAAACACAAAACTACACAATTTTAAACAGTTATTAAAAATTTTTGAATTTACATATTTTAAAAAGTTTTACTTTTGAAATTAATTCAGTTATAAGTTTAACAAAATGCATGTCAAATTTGACAGTTGTTGAATTACATATTCCTAGCAAAAGGTAAACAATTGTTTGCTACAAAAGTTTAAGTGGAAGGAAGTAGTGTCAGAATAAACGGATTTGTTTAGGCTTGAAATTAAGTTATTACTTCTTACTGAGCGCAACAAGAAACCAGATCGAATCATTACCACTAATAAACCTGCAAATAAATAAAGATAAAACAGTTCATATAAACTTCATAAGCAACAACCGAACACCTGCAACCTCAACTTCAAGTACTTCAGCTGAAACAACCACAAACTTTCTTTTTGCATTTGTCGACAGCAACCTTTCATGGCTAATTCACCTGGAATTCTTACACGGAAAACTATCATCATCTCTCCGCACTATAAGGAGCTTTAGAACAATCACCAATAAGGACAGAACTAAGTAGGCTAACATGCCTTATTCGCACCTCATATATGCGGGTTGGAATCATAGCCTGGGGTGCTGCCAGTGAAACCAATCTTCAGAAAATACTTGTCGGACAAAAAAAGCTGTCAGAATTATCGAACAATTACCACCTCAAGAACATTGCAAACCAGAAGTATTCAATGTCTTTCCGATGTCCTCCCAGATCTTGTCCTTCTTCCGTACGTTCTTATAATCCTTGTGATTTAAATCATGGAGCACCGGGTATGTATAAACAACTTCCAGTAAGTGTTTGGTGATACACGACATGTTGTTGTTGTGGTTGACAGCACAGACAAAACTGAGTAGTTCATGGTTTGGCCGCATGGTATCGCGGCGATAAAGCGCTGCGAATGGTGCATGCAGCGTTACCGCGATACCATCGCTACAGTATCGCGATCGCCTCAGTATCGCGTATCGCAGTTCGCTCTGGTGTGTGCGGCTCCATAAGACAACATGGTATCGCACGGACCACTGGTATCGCACGCGAATTTCCAAGAAAAAGTATCGCTCCCGCTCTGGTATCGCACGGAGTATCGCTCCGGTCTGTGCAGGCCTTTACCCGGTGTCGGAGTGGGATAGGCAGGTGGATAAGACAGTCCCGCGCGCCTCCGAAGGTCGCTGCACAATGTCGGCCTGATAGCGCGGAACACTTCCGGTCTTCCTTTCTATCGGACACACTGTCACGGCCGTTTAGAAATTACTCAAATAGTTAACTAATACAGAAATGAAAATCTTCACATATTTATTTAGTGGCACTTTATTGAACAAAAAACTTCTACTACAGCTTTTGATTTGAATCATTTTTGTATATCATGTATACAGCTCGGCGGGACGTTGTTTCTATAGAATAAATGGGTGAATTTCCAACCCCTGTTTGTGTAAAATGATATTGATGAAAACAAAAACTGCAAAAACTCAATTCAATCCTCTTAAATCCTAAGTTCAAACACACCTTACGTTAAATAGTTTGAAAAGACTATTTAAAATTTTAAGTTCATATTTTTATAGGTTCGATTTCTTACAAGTATTGGTGTAAAATGATGATTCATACGTCTGTTTTGGACCTGAAGAACCAGTGTAGGCAATTTCTACACTTCAGCTTAAGGAGCCATCTTCACCTTTGGGCCAGTAGCCTACAGTTGCGCAGTCGGCAATGTTAACCATCCGGCTTTTAATGCAAAACATGGTATTTTATTCCCCTGTTTCGGACGCCGTTTTTCAACAGATTTTCTTTAAACTTGGTAAGTGTTTAGTTAAATAGTTATTTTAGGCTCCTCATACCTCAAAATTTTGAAAATTTAACAAATATTACTAAGGAAAATTAATTTAATGCATTAAAAGCCGTATGATTAACATTGCCAACTGCGCAGCAATGGGCTACTGGCACAGGGGTGAAGATGACTCTTAGTGGGAATTTATAGAGTTATTGATGAGTGAGTGAAGGCTTTGCCCTTCTTTGGGGTATGCTATTAAAGAAGCAATAAGCAATTAAATAAAATGTTTGCATAGGTTAAAAAATTGGCATTAAAACCAGAGAATAACTTTTTAAGTTTATATAAAATCAAAATTATCAAGTTAAGGGTTTTGCAACTACGACTGGCTGTATGATATATTTGAGTAAATGTTAGAGCAAACCTAGCAACGATACATGACATATAACAGGTGTTTATAGGAAGATTAAAATAATGTTATGTCTTGATCATGTAAGCCTTATAAACCATCAAATCTAAAATAAAATCAATTATAATACTGTAGTAGTTTTCATCACTTGGAGCAAAACTGGGTCTTTTTGGTGCGCAATGGAGTTTTTAAAAACGATTAAGAATCCAAAACACACTTTTGCTCCAAGTGATGAACAACGTTTTTTATCATAACGCGGAATTAGACTTTTAATCTTTAAAAATATTAACTATAAAGTTGTATTTTACAGGTTATATTTACACAGTAAGTAACATTTAATGTTTATATTTCTGATCTGTTTGCAATTGTTTGTCTAATATGTGAATTAACAGCTCAAAATAAATTGTTTTTCTATTTGTATGATAACGACATCACACACGGGTTTTCCTATTATAGCTTATGTAAGGGTTATTCCTTAAATTTGTCATTGTATATTGCTAGGTTTTAAATACTTTTTTATCATTCTGCACGAAATCAGCCTGTTTTTTGTTCTCTCAATAGTACCAAAACCGATTATTTTTTGTACTAGGACTGAAAAAATCATCTGGAGAATTTTTTAGGTCCTAGGACTGAAAAGTCAGCTGTTTGCTAAGTGTATTATTATTGATTTATTAATGTTGTGGAGAAGAATTTTGAAATTCAAATGTTATAAAGAGCATTGTTTGTAAATAACAGAAATGTAAACACTGCATATAACTTACTTTGTAAATATAACCTCTAATATACAACTTTATAGTTAATATTTTTAACGAATAAAAAGTCTAATTTCGCATTATGATAAAAAACGTTGTTCATCACTCGGAGCAAAAGTGTCTTTTTAATGCTTAATCGTTTTTAAAAACTCGGCTGCTCCTAGTTTTTAAAACACGATTGCGCACCAAAAAGACCCACTTTTGCTCCTAGTGATGAAAACTACTATTTTATCATTCTGCATGAAACCAGCCTGTTTTTTGCTCTCTCAATAGTACAAAAACCGTTTATTTTTTGTCCTAGGACTGGAAAATCAGCTGGAATACTTTTAGGTCCTAGGACTGAAAAGTCGGCTGTTTGCCAAATTATTCTCATTTATTAATTTTGAGATGCAGAATTTTAAATTCAAACATTATAAAGAACATTGTTTGTAAATAACAGAAATATAAACACAGCGCATTACTTACTTTGTAAATATAACCTCAAAAAAACAATTTTATAGTTAATAATTTTAACGATTAAACGTTTAATTCCACATTATGATAAAAAAAGTTGTTCATCACTTGGAGCAAAAGTGTGTTTTGATGCTTGATCGTTTTTAAAAACTAGGCTGCGCCTCGTCTTTAAAACACGATTGCGCACCAAAAATAAGACCCACTTTTGCTCCTATAGTGATGAAAACTGCTAAGAATTATGATTTAGATGGTTAAGAATTTTTATTTTATGAAAATCATGGGCCATGTAAACTTTTAATCATGTTTATCTAAATAAAGCTGTTTTTTATTTGATTTGTTATTTACAAACAATGCTCCTTATAACATTTAAATTTCAAAATTCTTCATCTCAAAAGTATTAATAATAATTAATCAATAATAATATAGCAAAAAGCTGACTTTTAAGTCCTAGGACTTAAAACATATTCCAGCTAATTTTTCAGTCCTAGGAGAAAAATGTAACGTTTTTGGTACTATTCGCAGAACAACACGCTGGCTGATTTTGTGCAGAATGATAAAAATTCAATTTTATCATATATATGTTAAATAAATAATTATCTATTGTTTAGCAGAAGAAAAAGCTGGCAAGAAAAATGGACTTGTTTGGCAGGATGAAGAATCTAACTATCTTAATAAGGGAGAAGAAGATGAAATGGTGAGTAAAATCTTTAAATTAGATTTAAAAAAATACTTCTATTTGCTACCGAATGTTTTTGGATTTGCAGTTTAAACTTTCATTTAAAACTTCAACCCCTTACGTCATCTGGCTTTTCATATTCATTGTTTCTTAGATTCATATTAAAAATTGGCCATAAGAATAACATTAGACCTGAATTGAAATCGTGTGTGGCGAAGCCCTGATGGAATTTGCAAAACCGTTTCTTAGTGAGCATCTATGAGCAAAGAAGAACACCCATGCCAAATTTTAACATCGTAGGCTTCATAGTTTTTCAGATTCTTTGTTGCCTTGATTAGTATTAAAAATTGACTATAAGAATAACATTAGGTAGAAATTTTGAAGTTCTGTGGGGCGGAAACCTGAAGGAATTTTGCAAAACCGTTTCTTAGTGAGCAGTTTTGAGCAAAGAGGAACGTCCATGCCAAATTTCAAACCTCTATACCCTATGGTTATGGAGATACTATGATACATCAGTGAGTGGTATTTGACAAATATATAGTAGATTGACAACCTCCTTCAAAAATCCCCGACCAACTATTATTTAAAACAATTAAAGTCCCGTTGGTTTTCTTGTGTGGTAATTTTAAAAGAGTAACAATTTCAATTAAAAATTAATTAGTACATCAAGTGGCTCGAGTGGATGTCATTCCTCTCCCACAAGTGATGTCCTATGATGCTGATGTCTGTGTAGGAAATCTACGGGTATCGCAGAAGTAGACTGCACAACATTGTGATGTGGGTGTTCATTGTGCTCACCTTGGGCTCCTTGCAACTTGTATTCTAATATTTGCCCAAGTGGATGTCATTCCTCCCCCACAAGTGATGTCCTATGATGATGATGTCTGTGTAGGGGATCTGCAAGTACCGCAAGAGTAGACTGCACAATATCGTGATGTGGGTGTTCATTGTGCTCACCTTGGGCTCCTTGCAACTTGTATTCTAATATTTGCCCAAGTGGATGTCCTTCCTCCCCCACAAGTGATGTCCTATGATGATGATGTCTGTGTAGGGGATCTGCAAGTACCGCAAGAGTAGACTGCACAATATCGTGATGTGGGTGTTCATTGTGTTCACTTTGGGCTCCTTGCAACTTGTATTCTAATATTTGCCCAAGTGGATGTCCTTCCTCCCCCACAAGTGATGTCCTATGATGCTGATGTCTGTGTAGGAGATCTATGGGTACCGTAAGAGTAGACTGCACAACATCGTGATGTGGGTGTTCATTGTGCTTACTTTGGGCACCTTGCGGCTCGTGTTCCACTGGTGGCCCGAATGGATGCTCTTCCTCTCCCACAAGCGGTGTCCTCTAGCATTCGCCGAGAAAGTACTTGTTCTGGTATGTCCGTCCACATACATAATTCTGTTACAATTTTGAATCACAGTCATGGGTGTTTAGCTAAAAAAAGGGTATGAACGTTTTTTTATGACTGAGGATGTGAATTTAAAAAAATAATATTTAAGAAATCAAATTAAATCTATATTGTCTAAATTATGGGTAATTTCCCAAATATTTAGATCTAGCCAGTTTTACTTTGAAAATTTTGTGACATAAGGTTTTCTAAAGTCATTGAAATAAAAGAATTTTTTTTTTTAATCTAGAGAACATAATTTTATTTAGGTATCTAAATTTGTTTATGGTATTTATACAAATGTAGTTTACCACAATGTTATGAAATAAATGAATTAGTCCTCCTTATTTATTGCAGGACAGATATGAAAAAAGATTCACGTCACTCTTTATAAAAGAGGTTAAAACAATATCTGCAACCAGTCAAACGTAAGTATGTTTTAATAAACGGTATCAGATAATTGACACAAACTTTCCTATAAAATTTATAGTTACAATTTTGTGAAAATTTTATTGAAAACTTATTAGTAAGTTGTTCTGATAAGATCGGAATATCTTTCCTCTTTATGAAATTTTTATAACACCATTATATTACTATCATTACTTACAAAACTCTTAAGAACAAACAAAAGCATTAAAACTTGTTAGTTAATTGGTTTAGGCCATTCTGTGACCGTGCTCTAAAAAAAGTCTTCAAAGCTGCCTTGGAGTGTTCTTCTTGTCATGCCCTAACACGTTGAGTGTGTGGTACATTAATTAAGGTAGTGCGACAGTGGCGCAGGCAGCGGCCTCCGTTATTTTACGTACCGCCCCATCTGAAACATATTTGCCATTGCCGGGAGGTGTTGTTTCGCTCGCTGCTTGTTGTGCCTACGTGCACAGTTTAGTGTAAGTTAGTTTGTTTCCCGGTCCTGCCATTTCAATTGGAGTGCTGGGTGCAAAAAATGATAGTGTTATAAACAATGGTGGTGGATGGGATTGTACGTAGTTTTCTCAGACATTTTCTTTCTTCCTAAATGTTTTAATTATATAAATTATTAAAAAAATTAAATGAAAATAAGTCAACTTATTTTGATCATAAGCATACATTTTTAAGTTGGTGTGGCAAGTGACTTTTTTGGTTTAAAACGTTTTCTGAATTTAGAACAATAAGTAATAAGAAAAAAAAGTTCTTTGGTTGTTAGTAACAAGTGGGCAAAAAACTGAGTAACGGACTACAGTACTGAAAACTATCGCTAAGTGACAATCACCCTGGCACCACCAGCCAACTTCGTTATTTTACCAGAAATGCCAGAAATGACACCCTGAAATTGGTCACAAAACCTTTTAGCTACATACAAGCAATTATGTGATAAGTAAACAAAAAATATGTTTTCACAATTTAGATGCGCAATTATATGAAATTTCAGCCCTTAACGTGTTAAAGATCTTTCAAAACCAGTTTTCGAAATCCCTTTTAGTATACATTCGTTGTTGTTATCAAACCTAGAAATTTTTCATCAAACTTACTAATATATTTTTTATGCTTATTATATTTTATCATCTGTATTAAAGTGATATTTTTCATATATCCTCCGTTGTTAAGAAAACTAAACAACTTATGTAAAAAGGAAAATTGAATTCATAAGTAAGGTGCTTTATATCTATTGATTATGTATTGAAACATTGACAGCATGTATTACTGATGAAATAAGGTAACAGCACAATTGTTGAATGTCATTTTTTAGTTATTATCTGCAACCAGCTCTCAAATAAATAGAATACCATTTGAATACTTATGGTGTCATAGTTTCATCTATATTCCTATATTTTAAGTCGTCAAGTTTTAGTTCAACTTTTTAAAATTTGAATTTTAAGAGCCTTTAAATACAATGTTGTAAAGTTCCGCTGTTCTGAAAAATGTAAAGTCATGACCTTATCTTAGTTTACAGGAAGAGCAACATTACACTGAGCCTATGAAGGAGCTGGATCCTTACCAGTTGTCAAGTAATACCAAGAAAAGGTCTCCCATTCAAGTGTTTGAGATACACCTGGTGAAATCAGCCATAAAAGGTGCAGTGTTTAACAAACAATAAATAATAAAAACCTGTAAAAGCCCAAAATTTCTAAGTATAATGCTAATTATTAACAAGATACAATAGTCAAAACACTATTAGATAACTCAGAGAGGTCAAATATATCTCAAGTTATTGAATTTTGAAATTTTGGTGATATAATTGTAATGCAACGTTTGACTGCCTGCTATATCTGACTCGGAAGTCCATTTGGGGCTAGATTTGAGGCATTGATCTCAGATATTGTTCTACTGTTTTTAAAGTTAAAACGAGCTATAAAATTAAGTCAAAGGTTTTTTGTAATTCTTTATTTGCCTGACCAAAAAACTATCTGACTACTGAAAACCATCGCTAAGCGACTATCACTGGTACCACCCGTGGACTACATTATTTTAACGAACCAGAAATAAATGACATCATGAAATTGGTCAGAAAACAGAAACCTTGTCAACTTATGACAAAATTTAAGCAACAAACAATGCAATTACATGATGAGTAAACAAAAAATATATTTATGTAATTTAGATGCGCAATTATATGGACTAGAGATCGCCCACTGGTCGAAATTCAACCAAAAATTCTATTAATCTTGAGCTTTAGTTTTAAAATGTTTTATAACTGAAACATCTGTTCTTCTTGATTTGCTAGCATTTGTTATTACAACAGCTGTCTTATGATTCAATCAATTCTTCTCCCATAAGATTAACATTGATACTTTGAAAGCCTGTAGGGCGTAGCCCTGGGGGCCGATGGGAATTACAATGTGATTCTGCTTATCTACAGCACAATACCTTTCTAACGGTGTGCTCGGATTTCCCCTACGATGTACACGAGCTGAGAAAAAAGGAGGAAATGAAACATGCTTGCCTATTAATATATAGATTATCAGCACTCAAAGTATTAACAGAGAACAATGCTGGAGACCCAACCTCAAATGGACGTTCGAGCCAGAAGTGGCCAGCAGTCAAACTTTTTTTTGAATGCACATTACCAAAATTAAGTAACAACTCGCGACATATTTGATCTTTTGAAATTGGATTTGAGGCGTTTTGATCTAGATTCAAACACCTTTAAATTATGTCAAATGACATAGGCCAGTAGCTCAGTTTTCTTTTCGGCCTCCTCTATGGGCTGTCCCCCTTTGTTGTGCCCCCGCTGGAAAAGTGGCAACATCAATTCTTTTCATCTACTCTGATGTCTCTAACAATAATCAAAATTCAACTTTTGTTTAGACTTTTAGTGCATGCTCATCCACTTTAGAGGCTACACTAATACATTTATAATATCAAATTAACACAAGAAAACCATGGAAGACTAAACCTATGATACTTATATCAACAAAGAGCTACTTCCCAAGGCATGAAGACCTTGAGAAAACATTTATTTAATGCATAGAATCTAAATCAATGTCTCACGATTTGTGAACTTGTTTTTATTGATCAGTACTACCATTGACTATGTAAACTATTGTGAGTAGACTTTCATAGCATAAGAATGTTTGAAACCAATGTACGATAGCGCGATCTTCAGCGGCGGCGTACATGGAAGTACAGGAGTCATATAGGCAAATCAGTACTACCACTCTTCTCAATCAAGGATTAAACATTTTGTAATGGAGTTTTTTGTTTATGTTGTGATGAAATGTTTTTGCACCACTGTAAATCCAGCTGAAGGTAATTATATAGAAGAACGTACTCAATCTTAAACTTTTCCATATTGCAACATCATCGAGAATACTACTTGAACGTGATAGAAAACAGTAAATGAAACGTCGGAAAATATATTTCGACGATATATAAGGACGTATAACGAAAATATTAATAACTTAACAAAGCCTATCACCGCAGCGCGCTGTTAACCTTCCGCCACCGGCGCGGGCCATAGCACACTGAGTAAATAAACTGTACTATATTATGATGAAAACCAAGTATTTAAACGACTAATTACCTTGTATTTATTTTGAAGAATGTGAAGAATCCGTGATGGAATCATCAGGTACTGAAGAGTCAGCGGGCTGTTCTTGTGCCTTTTTCGTGTACAAGTCGGCGATGTTAGACCACAAATTATGGAGGCGGGTTTTGTAGTCACTGTACTTACGTTTAAACAAAAATTTCCTAACCTAACCCTAACCTAACGTTCTTCTATATAATTACCATAGTGAATTTGCATTCATCGCGAACTCGGAGCGGAAGGTTAACGAACATCACTCGTCACTGGTCGCCGACTGCACAGTGCACCGGCCAGACAGGTTAGACATTGCCTGCGCTATCTGATTGCTTATCTCAGTTTGCGATAAACCGGTAATAACCGCTTGTTATTGCCTTTCCGACACTCTATTTGCTCTTTTCTTTGCTTCTCTATTTATAATCTCAATGATAACTCAATATGAAAAAGTTTTTAAGATTGAGTACGTTCTTCTATATAATTACTCAGCTGAATAATAACAACATTGATGGCAACGACTCTAGCGGCGCGTACACAAAACTTCCAAATTTTTTATTCAACCTAAATGCATTGGATGAGAGGTCTATTCACGTTAGTGTACATAGTCAATGGTACTACCAAATGTCTACAATTATCTCTTAAATAAGTATACTTTGATAACTAAGGACAATTAAAAATAAATGGCCTTATGACATTAATGTGCTGCCCTTAAAATGTACTTAATGTACTCTAAAGACAGCAAGAATTTGCATTTGCATATTTGAGTAAAATGCTACTGATGATTTTTTGATCACTTTATACAAAAAATATTTAAAAAATATATATAAAAACTGGAAATACACTAAAATATTTGTGTAATTTGATTAATCTTTCTTGAAAGAGTTCAAGATTTACCGTACCATGGGATATGAAAGAAATTGATTAAAAACCCTCATATGATTTTTCAGAGGTAACAGAAGTACGTGCCATTTGGATAAAGAAGCTTTGTTACATTTGGGACGATGACAAAAAGAGTTTTTTAAAGCTGATAGGACTGGACCAAGGTGTTACCAAGAGCCAATTGCATGAGTATCACGGTCTAGATCACCAGGAGCAGTACATGAGGTAACATCAAGCAGCAACTTCTTTTGAAGAAAAATAATTGTGAGAACCATGAACAAAAACTTTTTGCCTTCTTTAAGAACACTATTTTGTAAAGTGATGGATTGATTCACCTCAGAGTTCCCAAATATTGGCCTCGAAAAATGTTGTCCAGTCAGCCAGTTTTAAGAATTATTTTAATAATGCCAAGATAAAAACATTTGACCTTAAAAATTCAAGTTTTGCTTTACTCACTGTCATGTGTAGGAAGCTACTTTTAGCTTTGTTAAAAAATATCCATATTGTAAACTAAGCCGCATTCGCACTGGGCGAATATTCATGACACACTTATTCAACAAACACAAAATATCAACAAACATTTCTCACTAACAATTACTGGTCAAATGATTTGCATTGTATAAATCCCAAATAACAAACAAAAGTTCGGCAGAGCAATTTACAGCGAACATGTTTGGCCAGTGCGGATGCAGCTTTTTATTTACTTGAAGCTATGGAATAAAACTATGTATCTGGAATTTTAGAGTTGTCTTTTATATAATACACAAAGACAATATCTCAAAGATCCCGTAGCCCTTTATCCAATTATTACAATTATAGTGGTAATATGTCTTCAAACCAGAATTTGCAATTAATGCTAAGAGTATTGCTTTCCTAACAAGTAAATAAAACATAAGTAAAAAATTAAAGGTATTATTTTGGTAACCATAAAAAAATACTGTTGGATATAAAATAGTCTTAAAACACTAACTTGTTAAATACAAAAATTATTAATGGGCTCAAAATTAAATGTAACTACACTTAACTAAAGTACGCTTTTTGTTTCAGGAGGGTTGTATATGGAAAGAATGAAATCCTTGTTAAACTACAGAAAATAGTAACTTTGATCTTATTGGAAGTTTTAAATCCATTTTACATCTTTCAAGTATTTACAATCTGTGTTTGGTTTGCTGAAAACTACATTTATTACACTTTCGCCATTATAACCATGTCTCTGTTTGGTGTTTCTTCTGCAGTCATTCAAACGCATCAGGTAAATTGAATTAAATATCCAACTTACTTCATCCTAAAGGAAAAAGTCATTTCCAGTTGACTGATAAAAAGCACTAATGAAAATAAAATACAGTTATATTCAGACTATGTAATAATTAAACAGCTGACTGTTTTACAAACAAAAGTACCAAAATTTTCTCTCTATATTTTATAATTTTAATATTTAACATACCTGTATATTTTAGTAACTTCATGATCATTATTAACATTATTTACTGCTATTTCCAAATTATTCTTGTAATTCAATTTATAACAGTAAGATTAAGTGTTTACAGGAAAACTTAAACCAAGGAATAACATAACCTACTCAATCAACTATATCATTTGTTTCAATGGCAACAGCAAAATATTTCTCTATTGTCAGGATTGAAAAGGATGGAAATTGCCTTTTTCATTCGGTGAGTCAACATTTATTTAAAAATCAACATAATCATGCAAAACTTCGAGAAGAAGCAACTCGGTACCTTAGTGAACATTGGGATCAAGTCAAAATCTTCTCTCTGGAAGAATATGGATCATTAAATGAAGAAAAATACATTGATCTAATGAAAACAAATGGGACCTTTGGTACCTCATTGGAATGCTTTGCCCTATCTCAAATATATAGCCTTGACTTCCATATATACCTTCAATTAGAGGAACCAAAAAGAATTACCCGGACAGTCGCAATGAGGCAACCTCCAATAGTCATATCTTCCAAAAATAATGAGAACATAATTTATTTATTACTCTCAGGCAATCCGACTTCAGGACACTTTGACTTGCTTATTCCCAAACCTAAAATTTGGGAAGAAGAACATATTTGCTCTCTGATTGGCTCAAAGAATGATAGACGTACACAAGAATATCCTGACTTTGATAATGATTATAATATCAATCAGAGAAAAATAAATATCAATACAAGAACAATTCAGAAAAACAGTCTTTTACTGAGAAGCCTATAGTCATCCCCATTGATAAAAATACCAATGATTCTATTGACCATCTTAAACAATCATTTGGTGTTGATATCACAAAACAAACTGAAGAGCAAAATGTCTCATCTCAGTGGCAACAAAAATGGGAGAAGATCTTAAACCTTGGAAGAATGCATTATGACTTGCCAAGTGGTTCCATTGGAAATGCATTTGTACAAACTTTAGCTGAAGAAATATTGATGTTGGCAAATGGGAATGAACCTTCAGAGAGAGTCATCTGTTTCATATCCGTAATTTTACAAAGAGAGAAGATGATAAAACAAGCCAAAGATATAAGAATATTGATTGAAAGGAGACTTAATGAATGGAAACTTGGAAACTTTGATGGGCTGATAAATGAAGCACTACGTTGTGACAAAAATCTAAAATCAAGATGGGCAAAACCCACATATGCTACTTCAGAAGATGATAAGGAAAAATTTAAGGAAACTTTTTTCAACAGACTGGTGCAGCGAGGAAAAATAAAAGAAGCAGCCAGAATCATCAACAAACCTCAAAAAGGGGGCATTCTCATGCCAGAAGATATAATAAACAATTCGGACCAAACTGTCTTTGATATCCTAAGAGAGAAACATCCAGAACCCACAATGCCTGACTTAAGCTTATTAAAAATACCAAATGATATGAAAGAAATCCCTAAGCTTAAAGTTACAGAAATCACAGCAGAGATTGTTGAGAAAGTGGCACGAAGACTTCACGGAAGTGGAGGGCCAGGTGGAAGCTCTTCTGAAAATTGGTCAGATTTTTTGTTATGCCACGGGAAAAAAAGTGCAATCCTGAGATCAGCTATAGCAAGCAACATTAGCTATGAAATTAAATGGAGAAATAATCCCATGGTATAAAATAAGAGCCCTAATGGCAAATAGATTAATATCAGTTGATAAATGTCCTGGAGTGAGACCAATTGGCATCGGGGAATGTCTTCGCCGTATTCTGGCTAAATGTATAATTTTTGCATGTGGAGAAGATGTTGTACAAGTTTTAGGAGCTGATCAGCTTTGTGGTGGTATTGAATCAGGCATTGAAGGTGCAATACACTCCATGCAAAAGACCTTCCAACAGAACTGTTCTACTGAAAAAAGTTGGTGCATGATATTAGTAGATGCTGAAAATGCCTTCAACAAAATAAACAGAATACACACTTTATGGCAAGCAAGAATTCATTGGCCAAGAGCAGCCAGATTTATTTATAACACCTACCAATGTGCAGCAGATTTAATAATACCTGGATACCATAAAAGATTGCTTAGCCAAGAAGGAGTAACTCAAGGAGACCCATTGTCAATGATATTATATGGCCTAGCAACTCTTCCCTTAATCCAAGAACTGAAAGAGACAAACAATACACATCAGATGTGGTATGCGGATGACTCTTCTTGCCAAGGCACATTCAACAATGTAATGAAGTGGTGGCTTAAACTAAACGAAACTGGACCAAAATATGGATATTACCCGCAAACAAATAAAACTAAATTAATTTTAAATAAAGATTTTAGAATACCAGACCTTGACATGAACATTATAAAAGGTATGAAAATTGTAAGTGGGAGTAACTTTCTAGGTGGTTACATTGGATGTGAAGGGGAGAAAAAAATATTTATCGAAGAAAAAGTAAGAAAATGGAAACAACACGTTGAAAACTTAGCTGCGATTGGACACAAGCACCCGCAATCCGTCCACACAGTTGCAACAAAATCACTACAAGCCGCATGGACATTTTTCCAGCGAGTTACTGAGATTCCACCAGAAATGTTCTTACCCGTTACAAATGCAATTCGATCATCTCTATTCCCGAGTTTGTTTGGATCAGATGTTAGTAATGAAGAATGTGAGCTCCTACATCTAACCGTGAAGTCGGGAGGAATTGGATTGTCTGACCCTTCAAAACAAGCAATAGCAATGTTCAAATCTTCTGAAAACGGATGCCACATTCTAATTGATGCTCTACATTCAAAGGCTGAAGTTGATCTTGTAAACCACAAATACGCTATTAAATGTTCCCAGAAAAAATGCCAAGAAGAAAGAATGATTGAAGAAAAAGAAACATTACAAAATTCGGTGAAGCACTTCCCTACGCAACGTCAAAGAGCAATTTTAAGAAATACGGATAATAAAGCAAAGCATGGAAGTTGGCTATCGTGTGTTCCGCTAAAAAAGCTTAATCTTGATATGTCACCTCAAGAATTCAGGGACTCATTAGCTCTACGCTATGGTAGAACACCAATCCATCTTCCAGCAAAATGCGACGGATGTGACAAGATTACAATACCGAGCATGCCTTAAAGTGTCGAATTGGTGGCCTAATCATAAGAAGACATAATGAAGTCAGAGACACACTAGGAAGCATTATGGAGCAAGCTTGGGGAAATTGTATCAAAGAACCCTTAATAGCTGAGGAGAAAGATCAAACTGCTCCAGCGTTAAAAGCGGACCTAGCTTGTAGAGGGGTTTGGGAAAGTCAGATGGAAGCATTGTTTGATGTACGTGTCTTAGACACTGATGCTCCGTCTCATATTTCCATGCCCTACGAGAGGGTCATTGAAAACGCTGAAAAAGAAAAAAAAAGAAAATATCTCCAAGCTTGTGAAAACAGAAATGCTTCATTTACCCCCCTCATCACATCAGTTGATGGATATTTGGGAAAAGAGTTCCATACACTTTTAAGAGCTATAGCAGAAAGACTAAGTGAAAAATGGAACAAACCCTACAGTGTAATAATGAATTGGGTGAGGGTAAGGGTGACATGCTCGATATTAAGAGCCACCAGCATGTGCATCCGAAGGTCAAGAAGAAAATGGCGATCAGCCAGGGAGTTCGAAGATGGGGCAGGCATCCCAAATATAATTTAAATTAATAGATTCCCCTATTTAAATCTTAAAAGAAAACAAAATTGTATCTAAATTGTATTATTATTAATAAATTTTCCATGTGAAAAAAAAGACTATTAAACAAGTCATTGGATGCATTAGAGTATGCTTTTTAAGAATTAAAATTCAATATCAACTGATCTGTGTTGTAAAGATATCTACATGGGCGAGTTGGTGGCTTTCATAGTGGTTAGCGCGCTAGACTTAATATCTTTAATACCTGTATTGAAATGGCAACCTAACTAAATAGGTAGTTTAAGTATGAATGAGGATGATTGTGGCGTGATCTTGTAGTCTTGTTTTAATGATAGTCTTTCCTATATATGATGTTACTTAAATATAGAAATTGGTCTAATTATGGACTTATAGACCATGGCAGCGATGTCGTGGGTTTGAATCCGCGTTCTGCCAAGAAGTTTTATCAGTACCATTCTACTGTACTGTAACGACTCACTCTCTTACATTGATATGATCCATGACACGGATCAATATCGTCTATGTGGACTGGGCAACGTAAGGCAAGTAAAGAGGCCTGCCACTTAAAAAAAAGTAAACATACAGGGTGTCCCATAAGTAAAGTGCCAAACTCCGGGATTAGGTTATATGGGTCAAAATAAAGAGAAAATCAAGAATGAAGTTTTTTCCAAAAACGCTTCGTTTACCAGATATCCGCCATTTTTAGTTTTTTACAAAATAGGTAATTGTTATCTTCTAATTTTTTTCACCAATCTTTATAAAAAAAAGGTAAGTATGTTTTAATAAAAGAGACCTACTGTAGAAAAAAAATTCAAAGTGGTCCAACTAAAAATTTCAAAATGAAGGACGTTTCATTTTTTACCGTTTTCTAGTCATTTTAGATTAAGTTTATAATGTCCGCCATTTTGAAATTATTAATTTGACCACATTGAATTATTTTCTACAGTAGGTCTCTTTTATTTAAACATACTTACCGAGTTTTATAAAGATTGGTGAAAAAATTTTGAAGATAACAATTGTAAAAAATACAAAATGGCGGATATCTGGTATACAAAGCGTTTTTGGAAAAAAATTTATTCTTGATTTTCTCTTTATTTTTACCTATATAACCTATTCCCAGAGTTTGGCACTGTACTTATGGGACACCCTGTATAACCGGAAAAAAGTTTGACTTTTGTAACAGGCATAAAGGTTGTAGAAGTATAAAACTGTGACCCAAATTGTCTGTTGGGCCCTAGAACCAGAAAAACCTGCACCGGACGGTGCATGCGACCGACATGGTGACGGTGCGGCGAGGTGACGGCAGCTACGAGGACATCCCCACCACTCACCTGGTGCCCGGTGACGTCATCGTCATCCCGGCGCATGGCTGTGTTATGCATTGCGACGCAGTGCTGCTCGTGGGCAGCTGCATCGTCAACGAAAGCATGCTGACTGGTCAGTTATATTGTAGTGTCACAGAGCATCCAACTCATCCTATAATAATTTCAACATAATCCATAACTGTTAGTTATTTATATACTGTATTCACTAAACAATTAAAATCTTTTAAAGAATGTCTTCAAGCATCTATAACTTGAAGCCATACTGTAAGAAGAGGAAATAAAATTGGCCTAAGATTAACACATATTTGTGAAAACAACAGTATTCTTAAGACTAAAATCTTATTCAAGTTTTTAGACTTAAGAATAATAGGGTGAGTGCACCAGTGAATGACCGTTTAAGGTTGAGTTTCCACTTGAATCTTACATGGTAAAACAGGCTTTTAAGCTACCGTGTAGGGAATAGTTTAAATGTCTTGACCGTATTCTTCTGTACTTTCTGATGGTAAAACTTAATGCATTATGTTAAAACAGAGTATTGAAAAATACAATTTATCATACATAAATCATTGCACCAGTGAATGACCACCCATCCACCAGTTAATGACCGGTGTTTCCCCAGTGAATGACCGGTCATTCATTGGTATCAGAATACCAACTATTTAGAATTAATGTACCAGCGAATGACCGTTAAAAATAGGTCAATTAAGACAAAAGCCACCACAAAAAAAATACACACAATAATTGCGTAAATATTGTATTTCTTGTAAATTAAAAAAATATATATTGTATAGGCTCAAAAACATGTAACATTGAAAATCGTTTAAAGTACCACCATTTTGGAACTGAAAGTTATACAAAAATGAAATTTAAACCAATTTTTAATCTTACCTACAAAATCTTATTATTTATTTATATATCATCGTTTTTGAGACAATGAGATTTATATAAAATAAAATGCATACAGACCGACAGACAGAAAATACATGTTACATCGCATTTTTAAAATTGTATTAACACCACTCTCCCTCCTCGCCACCGAATAAGCTGTTAAGATTCTCATAGAGTCGAAGCTGGAACCCTGTATATTATCAACACTAACCATTTCCGGATCGTTAAAATAGAGATTCTAGTGAATGACCACTGTTCTTGTAGTAAATTTCCGTAAACATTAAGCCCCGGTCAAATTTTGGTTTATTGTACCCACATGATTTCTGATGTTTTTTTAGTGCTTCCTAACACTTTATCTGCCAGAAAACATTGTTTCCAAAACGCTTAAAGAAAATTGATCAAAATCTAGTGAATGACCGAAATGGTCATTCACTGGTTATACCAATAGTTGTGATCCAGTGAATATAATGACTGTATAATTGAATTGTTGGTTATGATTTTGGTATTAAAATGAGTACAGAATTGTACCTTAACATGTTTACTGTTAATTAAATTTATTATATTGCAGTTTCAATAATCAAAGAACAATGAAGAATACAGCTAACCTTGTTTGTTCGATACGCTATAGTGGGGAAGCTTGAAGATGAACTGGGTGGAACACTTAATTTTGTTTGTGTTGCAAACAGATGTTTGACACTTTCTTTTTGAACCAGTGACAGGGAGGATCCAAATCAGAATCCAAAGTTACTTTTAAGACCGTTTATGATAGACTAGGCAAAAGGTAAAGCTTAATATACTGTTTTTTATACGAAACGGTCATTCACTGGAGGGTGGTCATTCACTGGTGCACTCACCCTATCCCATTATATAACATGTGTACCTGTAGCTTAGAGATTGGTTGCTCAGAGTCCTTTCACCTTCAAACATCTGTGATTTCTCATTAGTTTATGGAGCGGTGTTTGAGGCTCTCAGCTGTTGTTTAGATTTGCCAAACTGTGTATTTTAGCAAACATCAAGGCATGCAAGTTCAGGGGGAATTTTTACAGAAGTTTTTCCTGGGTGTTAGAGCAAGGCTGACTACAGGCCGGAGAGCTTTGGAACTTGACGTCACAGTAATAGATAGGCAAGCTGATCTGTGTTGCCAAAAGCGGGCAATTTACTTGTATTTTGGGGATTTTCACAGGGGTGGATAAAAATGTGGGTATTCTAGGGGATTTCGAGGTTATCATTAGGGGAATTGCATTGAAATTATGTCATTTCAGATCAGCTGGCCCATCTAATAGAGTGACAATCAGCGAGCACCGAACAGAAATAGAGGGGTCACTTGTATCCAACTAACATTTACAGGTGGTGAAGCCACTCCTTTTGTTGTAAGCAACTCGCACTAAATGAGACAAACAGCTGATTTTTAGTTTTGTGAATAATTTCCTAGTGTGAATCAACGTTCCCCCACTCCTTTTTTGTGCCTAGCTGCTGTCCACATGGCTTCACCGCTGCACTCGGTTGGCCACTCTATTTCTATTCTGTGCTCGCTGGTGACGATATACCATGAGTGGTGGGGGCATTCCTACTTGTTTTGTAGTTGGCCTTGGTTAGAGTTGTTTTGTTTTTTGTATTAAATTTTAAACAGTAAATGTTTTTTTTTTTTTTTTTTTTAAGGTTG
The DNA here is from genome assembly GCA_030545055.2 of Neoaliturus tenellus. Taxonomy (NCBI): domain Eukaryota; kingdom Metazoa; phylum Arthropoda; class Insecta; order Hemiptera; family Cicadellidae; genus Neoaliturus; species Neoaliturus tenellus. Next base: position 127,474,886 of record CM061533.1, read on the forward strand.
TATGAATGTTTTGTGGTATTGATTTGGTGATGTGTTGGCCTGGTTGCAATTATATGCAGGGTGGGTTTTAGTGCCTTTACCAGTAAGCATTTTTCGAGTTTGAGTCTTGGTCTGGTGATTAGTTAGTGATCTATTCTTTCTTTAGATGGTAAAAGAATGAAGATAGAGAGTGTTAAATGTTTTAGTTGTTTTAACCGCAAATAATGGTTTTTCAGAAGAATAAAAACCTCTGCACTTCCCAATACCTAATCTATTTATAGTTATGAAAACCTTTTGGTGTTATGTTCCTTTGGGTTGTCCTCCCACTTCTAATTAAGAATTTGAGTGGAGATCAATTCAAGACAAATGTTCAAGTCATCACATTCCTTAATAATAAGACAGAAACTAAATCAAATAACTTTACCCACAAAAATGAAAAAATTGGAATTTACAGGGGAAAGTGTTCCAGTGACCAAAACAGCTCTTCCAAATGAGAACACGTTGTATGGTGAACAAGAAGATGCTAATCATACGCTGTTTTGCGGCACTCGTGTCTTGCAGACTCGCTACTACGGCAATGAGAAAGTGCACGCAGTTGTCGTACGCACAGGGTTCCTCACCTCTAAAGGGTCTCTGGTTCGCTCAATTTTATACCCTCCACCAGCAGACTTCAAGTTTGACCAGGATTCGTACAAGTTCATATGGATTCTAGCATTCATCGCACTTATCGGCCTCATCTACACAATTATTATTAAAGTGAGTAGTAAATTAAGATTTCAGAGCCATATAAAACAAAGATGCTATTAAAAAAATATTAAACCCATATATTTCTTAAAATATGAAATTGATGAACTTGACTTTCAGCTTTCTCTCTCACATTTCATCACTTATATACCATGTAATAAAAATAATTAATATAATGCTTTAAATGCGTTTTTAAACATTCCAAACTTGTCTGGCGAACAAAAACAACCAACAAACTTTAAAATGATCGCTTACAATATGTGACTAGTTTTCAATATGAACACACTCAAAATGACATGACAATGACAGGATCAAATTCCAGATCCTGAAATGGTGAGAATTGGATTTTACTTATGGAAAATGTCCGCATTAATTTATTTAACAATAACACTCAAAAGTTAGACAAACAACACTGTTAAATGAACGTTTGTTTGGCAAGTATGGTCTAGGTTTTAGAGGTTAGTTGTAAAAAATTTTCAAATGAGAAAACTGCTAAATGTCAAACTGACAGAAACTCATAATTCTGGTAACTAAACAGACATAATGTCTAGTGTATACTTAAGAGTCCAGAATCCCACTTTGGTTACAGTACCATACAAAAAAATCTCATCAATACTTATTTAATACGCTAAGGGTTTTTTTTGTGTTGAGAACTCCTTCTACAATTTTCGACCGATTTTCAAGTGTTTGGGGGTGTCGTTGGATAGGGCTTGGTAGGTAGTTGTTTCCGCCAAAAGTTGATGAGAATCAGACTGAAAATAAAGGCGCTATTCACCATTGAAATCTCAAAATTTCCCATTAAAATAACATTGGGACCGAATAAAGCATTTAAAATATCTGTTAATAATCAGCTGTAAATTTGTACAGTTATTTGTGATTACAGATATTCACATTATTGTATTGGTCGGATGTCATTGATTTAGAGCTAAAGTAACATTTGTACTGTATTAAAATAAATTGCTCTATTTCGAGCAACACGTGCACTAGTTATAATTTAATAAACCTTCTTAAAAGTACAAATAATGTAGTTTGTATAAATAAAGCTGGAATACATTTATATCATTATTGACTTACACTTTTATTCCAGAGCAGCAGGGGCCTGCAGCCTGGAGACATAATACTTAAGGCGCTGGACATAATCACAATCGTGATTCCCCAGCGCTGCCTGCGACCCTGACGATTGGGAAATTGTACGCCCTCAACAGGCTTAAAAAGTACCAGATATCATGCATCAACTCCAGAGTGATCAACGTCTCCGGCTCCATTGACTGTGTGTGCTTCGACAAGGTAATAAGCAAACTGATGAAAATTAAAGTTAACATATTCATAGGGGGGAAAAATTAAATTAATTAGCATACATTTAGTGTAAACATCTTTTAAAATATTTTTACATCAACACAGATTCAGGAAAAATGCGCCTGTGATACTTCTTTGACTCTAAAAAAAATGTAAGTTAGGAATGTTGAACTGGCAAAAACCTTGGATAATAGTTTTTAACTCTTAAGGATGGTCAGTAACATAGATTTTTGCTGAAATACAGACCAAATCCATTAGGATAAGCCTGCAGTTCACAAAGATTAGGAAAATTAGAATAACTGAATTATCTTTATTTGCAAATCCTTCAATAGAGTTAAGGTGGGAAATGCAATTTTAAATCAACATTTCAACGGCCCTTGTGGTTAAAAGCAAGATGATCGTATGAAAGAGATAGGGTGAACAATTAACAAAACATTGCTTTTTTAATTTTTGTTTGCCAAACGAATCTCAATGGTTGATAGCTTGGCAAAACTACAAAATTGAATAAGGTTTCTACAAAAAAGTTATTTTTAAAGGTTCATTAGCTTGTTTTGTAGTGTTTTCTCAGCCATTGTGTTCGCTGACAGGCACACGGACGGAAGATTGACATGTGGGGGGTAATGCCGGTGACCCATGCCCTCCTGAGGGCCCCGTCAGTGTCGTGGTTGCAATGTCTCTGCTGCCTCTACAGTGTAATGTTACAGACAGGCACGCTGACGGAGGATGGGCTGGACATGTGGGGAGTGGTGCCGGTGACCCATGCCCACCTGAGGGCATCGTCAGTGTCGTGGTTGCAATGTCTCTGCTGCCTCTACAGTGTAATGTTACAGACAGGCACACTGATGGAGGATGGGCTAGACATGTGGGGAGTGGTGCCGGTGACCCATGATAACCTTGTCGTGGTTGCAATGTCTCTGCTGCCTCTACAGTGTAATGTTACAGACAGGCACGCTGACGGAGGATGGGCTAGACATGTGGGGGAGTGGTGCCAGTGACCCATGCCCTCCTGAGGGCCCCCGTCAGCGTCGTGGTTGCAATGTCTCTGCTGCCTCTACAGTGTAATGTTACAGACAGGCACGCTGACGGAGGATGGGCTGGACATGTGGGGAGTGGTGCCGGTGACCCATGCCCACCTGAGGGCCCCTGTCAGGGACGTGGCCGGGATGTCTCTGCTGCCTCTACAGTGTAATGTTACAGACAGGCACGCTGACGGAGGATGGGCTGGACATGTGGGGAGTGGTGCCGGTGACCCTTGCCCACCTGAGGGCCCCTGTCAGGGACGTGGCCGGGATGTCTCTGCTGCCAATACAGTTTGGCATGGCCACCTGTCACTCTCTTACCACCATCGATGGAGCCATCTGCGGCGATCCCCTTGATGTCAAGGTAACTGACAAAACCCCACGGCTCTTAAGTATTTTTTAAATTAAAAATAAGTTAAGCACATAGACTATAGGGTTGATAAAATTACCAAATATATACCTAGTATTCAGCCTAAAAAATTATCATCATTTATAGAGTTTGTGTCGCTGGCAGAACAATATTTTAAAGTAGTATATTAAAACAGTTTAAGACAAATCAAGTTGTCTTCATAGGCAATGACTTTCATATAATTGCTTCCACGAGGCTACTTTTGCATCCATGGTACGGGTATTTCGTTTGATACAACCAACTTCTCGAGTAAATTGTACTGAAAAATTAATAATCATAAATTAACATCGTTGCATCATTAGATATCCAGACAGTTTATGGAGGGTTATAATAGTTTAATATACAACTTTAACAAGATTTTGTATTTTGTTAGAATTCAGAATGGTTTTGAAGAATCAAATTGATTTAATGCACTATTATCAAATTTATGAATTTGTAACACTTTCTTATCTTGGGCATGAAAAAAGTAACGTGTCTTTTACACAGTAGATGGCTTCCCGTCCGGCTTTCGATAATCGGGTCGCGGTCCTTCAGAAGTGAAACATTCTGCCGCGCTTGTTTCCCATGGCACGGCTGAAATAGAAATGAAACTGGTTACCATGATCAGTCGCTAAAATAGCTGAGTTTAAATTTAGTTTTACACATATTTTGAAATACTGTTCTGCACCTATGTCGTTCAATCTTGCAAATCTCCATTTGCAGTGTTTTACAGCCCTATAGTTGACATACTATGCTAGCCTTAGCGACGGTTTCAGAAGTCAGTTTAAGCTTAAACTGAGTTTAAAAAAAATTTACAACATATGTTTAATAATGAATTAAACTACGCTTAAATTAAACATAGTTTAACGTGTTTGGGGAAAGCGGCCCTTAATTTGTAAATACACCTTAATAGTTCATTCCTTTAACATACATTAAACTAGATATTAGTTTACTTCCCACCTCCATAAACTATTATCTCAATTTATGATGTGGAAATTTCAATGCTTACAGATGTTTGAATCGACTGGTTGGATTTTTGAGGAACCTGAAATTGCTGACACATCAAAATATGATCTTATGGTGCCATCAGTTGTGCGTCTGCCCCCCAATAAGCAGATTGATCAGGAACAGGTAAAAATGTGCTATTTGTAATTAATTCAAACTCATTCTTTAAGACTACTTAATCAATTTAATTTATCAACATAAATAACATATACGGTAACAAAAACTAAATCTTGAATCACGTAAAAAAAATCCTATATTAGTGGAGAAGGGAGATGTTATATATACAGTAAAATGTTAGAAGTGTTGTTGGCTGTTTCGTGGATTTGTTTTAACAAATTTCTCCACTGTGAATAAGCTATTATCACGGTAAGACCTTAGCCCGGGACCAAGATACTTTTTCTTTTTGAGGTTCCTAGAGGCCAAAAACACCTTTCGTTCAAATTCATATATGTATATTCATGTCCATTAACATAACTCTCAAATGAAATCTCTGAGGGTTTTCATGTTATCCTTATAGGGAAAAAACTCATATCGCTTATTTTTAAGGTAGGTTTACAAGTGAGAGTTTTTCACTCTTGGAGAGTAGTTAGTTACTCTCATAAAAATCTCAGACAGCTGTTGATAGTACTCGCAGAAAACTGTCTGGGATTAACCATCTTGAAAAATTCGCTGGTTGTGTAAACACCTCTGCGAGTACCTGCTGAGAGTACGAAACTCTCTGAGAGTGAAAAACTCTCACGTGTAAACCTACCTTTAAACATATACAAATAAAAATTTGTATGTACCTTTATTAGGTAATGAGGAATTAATATTTGGTCAATAGTCCTCATGGCAGTAAACCTATATACCAAATCCTATGGTGTTTTAATAGAAAATAAATGTTTAATGCAAGGAAGAAAGAGTAAAAGAGCGAGGCATCTGAACTTAATCAGCTGACTTACTTCATTTGTCATCTTAATGTTTACCTTTGTGATTTGGAAAAACATCATTATTTTATCATAGTAGCTTTACTTTTGTTTACTGTTCCACTTAAATATAATTTATTTGTATTTAAAAACGATAATCAACATGAATATATAATATAATGAAAACTTTCCATATGACGATAATATTTGGATTTGTAAATTACTCCAATATATCACCCATTTATATAACCATATTTTTTTACCAAACAATAACAGCCATTGGAAATTCGCCGAGTGTGCAGGTCTACTGCCACGGGGGTATTATGTTCCATTCCACTTCCTACAGTGTAATCTTGGTTGCTTGAATTACAGCTTAATGAATCTTTAATCCCGTGTTTCTCCTTAAATCGAACATAAACAGTTAATTTTTATTAGCCCCTGTTTGATTATAAAAGGAAGTGAAAGTCTTTATTGGTAATTTCAGCCTTTGGAGATTGGAATTATTCATCAGTATCAATTTTCATCCAAACTACAGAGGATGAGTGTGATAACACGGAAGCTTGGCTCAAAAGATTTGACGGTTTACTGTAAAGGATCACCAGAAATGATCCAGTCCCTGAGCTTACCAAATACAGGTGAGGAAGAAATCTATTGTTTTCATGATAAATTATTGTTATAAACCAAGATAAACCATCATTGTAAAAAAATCCTTTGGTTTCAGTTCCACCAAATCTCATGTCTGCATTGCAAGAATACACTGAACAAGGATATAGAGTGATTGCTATTGGTTACAAAGTTCTTGAAGAAACTGATTATGTTAAGGTGCAAAGGATGGGTAGGAATGAAATTGAAAAGGATTTGGAATTCGCTGGTCTCATTATAATGGAAAACCGTCTCAAACCTCAGACCACAGGGATCATCAGTATGCTGAAGGGGGCACGAATAAAAGTCGTCATGGTTACTGGTAAACAACTCAAATAATATTCAACTCGTAATCATATTTCAGAAATTGCATTAAAGGGGTTTAGGATTGATTACGACCTCTCTTGATCTTATTTTTTATTTAAAGTACTGACAGTAAAGCCAAAAGTAGATAATTATTGTTTTGTGTTACTTCATTTCAGGGTGTGAGGTAATTAAAACTTCTATGGAAATAAAAATAAGACAGTCTGTAACACATATTTGCAGCAAACGTCATTATAAATTCTTGAATACATTTAAAGAATGAAATCATTTTACAGACTTGAGTTTTCCACAGAAAATAGAGCCAGTAATAGGTTTCAAAAGCTGTCCAAGTCACTTTAGTGTGGAATTTCTGACCAATAGTTGAAATTTTAAACATTGAATTTCTATTGACAGTTGTAAATTTAGATTAGCCATCTATAAACACTAATTATGAAAAAAAATGTGAAACGCAAAACTGCTTACAAACTGTGTAACTGAACCTGAACTCCCGGTTCTGTGAATAATTATCACTATGTTAACTTATTGAATCTCGGTTCCAAAATGAGAGCATATTTTATTTAAAGAATGATGATGGTAGAGAAAGCTTGAGGTGAATTTGCAACTTTTTTCTAGGGCAAGGCTTAGAAAATCTCCTTTGCTTTATTATGTTTGATTGCAAACCAGGACAAGCTGACTATGTTATTAGAATAGTTACCATTCCATGAATAATTTCAGGTGATAACATTCTGACTGCTGTGAGTGTTGCCAAGGAATGTGGAATTATCGAGGCTGGAGAAACTGTAGTTGAAGTCTTTGCTGAGGAAGAAAATAACAGCAATCCGCCACAAATAGTTTATTCCTGTGGAGGAAACCTTTTCAAGGTAACCTTCTTTGTGCTGATTTCAATATCATGTTATTTGTTCTTATGTCCGAGCTAAAAGCTAGAAACCCATCCATCAAAACATTCGTGTTTATCATTTTGTTTACCCAGTGACAATAACATTTAAATATAACATTCATGTTTCTTTATAAAATCACAATTCTCTACTTAAATCTTGGACTACCTGCAATGATGGCAGGAAGATAATCACACAATGATGCCTCACAGATCATATGTTATAAAAGTAATAAACTACTAGTTATTTAAATTAAGGATTGACAAACACAAAACACAGTTAAGTCCTGCAAACAAAGACTTTGATAACCCGGAATTCTGGATAACTTGGAAAGCCTGCCAGAGCACTAATGTGTACGAGTTTCAAGACGCTAAGCACCATGAAAATAACAAATAAAGCTGGAGCACAAGGTAGTGCTTTTCAGTTTTTTTTTTTTTTTTTTTTTTTTAACAGATGCACATTATGCTATCTATGTACATTATGCAGTAAAGGTTTTTTTTTTTTTTGAAAATGTAAACTATTCCTACATTTTCTTATGTTCACTCCTTTCCCATCAACCGGAAATCCTCACACCTTTCGGTCCACATTAGTCCAGGTTTGCTTGACTCTTCTGTAATTGTTGCCCCTACATACTTGAACATACTTTGCATACTTAACCGTAAGAACATTTATTGTACGATCATAAAATCTCTCCATAGCATATAATGTTAAGAAAAAATTACCATGAAATGATTTCATTGCTATAAATCTGTTTTGTTCCAGAAGGCAATGTCAACAATAGCGATAGAAAACAATGAAGCTCAGGACTACGAGATGGGAATCAAGGTGACTGCTCCATACAGGATTGCTATATCCGGCAAGTCGTGGGCCACTATCAGGGAACACGCGCCGGAACTGATCCCACGCATCGTGGTGCGCGGCGCTGTGTTTGCACGCATGAGCAGCGACCAGAAACAACAACTGGTACAGGAGTTGCAACAGCTTGGGTACTACGTGGGTAAGTGAACTCCCAGCACTTGTTTCCAAAAAACTAGTTTAACTTACCTGTTGATAACAAAATTATTGGTTTAAACTAATATGAGTATCAAGAAAACTGTGATACTCAATTTTATTTAACACAAGCTTACCGGCATGCTTTGCAATGCCAACAAGAGGAAGTTTTTGCCTTTGAGGTGAGCTCTTTCGCTACGCTCACGTGGCATCAGGTTTAGCTCATTCTTTATGCTAACTCGCCGCAAGTCTATATCCTCTAGTTTTGTTATTACCGATCTCCCCTCAATAATTTAAATGTGAACAGCTGTTTGTATAATTAATATTCCTAAATGTAATCATATGTTCCAATACATGAATGTTGCTTCCATAAGAATAACATGTTAACTTTGAAGACAAGTGGAATTTTGAGCCCTGTGTAATCTATATATTAATAGGCAAGCATGTTCCGTTTCCTCCTTTTTTCTCAGCTTGTGTGCATCGTAGGAGAAATCTGCGCATACCGTTTGAATGGTATAGTCCTGTAGATGAGCAGAATCACATTCTAATTCACATCGGACTCCAGGGCTACGCCCCACAGGCTTTCAGAGTTCCAATGTTAATCTTATGGGGGAAGGAAAATTAATGAAATCATTAGACAGCTGTAGTAAAAACAACTAACTACTAGAAAAGCAGGAAGAACAGATGTTTTAGTTATAAAATGTTTTTTAACTTCATGGGTATAGATCAACTGAAATTTTGAGCAAATTTCGATCAGGAGGCGATCTCTAGTTTTCTTAATTTTTCCTTTCATAAGAACCTTCTCCTAACAATAACAAACACAACAAGAAAAGAATTAATCAAATTGGTCCAGCCGTTCATGCGTGATGCCATGACCAGAAGTTATTCATTTTTATTTACTGTATAGAAGAAACATTAAAACTTCTGAGAAGTTATTTAATAAATGAATGACCTCATTTAACTGAATTTCTAAACCAAAAAGGCTTCTCTTTAAAAAGTGAGGTGATTTTTTTAATGACACGGGACTGCTGAAAATGCTAATCGATTTATTTTATTTTACCAACTCCAATAAGGACAAATTAAAATTTTGAAATACATTGAAACCCATCAATAGCCCGAAAATGACTACTTTTTATTTAAATAATTCATTTCAAAACCTAATTGGTACCCAATATTTTATTCTGTTTAGCAAAATATTTCAATCTATAGAATGTAAATCATTAAATACAAAGTAATTAGATAACATGTTGATATTTTTCTTGGAGTATTAGTTTGTCTACATAATTGATCTGTGGTGTTCTGTGCCAGCCATGTGCGGGGATGGAGCCAACGACTGCGGAGCGCTGAAGGCAGCCCACGCGGGGATCTCCCTCTCCGAGGCTGAGTCCTCGGTCGCCTCTCCCTTCACATCGGCCATCGCCAACATCTCCTGCGTCCCCAGAGTCATCAGGGAGGGCAGAGCAGCCCTGGTCACCTCCTTCGGTGTCTTCAAGTTCATGGTTCTCTACAGTATCATGGAGTTCATTTCCACCATCATACTATACAGCATCGACAGCAACCTGACCGACTTTGAGTTTCTCTTCATAGACATTTTCCTAGTTGTCCACTTTGCTTTCTTTTTTGGCAGAAACAAGGCTTACTCCGGCCCTCTTGTACCGGAAGTACCTTTAACGAGTCTTCTTTCAAGAATACCGATTATGTCATTAACACTGCAGATTATAGTTATGTCCACAATTCAATTAATATCGTTCAATGCAATTCAACAATTTCCTTGGTTTGAGCCTTTTAAATATGCCGGAGCAACTTATTACATCTCCTATGAAAACTACGCAGTGTTTTCGGTAGCTCAGTTTCAATATATCATAATGGCTTTCATTTTCTCCCAAGGTACACCCTATCGGGAACCGATTTACACAAATAAAATTTTCTTTACTTCTCTGTGCGTGATGACTGGGGTGTGCATCTACATAACAGTTGCTCCAGCGCAATGGGTAATTAGATTCCTCCAACTGCGATTTCCACCGAACACAGATTTCCCCATGGTTGTCCTATGTTTGGCACTAACCAACTTTGTTATAAGTTCTATTTTAGAAATGTTTGTGGTTAATTATGTGATGTTCAAAAAATTAAGGTATTGCAACCATGATCTAAAAAGTTCAAGAAGGAAATATCTTGCTATTGACAAAGAGCTGGATACGAATAAAGACTGGCCACAAATTTCCAATTATACTCTGGAACCAAAAACTACGAATATGGGGCATGATAACTTAGCTTTTGAAAGTGATACGCCAAGATCTGCAAAGTACACTACCAAGCTATAGCAGCTCGCCTGACAATATGTCTCAGTCACATGTCTCTGATGTTAAGTTTTACTTAAACTCAGAATAAAAGGCAGTAAAGGGTTGGTAAATGGAATGATAAGTCCAAATGGCGCCCATCAGTGGTTCGCTTGGTTTAAAATAAAAAAATAAAGAAGTCAGTTAAAAAATCAAGGCATGATCCTAGCACTTAGGTTGAGCCTTGTATAATGATAATGATACACTGTGTTAGCACATTAATTTTGAAATGGATGAGGATTTTTTGTACAAGTGCTTCTTCCAGAAATATTCCTTGTAATAGAATTCACATATTGAAAAAAACGTTTACTGGGGCACACAATTTGTCAGCATGGCCTAAAACTTTAATTGATTTACATGATGTGAATGATACTTTTAATAATGTATGTACCAAGCATATTACTTGTTAATTCTTCACTAAATACATGGAGAGTGCATATATTTTGATAAGTTCCATTGATTGTCTGTGATACTTGTGCCAGTTCTGGGGCTATGGCTATATTTGAACAATTACGATGAAAATCAGGGTTGTGATGTGATGAGGTATTAATGTAAGATGTACAGTATTTATATATTATGTAATAATAAGTAGAAATAAGAAATATTTAGCAATTCTGAGATAGACATGTATATTTTTATATGTAAATTTTATACAATTTAAGTGTATTTAAATTATATTCAGTTTGTTAGAGTAATCACTACACAATGTCATGTCTGCTATATGCATCCCAGTATATTTTTAAACAGAGATTAATGAAATGACTATGAAATTATTTCACCAATTATTTAACTACACTCCTCATATCTGCATTACAGTAAATATATTTAAATAATTATTTTTACAAAATAAGCAACAAGGTTAAAGATAATCCAGCCGCCACGAGAAATCACCTGTGAGCAGCACCCAATGAGAGATAAGCCCTGTGTTGCCACATTTAACACTTTATTTTGATCTGTTAACATTTTGAAATGCAATTATTTGAAATAGGTTATTAATGCAACTAGGCTCGGGGAGGATAGCAAGGAATAAATAAGGCAACATCGCTTGGATCTAAGATCTCATTTGTTGGCTCAAGGTCACGTCTCTGCTTAGCCCCAATTTCGATGACATCTCTCGTGGCAGCTGGTGTGCTTATTTTATTTAACTATTTGATTAAACTACAAAACATTATGATATTTGTGATATGTTTTCTATCAATTATAGTAGACGCCCTCAAATCCGGCTACCTAGGGACCAGAAAACCCCTGGCCGGATTAAACGGTGGTTTATTAAACAAGTTACAGTAACAAGCAACCTTATTAATGTCAAGTCCAAGGATGAGAACTATTATAGTGTATTCAACTGTGAAGAATACCTAATGAATGTTTTTAATCTAATTTAAACTTAGTCATAATTTACCCCCTTGAGCATCCTAGGGCCGTAATTCGATCAGACAACGGACAAACGATCGCTAGCGATAAAATTGCGTCAAATGAACGAATACCGAGCAAATTTTTTTGTTTTTGCATAATATCAGTTGTCAACGATGGTAGAAATGAGAGAAAGCAATAGTGGCGGTATCTGTCTGCTGACCGTAACTTCCATGTAAAATTTACGATCGGGCTGTCAAAATGCCGCTGATAAAGATCACGATTAAAAACAGTAAAAGAGCGCAATATTTCAGAAGACGTCTGAATCGTGAGGAAATCGGCAGTTGAAATAAAACATTTTAGTGAGTGTACGTGGAAACCAATTACCCGTGTCTATTTCAATCGTGGAAAATGTCCGCGGCAGAATTTTTGATTTCCGGAGGACCTCAGCCAGATTATCCGGCAACTGAACCATTCCAGGCCGGACTATAGGGCGTCTACTGTAATAAGCTTGAGTTTGACAAGAACTGTAGACGTTAGTTCACGTTAACCTAACATTTGATAAGTTCATATTTTTAGCATAGTATAAGTTCAATAAAAGTTTTTATATTAAAATTGACTTACTTAACAACCTGGTCCATTGATAATTAAGTAATGTTGTCCTTTGAATGGATGACATTTTTTTAATCCCTCAATGAAATATGAACTTAATTAATTTTCTATGCTAGTAAAATAACAATATATTTACGCTTTTAAGAGAGTAAAATCTTTTATGGTCCTTAATCTGATAACAATTTTATGACTTATGGAGTGTTTAAGTTTTAACGATAACAAATTCACATTGACACAGAATATTGAAACAAATATTATAGCCTAGGCTAATTATCTTGAATATTTTCAAGTTAAACAAGTTTATAGCTTTGATTGCATTTTGGATTATTGGGAGTTTAAACATAATAAAGACATAAAAGAATTAAGTTTCTGGATAAATAATACAAAATATTTTAAGGTATTTACTTTATTTTTCTATAAATACATACGTAAGCACTCAATTAATGAAAATATTAATCTGACTTACACTTTTCCAATACATTTATGTATGTATTTTACAAGTATACACCTAAACATCTTTTACCAGCAATTTAGCTTCACCTTCCATTACAACATTGTTGTTCTTTTTCGACGTAACATTGAACCTACAGCTTATGAGCCGCCTTACTTCGGTCAGTTCAACCATCACAACAACAGTGTCACCAACGTAACAAGGGTTTGGAAACCTAAGAGTCTCTGTTAGCAATAACGTCCCAGGACCAGGTAGTTTGGTACCAATGAGTCCCGACACAAAGCCATTTAGCAAAGCACCATGAACTAGCGCATTGTCTTTACGTTGGTGAACCGGATTCCAATCACCAGATAACTCACAGAAACGGGTCACATCTTCTTGAGAAATAGTTTTCTCAGTGGAAACTGTTGCACCTACTTCAATGGCTTGTTTGGATGTCGTTGAACAGAAGCGGCTGGCTAAAGCAAATACAGTTGGCAAATTTAAAAAGAGATTAATTTTCATTCTCATTGGAATTTTGTTCTTTTTTGTGCTCGACTTCTATCACATCACCGTCAGTTATAACTTTTTCCCCTTTAGCTGCTAGGATTTCCTCAATATTTTTACCACTGGGGTTCTGGAACCAATCTAAATTATCTGCTATCAAGTGCAAATTGTCACAACCATCACATCTGACTATAACAATGCCTTTCTCATAAGCTTGCTTTGATATAATTCTGTGATTGCGTGTTTTACACTTGTTGCAAGTGAATGAAAGGCTTTTCTTCACTTTTGGCAACTGGCCCAAGACTGAAGGATCTGGGACAACCGATGACAGTGGACGAGATGCAACATAATCAACTAAGCTGTTTGCAGGTCTAAAAAATTTATAGGTAGATGCTAAATATGTGAATTCCGACCTTCTCAGACTTTGAGAGCATCTTGAAGACACCACAAGACAAAACCGTCTCAGCATACCTGTTGCAAACAAAATGAAATTAGTAACTTAATAAGCAAGTGGGTAATCTTGGGAGTGATATTTAACTCCCAATTCCACCATAAAATAATTTATGCGATTTTAAGTGCAGACGGGCAGTACTTTGTTTCGGAATATGGTCCTTGCAGGAATAAAAAATTAGGACAACTACTAAATTTTACTTTCTCCCCCTATACCATAGTATATGGAGAAAGTATTGTTTTCGTCAAAATTTTCGAATTTGAGTTGTTTGTGGATTTATCCATTTTGGTTCCCCCTGAGTCCAAAAAAGTGGTTTTCGGAGTGATGTCTGTGTGTGTGTGTGTGTGTGTGTCTGGATGTATACAGAGCTAGAGAATGCCCCAATGGTCCGATTTTGGTGAAATTTGGTACGTAGGTCCAAAACCACGATAATTCCAGGCGTTTTTTTCATTTTTTTGAATTTTTGATTTTTAAGGGTAGTTTACCCCAAAAAACCCTCAAAAAACGTGAAAAATCAAAATTTCACAAAAACGGCTCTAACGATTTTGATTAAACTTTTGTAGTTTATTTAGAATAAAATGCTGAATAAAATGACACCACCCGCATTTCCGAGAAAATGCGCGTTCAAAAGTTATAGAGTAAAAAGTGTTTCAAAAATCAATTTTTTGGATTTTTAAAAAAGCTGTTATTTTGAAATAAATTTTACTTATGACCATTAAATCAAGCTCGAAAAACTAAATAATCCAGTACTTTAAATTATTGCTCTATGTCAAGTGGTTGCGGAGAAAATTCAATTTTTCGTTTAGCGGTAAACGCAGTACGTTGTTAAAAGTCACAGAGGCGCGTAGGGTCAACCTCGTGCTGCTCAGCTTTTCGCTATCTGATTGAGCCATCAAGACATTAATGTTTTGAGGCTTTTAACACCTTTTTTTATAGTGTTGGGAGAAAGTATGTGTCAGTTATCTGATACCGTTTATTTAGCGAGTTTCCCTATAGGGAATACGCTATTACGGTAGTAGTCACGGTAAGACCTAAGCCCAGGACCATGATACTTTTTTGTTTTGAGGTCCCTAGAAGCCAAAAACACCGTTCGTTCAAATTGATATATATGTATATATATATATATATATATATATATATATATATATATATATATATCTATGTGTCCGTGAACACGATAACTTTTGAACGGAACCTCCGATTTTGATGAAATTTGGTACAGGGGTGTAAGCCAGCATCTACTAGGTTGAGTTCGCGAACCAGAATGATCGGACCATTGGAACGGGGTTTTGTGGGGTTTCAAAAGGGTTAAAAATGGGTTTTTGACATTTTTGACCTTAATTTTTAAAATTCATAAATTTTAACTGAAACCATTTAAAAGAGCTTAAAAAAACAAACAATTTGGTATTTTGAATTTTTATCTTAGCATGACTGGTTACGGGGAAAATAAAAAATGTGTTTTCCATGTTATTCTTATGGGAAATCAAGAAAAGCCTATATCTTGCTTATTTATTTACATAACTTAATCAAATTTGGTATGTACATTATCTAGATAAGGTTTAACTTATACTTGCTTACAAAACCCATATGGCGGCAAACCTACATACTCACCCCCATGGGGTTTATGGGGAAAATAAACAGAACACCATAACCTTATAAAA
The DNA here is from genome assembly GCA_030545055.2 of Neoaliturus tenellus. NCBI lineage: Eukaryota > Metazoa > Arthropoda > Insecta > Hemiptera > Cicadellidae > Neoaliturus > Neoaliturus tenellus. The sequence goes on from CM061533.1 coordinate 127,490,400, forward strand.
TTTGGTATGTACAATCACTAGGTAGGATTTAACTTATATTTACCAACTAAACCCATATTATGGCGGCAAACCTACATACTCTCATCCCCATGGATTTTATGGGGAAATAGAAAATATACCAAAATTCCATTGGAAATTCGCTGAGTACGCAGGTCTGCTGCGACGGGGGTATTTTATGTTTAACGTGTGGAAAATGTATATGGGACAAAAAAGCAGAAGATTTAAGTAACATTGACACTTTGAAACAAAAATTACCAAAAATCAAACTATTCACTGTACACATATAAGAAGAGATTCATACAGACACAATAGACACTGAAAAATTAAGGTCTCTCTTAAAATAGAAGAAACTCCAAAGGGGAAAAAACGGCAATTTACTTATTAACCCTCAGGGTTTCCACAATTAAAATGTAAAATGAGGGAAAAGTCCAAATTTATGATAACTTACTAATCCAATCAAAAATCAGTTTAAGTACTGCAGATGAGAAGGGCTAAAAGCCAAAAGCTCTCATACAGTATTTCAACGACGAATTGCTGCCGTAATCAATACAGCATGTGATTTCAGCACACGGACTCAACATTCTCATTTTTCACACAATAAATTTCCTCACTGGAAAAAATTTTATCTTCACCAAAACTAAGCTTTTCTGAATAACTGTAATAATATTAGAATTAAAAATTATCTTTATTATCATGAGACTTATTCTAGTAACAACAATATTAAAGTGGCATCACAAAACCCAAGTCAAAAGCATTTAAACCTGTCTTTTGTCAAAATGAAAAATAGTGATGCAATTTATCTTCAACTATCCAATGCATCAGACTAAACAGTCTTTCCCATTTTATAACATTTATGTGTTTATGTTGTATTTGTTGAGTTTTTGGCCATAAAAACAGAGCAATTTCTGGCTTAACCTTTTTAGTTTGCTCATAATCAAACTAGGACTTAAGATAGTAAATCATTTGGACAATAGATATTAAAACAACGTTTCAGGCGAAACAAGACCGGTAAAAGCGATGTTCTGTTAAAAATTGCTAGTTAAAAAAAAGTGGGTTTTGTGAAAAGGTAGACCGGTTAAAGCAGAGACCGACCGGTTAAAAGGTAGCCGGTTAAGAGGAGGTCTAGTGTAAACACGTTAACCACAATACTACCATTGTATATATATATATATATATATATATATACACGAGGTGGCCCGTGCGCCAATTGCGCATTTTATGATTCTGTATGAGTGAAACTCATCTACAGTACGTGAATGTTGATTATGAAGTGACAGATCTATTTTTGTTTACTATCTGGCTTTTAAAATTCATCTGAAGGTAATCAGCTGTTAAATTACAATTCACATTAAAGAACTTGCAATAAAAGTTGGTCAAAATTTTAAAGCGCCCTCTAGAAATAAATCAAAGGCGAGGGGGGCGAAGCCCGAAACAATATGACCTTTTTAATTACGATTCGTCACTGCAGTATATCCTAAGCTTTAAAATGACACCCCAATCTTAAAAATCGGTTCAGTAGGTCGAGAGAAAAAGGGATGTAACAGACGAAACTCTTATGGAAATAAGAAGATAGATAAACAAATAGACTTCTTATAGCTAAATAATGACTGTATGAATTATTAGCCATAATTAATAGTCCTACAATTTTGAAATAAAATCATTGAATATTTCAATCCAATTTGTTTAAGTTAAATTAAATTAAATCCACCCAAAGGAACAATTTTAAAATATTTTTAGCAAAATATACGGTAAATACAGGGTGTTTGAAAAATTGAGGGTCACTGGTTTGAGTTTCATAATTTTCACACACAACATAAGTCATTTTAAAGCCACAAGTTATTTTAGAGTGAGTTGCGTAGCATGGTCGACATGCAGCGTCACAGCCAAGTTAGCTGTGGGCTCCACTCTTCTTATGGTATCGAGGCAACTCCCTATGTACAAGCTTTGGAAGCGGATACCGTACCTCAAAATGTTCAAATTTTGGAATCAAAAAATTCCACTAGTTGAGAAGTAAAATTAATATGCGGGCGAAAGGCATATTTTTACCCTCCCAATTTTTCCTGCTTCTCCCACAGCAAAGAATCCAACCAATTAGAACTACACACTAGTACACAGCTGTTTAATATCTCATGTCACTTTGTGCAATTGTTTGCTTTTTTATAAACAAATATGGTTTTTTGACGTTTGAGATGTAAATTGAAGCGCTTGCAGCGGCAATTAGGACAAGAAATATGATCATCAGCACCAAAATTCACTCGTTCACGATCATCCACCACAAAGAGGTTTGGTTATGTTTTGCCTGTCACATGACAAATCCCACAAATAACGTGTCTGGAATTTGTCACGTGATAGGCCAAAACAGAAACAAACCAGTTTGCGGTGGATGATCGTGAACTAGCCCATTGTTTACACTAGACTCCAAGAGTGAAATAAAAATATCAGCTGTTTATAGAGAAAAATAGGGGAATTCAGGATGGTAGGGAGGGAATTTTACCCGTGGTGAAAGTACAATTCTATCTTTTGACTAAACAGTTTTGAAAGGTATTGTGTTCTAATTAAACTCAATATTAAATAAAATAAATAACCTTTTAATAAAATTAAATTAAAATGTTACATGATTTATAATTAACTTACTTGAAAGTGTATTGTTTATTATTTTGATATACACATGACAATCAAAACATATGATAATTCATAGTGAATACAATATAACAGTTCTCCCCGCCCAATTTAAAGGTTCATCCTTATCACTGGACATCTCTTTCTGCTTGATCTGCGCACATTTGGAGTACTAGATGCCAATGGTGCTGGTGCATCAGTCTGATGAAGTGGTGGAGAAGGCAATGTTTCTGGCATAGGATCGTTAATTTGAGGTAAACATGTTTCATTTCCTGAATTAGATTCCTCACTGGGTGGAGTTGATTTATTATTGATTGAACTTGAAAGTTTGTCTTGATTATCTGACTTCATCTCAGAGTTTGTTGGTATGAGTACATTTTGAGGTGTTGAGGTAACCGTACGCCCTTTATACGATTGAGAAGACAATTGCATATTTTCTCTATCCACCTCTGTACGTCACAATTGATTTATATGCCTTTTAAGCACATATCCACCATCCAACCGAACCAAATAATGCAATCTCCCAAGACGGTTGACGATCACTCCTGGTTTCCACTTGAGAGGACCGTTATAATTTCTAGATTGGATTCTATCACCAGGCACAAATGATCGCGTGACTGGAACAGTGTTGAAACAACTGTTAGCTGTATTAGTTGGTTTCATCAAGTCCAGACATGTGCGAAGTTTTCTCCCGTAATGTAATTCAGCTGGTGTTTGACCATTCTCAAGAGGTGTTGTGTTGTGCTTGAGGAGAAACCTGTATATTTTCTCTTGAATTGAGCCCTTTTCATCATACATGCATGACATTTTCTTTTTTAAAGTCTGGATCGCCCGTTCTGCAGATCCATTTGTTGCAGGGTGATTAGGAGCAGTTAGGCGTTGTGTTATACCGTGTTCTGCACAAAATTTTGTAAATTCCTCCGATTTAAAGATTGTAGCATTGTCACTCACAATCTGATCTGGCAGACCCTGGCGCGAAAATATCTCAGAAAGAGCTGTGATGGTCGATCTTGATGTTGGTGCTTGTTTGGAAACCTTTACTTCAATCTAGACATGTAACGGGTATCCGGTTACTATCCGGTATCCGGCCTTTTTTTTAATATCCGGTATCCGGCCGGATACTTGCTACTATTCGGCCAGATACCGGATACTTAAATCTATTGTTTGGCACTGCTTGATCACTACTTGTAACGGTCTTCTTTTTGGTCAAGACGAACATTAAAAAAATAAAAACAACAAAAAACAGAAAAACTTACAGACTGACTGATAGCGAATGAAAATTTTGTGCCTCCTACACGGTCCCACGGTCAGAGGGAAAAGTCCTTACTTGTCTTTTCGTAAATTATCCTTAAACTAAAAGCTAAAACATGAGCCGGATATCCGGAAGCCGGATATTCGGCGCTCCGGCCTAGAACCTTGCCGGATATCTGGTATCCGGTATCCGGCCAAAAGAACTATCCGTTACATCTCTACTTCAATCCATTTGGTTAGGCCGTCAATGACAACAAAAAAGTGATGTTGCTGGAATGGCCCTGCATAATCAATATGAATTCTAGTCCAAGGATCAGAAGGCTCCTCCCAAGTGTGTAATGGAACTTTGGGAGGGTTGTTCTTTACCTTAGAGCAAGGATTACAACTTCGAACACAAGCTTCTATGTCACGATCAATCCCTTTCCAAAAACAATACGATCTAGCTAACATCTTCATTTTCACAATACCAAAGTGTGTGGGGTGTAATTCTTGAAGGACCCTTCTTTGTAAAATTTTAGGGATAACCACTCTATTCCCTTTCATAACTATGCCCTCATGCACTGTATACTCTGCATCAAGCATTTCCCCTGTAATCAGTTGAAGTTTCAATCGTTATAAGTCATCATCACGCTGTGTAGCCTCTTGAAGTTCCTTAAAAGTGATGGGGATTACTCCTGTAAGAAAGTTTATTTGTTCTTCATTTGTTTTGAAGTCGTCATTCTGATACAAAAACTGTGTTTGGTTGATTTGTATTGGTTGACGCGATAGGTAATCAACATTTTAGCGAATTTCCCATAGGGAATAAGCTATTACCGTAGGTCTCATGGTAAGACCTAAGCCCGGGACCATGTTACTTTTTCGTTTTGAGGTGCCCAGAGACCAAAAATAATAGTCATTAAAATTTATATATATATATATATATATATATATATATATATATATTTTATATATATATATATATATATATATATATATATATATGTGTCCCTAGACACGATAACTCTCGTAAAAATGGTCCGATCGACACCAAATTTGGTAGAGATGTGTAATCCTACATTTATTCGGATGAGTTCGTAAACCAGACATATCGACCTACCGGAAGGGGTAGTTTTGGGGGGTTTTGTACCCCAAAAATGGGTTTTTTGCATTTTTCATGTGTAATTATTAAAAATTTTATATTTTTATTATAACCATTGGATTTAGCTCAAAAAAACACACAATTTAGTATTTTGAAGCTTTGCTCTATCTCCATTGGTTACCAAGATATTCAAAAGTCTAAAGACAGTACATTGTATTTTTGGGCTCCAATGTTAATCTTATGGAGAATAAGAATGTGTTAATATTTCACTTATTAATTAATATTTTTGGATGAAACTTGGTAATCAGCTTCATTTGGTTGAGATTCATCCATTTATAGTAAAAAATCTTGGTTTTTGTGCTTATCATGGCAGCAAACCTGCATACTCTTTTCCCATGTTAATCATATGGAGAATAGGCAAACTTCTTTATTTATGGATAGAGTACCAGGTTAACCGAGCCTTGCTCGTTGGTTTTAATTCAGTTTTGATATAGTGTCATTATAGCTATTAAATTTCTCCCAACAACCAACTATACCTCTTCACAGTTAACAGCTGTTTCAAAAAGTCTGCTTAATATTAATGTTCCTTTATTTTTGTATACCTTTCGTTGTTATTTCGTTACCAAAATAGCAACCCATAAGACCAATGTTAAAAATTACGATTTTTAAACTTAAATTCTGACAAAATTCGATTTTTCCTGGGATGGAGGCCTTTTCTAAACTTATTTTTGGGCCAATACACTTTTAATTGCAAAGTTTAAGCAAAATCTGACAGCTAGATTTCGAGATCGTGGAACACACATCCCTTCAGACATTCCTCGTATTATAGTATAGGATATTGATGAAACTTAGTATATGGCTTCATATGGTCGAAATAAAAATTTTTTATGCTAAAAACCTACTTTTAGTGTCCCCCATGGCAGCATACCTGCATACTCATTCCCTATATTTATCATAAGGAGCATAGACATTTATTTCCTTATTTATGAGCGTGTGATCATATTTGGTTTACAGGTTTATCTGGTCAAAATTAATATTACTAATTTGGAAATTCGTTGAGTACGCAGGTCTGCTGCCACGGGGGGGTATTGATGAAGTCTTGAAGGTCGGTTTTCAATATCAAAGTCGAATTCACTAAGAAATGACGCATATCGCAGCAATCTACTAGCTGCTAATATTGGCATGGGCTTCCCAGGTGCAAAGATTTGTTGAATGGGCTTATTGTCGACTATTAAAGTAAAATGCCGACCATATAAGTATTGATGCAAACGCCGAACACTCCAATATACAGCAGTAGCTTCACGATCAAGTTGACTGTAGTTCCTCTCGGCAGCTGTCAATGATCTTGAGATGAAAAGAACTGGTCGTTCTTCCCCATCGACTATGTGTGATAGCACTCCTCCTAACCCATAAGGGCTTGCATCAGTAGCTAATGTGAGGGGTTTTTCAGGGTCATAAGGTATTAGTACTCTATCACTTGCTATCTCATTCTTTATTGTTTGAAATGCTTTCTCACAAGCCTCTGTCCACTTGAACTTAACTCCATGTCTTAATAGGCAGTTTAGCGGATAAGTCAACTGAGAGAAATTTGGGATAAACTTGCAATAGTAATTAGCTAACCCCAAAAATGATTTAAGGGATTCAACATCTAGTGGTTGTGGTGCTTTCAAAACGGCTTCAACTTTGTCATTAGATTTTTGAAGACCCTTTTCAGATATAGTATGTCCTAAGTAAGATATTTGCCTTGTGAAAAATACACATTTGTCCTTGTTGAGGTGGACATTATACTTCTGCAACCTTTTAAGGCAGGCTTCTAACCGAGCCCTGCATTCATTCTTCGTAGAACCTTGAACAACTATGTCGTCAAAGTAAGCAACCACACCATCTAGATCTTGAATAATCTGGTCAATTATTTTTTGAAAGTCATTTGGAGCAGTTTTTAATCCGAAATACAGTCGCTTGACTCGATACGTACCTCTGTGGGTTGAAATTGCCTCTACTTGAGAGCTTTCATCATCCATCTCAACATGTAAATAAGCCTTATATACATCTAACTTATAAAAATAATTGCCATATTTCATCTTTTGAAAAAATGTCTTCTATCTTTGGAATCGGATATCTGGCATCGAGTAATAGGGGATTAATAGTTGATCTGTAATCAGCGCACAAACGCAAACTACCGTTAGGTTTCGGGATGGGTACCAGAGGGGTTCCCCACTCCGAAGTATCAATACGTTCAATGATTCCCTCTTTTTCCAAAGAATCTAACTCTTTGTTTACCTTCGACATTAAAGAATAAGGCACGGGTCTGGAGCCACAAATAAAGCTTTCATTACTATCAAAATAAATGGTTCCCCTCAAATATTTGAAGTTAATTCTGGTAGTCCAGTTTCTTTGCTTTCAGTGTCTGACTTTCAGAAACTTGGTGTGAAAACTTCGTTGAAACCTTCACCCGTCCACTTCAAATCCTATACAGGAAATACATTTAAACCTCTTGGGGAAGTTGACCTTGAAATTGAGTATGATGGTATCAAATCTTTTCAAAAGCTTTATGTTGTTCAGGACTCGTTTTCTCCTTTACTAGGTAGGTCTTGGATTCGAAGTTTAAATCTTGATTTAAATCAGATATTTAATTGCTGTGACGAAGTTAAAAACTTGCATAGTGAAGAAGAAACTTCTGTTAAGAAACAAATTATTAACAAGTATCCTGATGTATTCCAGTCTACCGTAGGTAAAATTCCTGATCTCAAATGTTCCCTCAAATTAAAACCAGATAGTAAACCAATTTTTATCAATCCCATCCTCGTCGCCATTTTATTGTGTTCTAATTAAACTCAATATTAAATCAAATAAATAACCTTTTATTGAAATTAAAATGTTACATGATTTCTAACTAACTTACTTGAAAGTGTATTGTTTATTATTTTGATATACACATGACAATCAAAACATATGATAATTCATAGTGAATACATAACAAAAGGGGTAGGGTCTATAACGTGTACCGCTATAGTCAATGATACTAGATCATTAATGTTAAGGAAAACCAGCAGCCTGAAATAATTGATTGAGATTCAAGTGCTACTCACCACCCTGCCATTAAATAGTAAGAAATAGCCACCTGGTGTGTTGTGTGACTCAGATACAGTATAAATATTTTAGATTTTTTATTTCTAATGTCATTTATAGTAAATGGACATCGTATTAAGAATTGGCTCATTTTACTGATTAATTTGATGAATTATCAAATTTATCAGTAAATTGAGACGGTGTATATCTTATTACAATAGATAATTCAGTAGAGTCTCCACTCTACTGAATTAAATTCTTTTTGGAAAGAATTTAATCTGAAAGGAAAAATTTTAAACATGATTTCATTAACCGCAATCAAATTCTCAGTGAAGATTTTAAAACACCTTTATACTCTAAGTTAAGAAAATTTTGTAATAGTATTCTTTGTTTTACAGCAATTTACAATGTGTAAAAAGACGTTAATTTTTTAATAAATTATCTATATATAATGCAAATACCCCTCGTCTCAGCAGACCTGCGTACACAGCGTATTTCCAAATTAGTAGACTAATATTAATTTTGACCAGATAAACCTGTAAACAAAATTTTATCAGTGCTTATAAATAGGGTAACAAATGTCTTTTGGACATATATCCTTTGTAGAACTGGCACTAGCCGTTGCCCCTGTGATCAATTTCAGGTATCACTATGGCTTGCCAAAATATAGTGTTTCCTGGATATTTCAACATTTTCATTATTGTACAGTACAAGAAAGCCAAAAACATATTCTCTAAGTAAAACAAACTCTGACATTAAATATACCTAGCCTATACGGTACATAAGTTATTTTTGTTTATACTTTTGACTTAAATTGACTAGGATAATTTGATAAACTTTATCTTTAAACCTTACTTTATTGAGATTGAAAATTTAATTGTGAAATCAATTATGTCAAAAAGTGTGGTAGACTACCAAATTATTAATTTATCTATAATTACAGTCTGCTGTTCCAAAACCCCTTTTTTCTTGATATGGATCCACCTTATCTAAAAATATTTCGTCCAAAAAATACTAGGCCTACCATTTTTTTTATTTTGATTTACACCCTACTTACAGGTGCGAGAAATCCTGATTGTCGATAACACATGGAATTTACGGTTAGGGCCTACTAAAAACACGATACACGATTCCACTGCTGTTGCTCACAATTTTCTGTCCTTGATCATTTCTGACAAACTTAATTACAGTCCTAATGTTCCATTGAATATTTAAGGATGTTTAAAGCTATTTAAAGCTGTTCCCTCACTAGCAAACATTGCCCAAGGTCCGATCATTATTGAGTTCCATCATCATACCGTAACTGTTTGAGTAATTGAGTCCAATCTCTTGCATTAGGGCCTATTTGTGAATTCCAAGTTTAAATATTCGAAAATCCAAAGATAGGCTATTCCGAAAATTTGGTAAGCCGAAAAGTGTCCACTCTCAAATAGTTCGGATAAGTAAGACCCCACTATATTTTCATATTAAGCCCAATGGTAATTTTACTTTCTCGAATCAGTAAGCTAATGCTACATTTTTATAGGCTCTATGGAACTGCACCTATTTAAAATAGGCTAAAAGTTAGATTTATGTGTCCAATGTTTTTTTTATTGCTTTTTTCTGTGTAGGGGGCCTACCATATTTTTTTTGCAGGAACCCGTTTCTTTTTACTCTACCAACTTTTCATTGGTTGGATTTACATACCTAAGACTCCTTAGACTTAAACGAGTCTCAAGGTCCTATCGATGATGTAACTTAAAGGCTAGGCCTAGGCCCTACATGTTTTAATCTTTCACTTAGGCCTAAGAGATGATGTGGTGCCTATAAAATATGCATAGAACGTCCCAGTCTCAAAATAGTGATTTAGAGGTAGGGTTGGACTAATAATCTAAACCCTTTCTTGGTCATAACTTGGACTTGGAAAGCAGAATCTTTAGGCCTAAACTAATTTCTCTACAAAATACAAAGATGCAAATAGATGATTGTCAAATAATAATTGATAATAAAGAGATATTAAAAGCTAAAATTAACAGAATTATAAACAACTAGAAGTAACATGGTTCTTAACTTACAAAATAAAATTTTGGCAAAAAACTTAGGCTAGGCCTAGCTACGACTTATTCTAAAAAAAGCTTAACTCACTTAGGTATAATCTGACAACAAAGAAGCATAATGTTTCACTAGTGTAACAGCAGCGGTCTTCATTTACATTGCTACATTGAAACTTTAAGCCAGGGCAAAACTTTTTAACTCATTTTAATCACGAAAAACAATCTGAGGTTATAATGAGGCTTTAAAAGTTGACACACCAGTCGCGTCGTCTGTTGGCTGTGGCCTATTTCCCATTTTATCATTGTTGATCAAATTCAGACGATGAGTAGGGGAAGCGCCTACCAAGGTCTGTAAAGGAAGAAGCATAACTTCTTCCCAAGTCAGCCGAATAGCTTTTTTTGTGTTCCGGATATGAAGAGTCTAAATTAAAACAAAAGTCAAGTTACGTTATAATCAAGGAGGTTAAATACTCTAATACACTGGAGGTGCCACTGATAGGTTAATGATGGCGAAAAAATGTGCGTTTCTAATTTCCTTGAATGTAACCAATTTTGAATTTGATTAGTTTGGTATTTAACAGAATAAGGGATTTTAATTTGATTTGTAGTTGTCAATAGTGGTTTCATAAATGGCCTAAGAAATACAAGCTTAATCATAATAATTAATAACTTATTTAGGCCACGAACTTTATGTTCTGAAATTTTAGTTTATTGGAACTTGATTTTCTTGTTTACCTTATTGTACCAATTTTAACGCGGTAAGAAATCATCATGTCAGTTAACTTATTTAAAAAAAATAAAAATAAACATGTTTTCCATAACTTGAAACTGATTACCAAATTTCTAAGATAAATTTTTATGTATAAAATTTATTTTCTGTTTTTGTTTGTTTTCCCCTTTTTATGCATATTTGCTTACCAATAATTGCCCATTAAAACCGATTCACCAGGCAATTGATTCACAATTCATTTGACTCCCTTAGCTGACTCGTTCATTTCGGCAAACAGTTCAATTTGGTAATTCAGGATTGCCAACCAAACAAAATCAGCGGCACGCTTTTTTAGCATTGGTAGTATTCCGGGCGCCTTACCGGTAACACCAAAACGGTAACTTCGTCTGCTATGTCGTCTGCTAACAAGGCATTTGCATTGTTTAGCAGACGACAATTTAGTCACCGGTAAACCCGGTGAGGCGCCCGGAATACACTGAATGTGTGTCACCTCCAGTATTAGGGTGGGTTTACACGTGAGAGTTTTTCACTCTCGGAGAGTGGTTAGTTACTCTCATAAAAATCTCAGACAGCTGTTGATAGTACTCGCAGAAAACTGTCTGGGATTAACAATCTTGGAAAATTCGCTTGTTGTGTAAACACCTCTGCGAGTACCTGCTGAGAGTACGAAACTCTCTGAGAGTGAAAAACTCTCACGTGTAAACCTACCTTTAGAGTATAACCTCCTTGGTTTTTTTTTTTTTTTTTTTTTTTTTTTTTTTTTTTTTTTACAAATATTTATTTCCGGTTCAATGTCAGCATTATACACAGAATGAATAACGAAACAATTTGACATAACGGGATATTAACGATATGGGGCTCGCCCTAGTTAGGGTCACCCGGGAACATATAAAATGGAAAAAACTGTCAATAAAAGATTAACATCAAAACATCACTCCAAACATTTGGAAAATAACAATTAGTCCAGACCAGGAAGTAAATCTTGTGGTAATCTAGGTTTCAAACGTCTGTTTTCAGTTGGATGTCCGACGTTGAAGTATACAGCGCCAGGAACAAGATTCAAATTGTCAACAAACTTTCTGCTGCAAGTAGTTATAAAGTCTTTCACCAAGCTAACACCTAATTCCTGATGAAGGTGGTTATTGCGCACAAACCAGGGGGCGTTAACGGCAATTCGAAGAATTTTGTTCTGGAAAATTTGGATCCTGTTCAATTTAGCAGCTGAAAGAGACAGTCCCCAGACAGGTGCCGCATACATAATTAAAGGTCTAATTATAGTTTTATATATTAAAATCGTACAAGCAGGTTTTAAAGAAGACTTCCGGTTAATAAGAGGGAAAAGGCGGGCTAGACGAGCATAAGCTTGGGTGAGTTTTTCATTTACATGGAAATTCCAACCAAGTTTTTTATCTAACCACACACCCAGATACTTTATAGCACGATCATCCGGGTTCCACGCCAAAAATGTTCCATGTATGTGTATTTCAGGAGGTGGAGTAAATCTCTTGAGTGAGAAAATTTTCGTTTCGCACTTATTGGGATTGAGCCTAAATCGCCACCTCTCGAACCAATGTACTAAGGAATCAACTGAAGTTTGCAATGATGTGACAGCCTCATCAACATTAGAATTTTGACAAATGACAGCAGTGTCGTCTGCATAGAGGGCTAAAGTGGCTTCTTGTAAATCTGGCAGGTCGGACATGTAGATGTTAAAAAGTACAGGCCCAAGTATCGAGCCCTGAGGCACACCTGCTTGTATAGATCGAGTAGAAGAAGTAGCACAGTTCATTTTAACAGCAAAGGTTCTTTTGTCTAAAAATGATCTAATTATGTTCAAGATATATTGAGGAAACCCATGATTTTGCATTTTAAAGATAAGACCGTTGTGCCATACTGTATCAAACGCCTGCGCTATATCTAAGAATGCAGCGGCGGAATGTTGTTTCCGTTCGAAACCGTGCACAATCATTCCTGATATACGCAAGAGCTGATGAAGTGTAGAATGTTTCGAACGGAATCCAAATTGATTTTGAGGAATCACTTCCGCCTCGTCAGCATGATCCAAAATTCTTTTTAAAATAACCTTTTCAAAAACTTTGGACATTGTAGGCAAGAGACTAATTGGTCTATAACTTGAAGGAGAATTTTGAGGTTTACCGGGTTTGTGTATCACAATTACTTCCGCATGTTTCCAAGTATCAGGAAAATAACCTTGAGATAAACATGAATTGATAATAGAAGTTAAGTTTTTTAGGGCTTTGTCAGAAAGGTGTTTTAAAATTAAGTTTGTTATTTGGTCGTGCCCAGGTGATTTACGCTGAGGAAGTTTCCTGATAATTTCCTTCACTTCAGTCTTCGAAGCAAATCTCTTCGGTAGCTCCGCAGTTAAGAAACTGGCATTTACAGTTTCTTCGACAAGTTTAGCACAATCATGTTGCACAATGTCATTGGGACTGAAGGCAGACTCAAAAAAGTCAGCAAATAAATTACATTTCTCAGCATCACTCTCGTACACGTTATTGTCCTGATAACCTCCTTGGTTATAATATTTACCATTACACAGCTGATTGAAAAAGAGAATGAAGCAGTCTTGCCATGGGTACGATATTTATCTAAACGACACCATATTACTCTATTTTAAATTTGGATTATTAGTTGATAACAAACCATTAGGTAATGACCAAATTACAAATTATCAATCAAGGTAAATCTAAAACCATAAATTATACCCTATTTTGCTTTGAAATTCCTTATTTTAGTAATTGTTGAGACAAAAAATTCCCAACGCAAACGAGAACGATTGTTGTTTGCTGTTTTGTTGGCAACATTTGCCGGTAGGCGACATCCATGGATGTCACAGAAAGTGACACCATTGCTCTTATGGGATGCGGCTCACCTGGCCCTGGCCTACAGTCACCTTGAGCGCCTACAGTGTTACCATTGACTAGGTACTCACGTCCGTGTACATAGTCAATGGCGTTACTAACGCCACAAAAAATACGGTGTCGAGCCATCACGGACATAATGATGAAACCCGTGTTTACGAGTAAGAGAGGTGGAGACAAAAGGATGATACCGAAGGTCGTTATTGTTAATAATGATTATTTAAAAGACTTTATTAGATAGGAAATAGACGCCAGTGTACCATACTGGAAAAAATTGAAAGTCCCTCTAAGAATGAGGATGCTGCATGTAGCTTCTCTTGACATGAACGAAACTGGGTACCAATATACTCAACCTTGGCTCAAAATCTCAGATGGTGAAGAAGGAACCAAGACTAAGGTAAGTTAGACACACTGGATAGCCAAAAGACATGTCAATGCCGTGACAGTTTCATTTGGATGTTCTCAAAGTCGACCTCTGTATTAGTTAATACCAGGCAGAGAGCCAACCAGGGGTGGGTAAACCCACATATATAAACAATAACATCTGGTTCGCTATCTGAGATGGCGGAATAGTGCTAAAACGAGCCCGCTTCCCCCACCATCACCATCGAAGGGGTTACCATCACCACCACGCCTCACCTTAAGTCATTTGGCATCGTTATTATTGGTGCGTCTTGGTTGTTTACATTCTTTTATTTAAGCTGAAATCGTTATTATTGATGGATCCACTTTATTCTTGTCTGTTCACATTTCTTCCCCACACATTCTTCACACTGGTTAATTACTTACCGAATTAGCTTCTTCTAATGGTGGGGGTAACGGCTCCTTTTCACAGCATGGTGTTAGCGATTGAGATGTTCTTATTGGGCATTGACTTTGAATCTTAATCATGCATTTTTACATCGAGAGTCAATGCTATATGGGTAAAGGCCGTTTCACACCGGCTACCGCCACCGCCTCGGTCGCGGACGTTTCCGTGATCCATTTCACACCAAAACTACCACGTCCGCGCGGGAGGCGGGAATTTCATTAAAGCCCTTCAAATATACCATGTTATCCTTAAGGAGCTTTTTAAATTAAAAAAAAATATCAGCTGACAACTGCAGATATAAACCAAAGTGTTCAATCTTTAACCTGTGTTTTAGGAAAATTATAACAAAGTGCAGGGTCCTTCGGCCTGGCGGGTGAGCTAAGCGAACGAGCTCGTCTAAAAGGGAAAGGGCGAGTGAGCGGAGCGAACGTGCTTTGTGTGAGAAACTAAAGTAATAATTTTACCGAGCTTAAGCTTGGTCCCCAAGGTACTCAATAATAAAAACAAGCATAATGAACTCCAAGTCGAGTTACAACTAAAATTTTCAATAATTAATTTTTATAATCACTAAACTTTCAAAATTACAATTGGCTTAATCGTTACTTAATCGTTTTTAAAAACTCGGCTGCGCCTCGTTTTTAAAACACGATTGCGCACCAAAAAGACCCACTTTTGCTCCTAGTGATGAAAACTACTATTATTTTACTATCGTTGGTTGCCGATCTTGAACTGAACCGCAACAGTCTAATCTTCCGGTAACCAAGTCTCTATTTTTCAATTAAATTGTAATAATAGCAAATTTTAACAAAATCAAAGGATGAACCCTATTTTTAACTGTTTTGTATAAAAAGGTATGATAGAGTACTTTACATGATATTTTGGCCGATGCTAAATGAGTGTAGCGATAAGTCATAGCAACAATCATGGCCATCTTTATTCTCTAGTAAACTCTACTAGAAATGGCCTTGCACCGATACGATATACAGCCAATCACAGCCATCTCTAGTACAAGGCCATGTCCTTCGAACTGGCAACGCCGCAACGGTGTCCACCCGTAGTAACGTTCTTTTCACTTGCGCTATTGTTTGCAATGGAACTTACACGTACTTATTTCCCGTTACTGCACTTTAGTATGAAATATTTGTAAATATCCTAAGTTGGTGGGTCAATTATAACGTAAACAATATATCATGTTTTAATTGAATGACAATTTGCAATAAAAATACAATGTATATTCAACTAACTGATTATATTCGACTTTCCATTTTTGAACTATTAAGTTATTTGTTTGGAATAAATTTAGTTGTAATACTAAATACATATACTTATTTACAAATTATTTAGTTGTTTAACAAAATTTTCGTCATTATGGACACAATCTCAGAAACTATTACGGTTTTAAAGGTGGCTATATATTGTTACGAAACAATTCTGTTATTTATTATTTGATCTAAAGTATGCTTAGTAATTGATATAAATCGTTCGTTCATTACTATATTTTGAATGGAAAACAAGCAAAATTTATTCTGTAAGTTCATGATAGTGTAAATAAACTTAGATAAAAATTTATTTCATTTTTTAAATGTAAAAGAATCCTGTAAAAAGTTTCAGTTTGAAATATTACGTTCTATAGTTAAACTAGTTAAATTGGATGTTTTGAATTTTAATTCACTCATGTACTGAGAATTAATTTTCATGAAGATTATAAAAATAATATTGTTTAGGTTATTTCAATATGTAAAAGAATATGACCATTTCGGTTATGGATTGTTATCAATCACACACGCTAAATTGTTTAATGCTTCCTTTTTTACGTTTATTTTCTGGTTAGTTAAATAATTAAAATTACAAAATTTATTCCTTATGTATTAAATTTGGAATTTTGTATAAAAAGAGTTTTATGTAACACACATAACACCGAGTAACCGTACATCGTGGCTTTATCCGCTCCGTGCGCGCACCATCAAGTCTTATATAATTTCTTCTAGAAATGAAAATACCGCTTTTAGCAAGTTATGGCTGCTAATTATCGTAAGTTTGGCTCTTCCTCTAAATTAGCATAGAGGCTAAAGCTATACTTTTCAATTAAACATTACAATATAGGCGATTAAAGTTAACGGCGCACGACTTCCTCCATTTACTGCAATGCTACTGACAGAGCGCCGAATACTCCCTGTGCAACGTTGCCACTTCTCACTCGCCATGGCCTTGTACTAGAGATGGCCGTGAGCCAATACTAAGTTATTTGACTTTTGATATTTGGCTCTAATGCAACAAGTTTTGTAAATTTAAAGCCAAACTAAGGATCTTAAAATATACTGTTTTAGAAGAGTAAAAAACATGAATTCTTTGTCTTTTACCCGACCGATTTTAAAATCGATATTTTTAGTAGGAAAAATCTATCTCCAAAAAATATCGTCTTGAAAAAATCGATGTCAAAAAATCGATGTATCGAATGGTAAAAATCGATTTTTCCGAAAAATCGATTTTATTTTGCCATCACTATTATTAAGCAGGACACCTTCACTCTTCACTCTTCACTTCACTTTTTTAGTCAGCTGATTGCCTGATTGGTGATATCTTAGTCAATGGTGATATGTTAATGTTGTCTTGTTGTCAACATTTTTGTCAAGAAGTTAACCTTAGTCGGAAAGGCCACGTTAGTGATTGTTTACGTTTACGTTATCAGTTGTGGATAAACCAAATAACTTGGAATGGATGAGAAACAGTTTTACATCTGAGTATTTTAATAGGCCTAATCTATCTTGATTTAAATATCTCTTAAAAATGATAATATATGCATTAATAGTGAGGACAAAAGATGGAATGGCTCTGTCAGCCACCACCGATTTTAACGATGAAGTTAACAAATCTATAAAAGAAAGTAAAAGATACGTCAAACTTTTAGCAAAGAAAGCATCTACTCTTCCTGATAGATGTACTTTATACTTAAGTCTTCATTCTGTGCAGTAAGTTAAGTTACCTTCCTATTAACGCTAGTCACTGTACCTTACTTAGATCATGCAGCTCTATTGCTCTAATCAATGCCTTTTACCTTGTTGAGAATTTCCTGTGGTGAAACTCTCAACATGAGCAAAATTTCGTTACCTGATCCCAACCCCAACAGGTAACATCCATCACCAGTAACTTACGGTATCAATATTTGAAATAGGCCAAGGCCTACTGATATTCACGATATTATCAGTAACAAGTATCACACTAAACTTACTTGTCACTAGAAATGGAGCACTTTATTTACAATTATTAAATGTTATTGCTAAAAATGTAAAGGTTGGTTATAAATCAATTCCACCTGTCCATTCCAATATTGTGATTACCAGTAATCATCCAAAACAACAGTTATTTACACCTGCAGTGCCGTCCTTTGGGTAGAGCGAGTGGAGCGGCCACTCTAGGCCTCGCGCCGTGTCTGTAATTAAGAATAAACCTTATTGTTATTTGTAAGGTTATTTTACTATGCCCATACCTAAGCTTTTAGTTTTTATTTCATTTTATAAATCTACAAGCAAATTCAAAATTAACTTATACCAACTTAACCCTAGTTCATACACTATCGTCTCTCAGACTACGGCAGTTCCTGAGAATTGTGGGTTGGGTATTACGCCATCGCCAGATTGGCTTGAGCTCCCCTCCCATCTCTTACCTCCTACCCCCCAATCAGTTTTAGCTCATCCGTCATTGGTGTAGCATGCATCGTTTTGAAGTTAGGACGTATCAGTAATTTCTCAGACTAAAGTGTATGATGACGGTAAGTGCAAAAGTTAGCCATGTTGTTCCGCAGACAATGCAGCAAAGCCAGATAAAATGTAATTTTTGCTGTCGACCATCCAGATGAAGAAGACACAATATGTGAAAAGTCTGGGAGACGAGATATCATCGGTTCTAAAGGGTGCTGTTGATGCATTTGATAAGATGTCAATGTCGTGCAGCAGGAAGACAGGACGATATTTCCTTTGTATCGTCATTGGAATGCTAAATAGTGCACTTTTAAATGCGTACCGGTATATATATATATATATATATATATATATATATATATATATGCTATCTACATCCATAATATAATACACCATAATCATAATAATCATATCTTTATTGCACAAAACGTGTTCAGTATGTAAAGAGTATAAAAATAAAGGTGCATGGTCAAATTTATTCTTAGTCTACATAAGTAAAAAAATGAAATCCCACACATATAATAAAAAATATTTACAATAGTTCATTTACACAAGTGTCTTCCAGCTATCCAAAACGGATTCTTCCAAGTTATAATATGCTTTTTTCCAATAAAATTTATTAAACCTTTAAGAGGAGTTGTTTTGTGCTAAGACTAGATAAATGTAACGGAAATTTACTTGCAAATAATTTTGATTTGTGATTAGAAAAAGAAATTGAATTGTTTCTTGTATTATAATAGTGGCTGAACTGGTATTTATCAAATAAATCTGTGCGTTCTTTAAACATTTTTAGTGTTTGTAAAATATTCAAACTAAAAACTGTGAGAATTTGAAGCTGCTTAAAAAATGGTCTATAGCCTATATGTTGTTCTTGAGACCAGAAGAAAAATGCCCTTTCATGGAGAGATTTTACAAAGAGGATTACAGATAGTGATGTAAATACCTGGGTATTCAAAATTCAGGGTAAATACCCACAAGAGTCATAAATACCTGGGTATTTT
The DNA here is from genome assembly GCA_030545055.2 of Neoaliturus tenellus. NCBI lineage: Eukaryota > Metazoa > Arthropoda > Insecta > Hemiptera > Cicadellidae > Neoaliturus > Neoaliturus tenellus. Next base: position 127,509,575 of record CM061533.1, read on the forward strand.
AGGTATTTACATAATCTAGCAAGATTAATTTATATTTAGCCATGAATATGTTATCATTAGAGATATTGTATTATTATACTTGTAAAAAGCTAGTTAATAACAACCAGTTTAAATATTATTTCCATAAATTTGTATTAAAAAAAAAAAAAAAAAAAAAAAAAACTATATAAAGAGTATAAATAAACAGGATTTTAGGACCTATTCATGGACAGATTTAGGTAAAAATTGTACCTAAATGATCGAGCCCCTGGTACTTTTTGTTAGATTTAGCAGGTTTTTAACAATTAATTTCAAAGAACAACATTTTACAAGTTTGATTGAAGTTTTTTTTATTTGGAAATATTGACCTATTAAACTAAGCGAACAGTGATATGATTTACTTTGCTGCTAAATGTTTTATGGTGCTTTGTAAGTAGGTTGCCTTGCATTGAGGGATGAATAATATTTCAACTTTAAATGATTTATTAGACTATAAGTGGTATGCATTAAAATCTCAAAAATTTATACAAATAGTTTTGTAAACCTTATTTATAATATTGATTACCTATATAAACTACAACTCATTAAGAATATCAGTGTTTTCATCACCTGTATCACATAAAACCTTGAGGGGATATTAGATAATGTCTATAATGTCTACTAGATAATGTCGTTTTTAATGTAAGTAATGTGAATAGTTTCCATAAGATAGTTTAAATAGTGTTATTTGAGTCTATCCAGCAGTGCTGGTCAGCAATGTCAGAGGTATTCAAGGTAGAACCCTCGTGTCAATTGCATCTGATGCAGAAGCCTCGCTGATTACAAGGCACAAAATCAAAGCATCTACCATGGGGTAGTAAAAACTACCATGGTAAATAAAATGCTCCGAATTCTTCAAGTGACACTGTAGTATTTACTTCTTAGTAGAAGCACTTGGTTATTCACATCACTTTGATAAAATGTTACGACTACGTAGTATTATTTCGGAGTACTTACTTCTTTTTATTCACTTCACTCAATTGTGGAACATAGGCTACTTATTATGATTTGGTAATTGACTATCTATATTACTAATTCAATAGGGGTTTCATCAGGCCTGGACTGGCCCACCGGGACGTGTCCTGGTGCGCCCTCCTCCTCAGGCCCCCTCAGCGTCCTCGCGGTAGGCCGCCGAAGGTGCCCGACCTAGTAACAAAAATATTCACACCACATATTTTATTTTTTTTTGTCAGAATATTAAATTGCATATTTAAATTATAAATACAGTAAAAGTTTCATACCACCCCCTACCTACCTACCTAATTATTCAGTAACTATTCAGAATAATTAGATGAGTAGCAGTGGCGTAACTGATTTTTTTCAGACCAACCTGCAAACTTATTTTTGGGCCCCTCCGATAAGTCCAGTCATTGGTTATCACTGTTTGCCACCAGTAAACCAGTGTCAAGCAATGTTTACAGGTGGTGGTAGAGCCCGTTTTATTAAGCTTACTTTTACAAAAAAAATTTAGACAAAGTAGTTTTAATTGTAAATTTCCATGCTATGTAAACCACTACATTTTAAATTCTATATAGCCTAATTTTATCAGACTGCAACTAGGCCTACAGTCTAGCCTTTTAAAGAAATTCAGCTAATTTAGTTGTTTGTTCTATAATTTTCCCATCTCTTGGACATGTTAACAAAAATAAAGGTTACAAAACTTAATGTATCTTTGTATTTTATTTATGGTATCAACATTATTTTGAACACCAAGGAATTTTAAAAGATTGTGCAGCCGCGAGCTTAGTCGATGGGAGCAGTAGTTCCCCGAAAGCCAGTAGGCCTACTCGCCGCTGGTGTTGCATTTTTTCATACTTTGTATCGGTTAAAACGCGGGTGGCCTACTAATATCAGTTGTTCAATCTCAGGGGATAATTTGTCACTTTTGCAGACATTATTTGCATTTCAGAATCAATTCTACACAAATCTAAGGAGATAAAAAATAATTTTCCTATGAATTGATTTTATTTTAATTTTTTTGTAGTTAAATTTATGTTAGGTTTTAAGGATGAATTAATTTCATACACTACCAAAATTTCTACTTTATAGACGAAATCGGTTTGTTTTAGGATTGTACCAAAATACTTAGATTTCAGTACCATTGACCTTAAAAGCCCTTAAAGTAGTTGTCCAACCTAAAAAATAAAACTTGTACTGTACGTCATAATTACCATCTAAAAAGAAGTTTAAGGCCAAAAATTGAAAAAATTGGATACACGACCATAATTCTAAGGAGTGTTTTAAGGAGGAACAACTTTTGGAGTATGTAATTCCATCATGCTAATGGGCATTTAAAGAATTTTTCTTATAAATAACATATCTTACAACACAAAATGTCCCAAGCTTAAACTAATAAAAAAATTAATTTAATATAGTTTTGTTAATTTTAATAATATTTGATTATTATTATTATTCCTACAAAGACTTAGTTTTGTATTCATTAGAACTCTTCAGTACGGAGTTTTGCGAAGCAAATGATTTGATTATCTTTGTAATCTAATCAATATAGGATTAGGGTGTTTCAGAACTCCCTACCAATATTTTAGGGCATTGTTCCTGGGTTAAAAACATATCTAAATATCATTTTTAAATTGTCCGGAAGTCTTAAGTTACTCACACAGCCGCCATTTTGTTTTTTACACATAATAATTTTTAGTTCCGTAACGGATGGTTGTATTCAGATCATATTTGGTATAAATATTTATCATACCAATGTACATTCCCAAGAAAAAAATTAATTTTTTCCATTGTATATTTTCAAAATGGCGGCCATTTTAAATTTTCAAACTCAAATATCTCAAAATCGGTAAATTTTATAAAAATTTTACAAGACACAAAAAAGTTGCCAAATTAAATTACCTAACCACTGGTGCCAAGTTTGTAAGGATCTGACAACAAATAACGGAGTTATTGCGATTTTTCTTCATAAAAATGCGGATTTTGCATTGAATTTAATGCAAATAAGGCCATTTTAACAGCAAAATAAATGTTTTTATGAAGAAAAATCGCAATAACTCCGTTATTTGTTGTCAGATCCTTACAAACTTGGCACCAGTGGTTAGGTAATTTAATTTGACAACTTTTTTGTGTCTTGTAAAGTTTTTATAAAATTTACCGATTTTGAGATATTTGAGTTTGAAAATTTAAAATGGCCGCCATTTTGAAAATATACAATGGAAAAAATTAATTTTTTCTTGGGAATGTAGTACATTGGTATGATAAATATTTATACCAAATATGATCTGAATACAACCATCCGTTACGGAAATAAAAATTATTATGTGTAAAAAACAAAATGGCGGCTGTTTGAGTAACTTAAGACTTCCGGACAATTTAAATATGATATTTAGATATTTTTTAAACCCAAGAACAATGCCCTAAAATATTGGTAGGGAGTTCTGAAACACCCTGTATATTGATAGATTTTTCCCGTAAGACACTCAGCTTTTCTTGGTGCATTGTGATTCAAAGATAGTTTTTCCTTAACTTTTATTTAGGCAAGGATCCCACCAAAATTAAATTTCCGCGAAACTCACGACATATTGAGAGGCAAAAATAATTTTTATACAGGGTGTCCCGGAGCTCCCTGGAATCCTTTTTGTATATTTGTTACTTGCATCGAGACAAGAAAAAACATCACTCAAATAGAGGTCTAAAATCGATTGTTAAGCCACTAGCCACCATTCTTTTCACATAATAATTTATATTTCTGTAACGGATGGTTGTATTCAAATAATATTTGGAATGAATATTTATCAAACCTATGTACATTTTCAGGAAAAAACTATTTTTTAACTGTATATTTTTAAAAAGAGCCCACTTTAATTTTTCAAACTCAAATATCTTGAAATTTGTATATTTTACAAAAATTTTACAAGACACAAAAAAGTTGACAAATTAAATTATCCAACTACTGGTACCAAGTGTGTAAGGGGTTGACAAATTATTGAGTTATGGTGATTTTTCTGTTAAAATGACCTTAATTTGCATTAATTATAATGCCAAATCAATGTTTTTATGGAGAAAAATCGCAAACACTTCGTTATTCATTTTTCAGATCCTTACCCACTTGGCACCAGTGGTTAGATAATTTAATTTGTCAACTTTTTTGTGTCTTGTAAAATTTTTATGAAATTTACCTTATTTTTAGTTATTTAAGTTTGAAAAATTAAAATGGCCGCCATTCTGAAAATATATTTTGAAATAATTAATCCTTTTTTTTTTGAAAATGTACATTGGTATGATAAAGATTCATACCAAATATGAACTCAATACACCTATCCTTTACGTGAAAAAATTATTGAGCGGAGCTCCTATACTACACACTGGCTTTTTATATACACGTACTCCTCCTGAACGGCTGGAGTGATCCTCACGAAATTTTGCTCGGTCAAAGTAACCATCTATGGGAAGGTATAAATCTGAAATGGTCCAAATCGGACATAAGGGTTCTGCCCTTCTGCCCTTTAAAGTTACCGGTACCATGTTATTTTAATAGGAGAAATTTTATTTGGTTTGTTTACTGTGGGATTATACAGCTGTTTTATAAGGATCAAATTTAACTGCAGACTGTTACTCTCAGCTGTTTGTGAATACAGTAGTTTTATGTGAAATTTTGTTTATTTTAGTGGTTTGTTTACCTTTGTACGTGAATGAAATGCCACGATTTCGGAGAGGAGGTGCAAATTTTGGACGATGCACCATTTAATAGATCTTGTAATCATATAATACCCCGTCGCAGCAAACCTGCGTACTCAAAAATTATTAGAGTATTACAGACTTGTGGCGAGTAAGCGCAGCGAACAACCTAAATCTGGCGACGAGTGAGCGTAGCGAACGAGCTGAGCCAAATGGCGAGTGAGCGCAGCGAACGAGCTAAACCCTAACGGCGAGTGAGCGTAGCGAACGAGCTCACTTGAATTATTTATAGAACATTTGCTATTAATGATTTAAAAAAATAGTCGCTCCGCTCAATATTTACTCAAATGCATTGTATACCTAGTTATGTATAAAAAACAAAATGACGGCTAGCGGCTTAAAGAAGCATTTTAGACCATTATTTATATGAATTTTTTTGTCTCGATGCAAGAAACAAATATACAAAAGGGTCCCAGAGAGTTCGGGGACACCCTGTATATAGGCCTACATGGGCGCCCTCAGTGATGGTTGTCCACTGCCCTTTTCAATGAGCCAGTCCGGACCTGGGTTTCATCAGTTATATTCCATTTTATCTCAACCGATCTTACCAACTTATTTAACCAATTTTTAAGATTGAGGTGTCATTTTAAAGCTTATGCTCTAGCGCGTTTGCGAAAGGTGATTTAAAAGGTCATTTCGTTTTGGGCTTCACCCCGTAGCCTTTGATTTATTTGTAAAGGGTGCATTAAAATCTTAACCAACTTTCAATATAAGATTTTTACATGTGAATTGTAACATGACAACTGATTAACTTCAAATGAATTTTTAAGTTGTATTGTAAACAAAAATACGCTGCCACAGGGATATTATGTTTAAAGTTCCACATCACCCTTAAACTATTTGACCTACTATATACATGTAGGCCAATTATTTATTTTAAAACCTTAAAAGCCTCATGAGATACAAATTTTGCAAATTATGTATTTGCTTGGGCTAATAGGCCTACTGTAAATATTTTTATTTTTAATGTTGATTATGTAAGTTGTTAGACAATGGAGCTATCTGATCTAAACTGGTTGTTTTTTGAGATAATTACACCATTATCACCAAAAGATATTTCACTAATTTTGTATTTTTTTACAGCTTTATCACAGCATTGGGCGTAACATATCTGGCATTATGTGATTCCTCTTACCCGACAGTTTTGGCCTTTAGCTTCTTAAGTGAGCTGATGCGAGACTTTATCACCAAATATGAGACTGTACGAATCAACATGGCCCGTCGTCCTTACTCGTTTATTGAATTTGGTATGTTTTGCAAAATCAATGTTATTGTGGTATTTGTACATATATCTGTATTGTCGTATTGTGGTGGCCATTATATGCAATGGGAAGGAAGGAGGTTGAATAAATTACACACTGATTAAACTTAAAACTACCGGCAACCAAGACACGGCCATCATGGAGGTGAGCTGGAGACTGAGGAGGAGTTTTAGTGTGGTTGTTGGGACCGTTGGGAAGGTAGGTGGTCTCATCTCGGCGACCAATAGAATTTATTTAAAATCATATTATCGCTGCACTATGTATGGCACGATGTCCGTCCATCTGTCTGTCTATCGCAGCGGACTCAAATTTTGAACTAAGATAAATAATACATTGAATTAACAAATTTTTCATTAAGTATGTTACAGTTATAAAACCTATGAAGCCAGGACCGTATTTATAAATAAGCTGAAAGACTGGAGCTTATAGAGGCAAAATTTTAGGGGCGGCACTTTTGCAGTTTAATCAAAATTCAAAATATTTTTACTAATTTAATAACAGAAACTTCTTTAGGCTGACCATTCTGATTTGAAGTATATTCTTTTGAGGAAATGGAAATACGTTTTTTCTTTTCATACGGATTTACTACATATAATTTTACAACACACTTTTCATATGTAGGGTAATCGTATCGACACTCGCAGTTTGTAACAACCCAGAAAGAAGGGAACACACTATCGTGCTTCCAGTGGTTATGTTCACAACTAGTAATTTACTTATTAAGACATTTTAATGAATTTACGAATGCATTGGCCACAAAATAGAGCAAATGTATGGCCTTGATTTTAAAATAATCTCCCCAATGAAAAATGTATTTTTATGAATTAAACTAAAAATCCAACGCACTACTTGCCAGGTGTAGCTGTTCTGCCAAACAACCAAACTTTCCCCAAAATCAGAACCAACAGTAAACAATAGTAGTTGTGAGTCTACACATTAGTGACCACTATAGCTTCTTCTACCCTAAATTTTTGGGTCAGCCTATACATGCAGCATACTCATAAATCCAGCTGTATGTGCAGCATGTTTTTTAATCAACCGTCGGCCTAAAAATGTTTAAGATTTAAGTCTTTTTTTATAAAAAATTTATGAGCAGTTTTGCTTTTTAAAACGTTAGGGCAATTCAGTATCTTACTTTGGTTTCTCATAATTTTTTCAAATGTTCTGATGTTTCTTAAAGGCATTTCTCTATGTTCTTTGGCAGTTCATGAAAGCCTTATTTTTGTTACTATAAGCGTGTTCTGGTGACTAACCTTGTAAAATTAGTTTTTTAAACAAAAATATAAATTACTATAAATTGTTATATATTTATTTATTTGTAAATAAATTAAAATATTAAGGATTTATACATCAATACTGTACTTGCATCGGCATGAAACTATATTCTCTTTGCTTTAGAAGAATAAATTTTTTATAAAATGTAAGCATGAATGTCAAGGTTAAATATTTATTTTCCGTTAAATGTTTACAAAATATACTATTGCATTGTCACTAAACTAAATCAAGTCTTCTTAGGCTATACTTGACTCTAAGCTCAAGACAAGAACTTAAATAATTAGAAGGTCATAAAAATGTTGCTACTGAAATGCTACCTGTTTAAACGAATTTTGTATGGAGAGGAGAAATAAATAATGCTTTTACACACACAGGTGGCCAACCTGTATTGTGGGACTCCTACGAAAAAAATCCAGTAGACTACCCATAAAAAACTTCACTTGTCCTTCCACTTTTGGACACTAGCCTGGGAACACTTATTGCATTTTATCAGATCTAGGCCTACTTTGGCTTTCACCTGATGTATCCAAGATGTCATGTGGCCTCAAGGTGTAGCCGATCCCAGGTGGGCAATGGAAGAATGTGTGTTCTGCATTATCGGAATGCCTAGGCAATAAATGTAGTCAGATAAATGGTTCTTGCCCATTCTGTACATAGCCGTGAATCGACAAGAATTGAGTCATGAATTTGTCCACCCACCATCCACCCAGTGTTGGACGCGCTTGATGAGTCTCGCTGTGCTTTGACCGCATCTCTCAAGATCCCTGCTCTCCTGCTATGTCTGCTTCGCTGACGTTCCTGTGCTCTTCGCTGGTTCTTGTCGACATCAACTGGTCTCTGATAAATCGTCTTTCTCTCCTGTGCCAAAAGATGGACAGGGCGATTACTAGGACAGCGGCTCGGACACTGTGCGATGCGCGGATGCGACCGTGAGTGCTGCTTGACGCTGCACTTGAGCGAGCCTCATACGGTAGTCTTTTTTAGTGAGGGCATCTGCCCACAGTTCGGAGCTATCCATTAGCACAGACTAGACTGTGGACATCATCAATCTTCCGGGACAACTGTTCGACCGGGGACCTCCATTGCTTGCTGATTGGCCATAAGCTTGCTGAGATGAGCAATGCTCTTAGCAGTCTTGTCTTTGGTGCGGAAGATCTGATCCCTCCAGCTGAGTTTCCCTTTTTGAAGGTGAAAACTACAGAAGCTTAAAATTTTAAGCACTTTAAACGGATGCTACAAACCTGTAATACAAGTCTTAAGGCCCGTTGTCCCTGAAGCAACTCTGGCGATAGTAGCGGAGCGATAGTCGCTGAGCGATAGTAGCTCAGCGATAGTCGCTAATCACGTCGTTGTCCCTGAAGCGATATTTATAGAGTGATTCTGGTGCATAATTAATGCTGAATTGCGAGTTTTAAATGTACCATGAGTTTGAAGCAGAATTAAAACAAAAAATACTTTTCAGTTGAGGAAGTCGATGACGAAGACGTCATGGAATTGTTATTTGCACCTCGAGTTGGAACTCATAACATATTTTTAAACTAGACAAGAAGGCTATTTTAATTAAGAGTATCTCTATATAGTTATTTAACACTCGAAGGGTTTTTTATTTATTTACTTTGTAAAGGGAACTCCTTTTACAATTCTCAACCGGCGTTTTATTGTTGTTGGATAGATAGGGCTTGTCTGTTGTTGTTTTCGACTAAAATTGATGAGAATCGAAAAATAAGGGCACTATCAAAAATTTTGATGTGAAATTCTACCATTAGAATTTTATTATTGGGATTTGGTTGAGCATTTAACTTCTGTACATAGCTGTATCCTACAGCTCTAAATATATTAGTTTTGGGTGAATTAATCACTATTGAATTGGTCGGAGAACAAAACGCAATATTTTTAGCAATGACATGTCATAATTCAAATTAAATTGCTCTATTTCGATCAATAAGTACACTAGTTAATATAAAAGCCGTTTCTAGAATCTTTTCATCGAATTGCAGTTCCGTATTCTACAAAGAAATTACGATTAACAACTACACACGTGAAAAATTGACAAGAATCGCTCCGCAACTGCGACTGAGCCTGCCCCCAGACCAGACCCGCGATAGTCGCTAGCCGCGCCAGTCGCAGTCGCTTCAAGGACAACGGTCCCATTTGAAACAACGCTACCAGTGCCGTAGCGACTGTCGCTCAGCGACTATCGCCAGAGTCGCTTCAGGGACAACGTGCCTTAAGTCTCATTTTTAATGTCTCCCAAAAAATGTTTTATAAAGATTTTATTCAAGTCAATTAATTTCTTTAATTTTTCTTTTTAGTTTATAATCTTTTTTTAAATAAAAAAAGATGGTTTTGCTTGATTTCAGATAATTTCATCCATAAAACGAGGCAAAGGTATAACAAACCACAGAGTCTTACAACAAGGGTTAATCTGGCTGAACTGAGTGAGGAAATGAAGTTGAGAGCTCCACATTTGCTCAACATATCGGATATAGAGCCTGTGAAAAATGGTTACCGCAGCTATAACATTCCACAACCAGCTGGTAATTACCAATGCTTTTATATTGGTGTTAGTTTTTATTTAATTTTTATTATTATGTATTTATAACATTATGCAATTAATTTACAAAAACAGGGTTCATACTTATGTAATACAGTTGCCTCTCAATAGTCTAACACATATCAGTCAGACATGCTGGTTAGTCCTATGCAGTATCTCATGCTGTATAACTCAAATCATGTTTTAATAATATTGTTCACTTTATAGTATCTTTTGAACAGAATGCAACACAACTTAGATTGACGTTTGATGTCTAATTAGTAAAAATTACATGAGTAAATGAGTTATTCGAGAGTTGATTTGAATTTTAGAATGTTGTACTAGTTTTTATGTATGACCTTGACCCCTACCAGATGTCAAAAAGTAGATTATCACACCTGGAATGAATCAGGTTGCGTCTTTTCCTCATTAGTAAGACATTGTGGGTCAGAAATAAACAATAATTCAGTAAAATAACATTTTCACCATTCTTGACCCCTTATGGTTCTGTAACTTTTGGATGAAAATCAAAAGTCAAAATAAAAATATCTTTATTGTCATGAGACTATAAATCAACAGCATTGACAAAACACAATCAAAACAAAACAAAATATATTTAAAAGTATATACAGAGGGTCAACAAAGATCAATGTACAGCACATAAATATTAAAAAACCAAAAATAAAAACATCATTAAAAAAGTTTTACATATAGTAGTACTCTTTCTTTATAAGGAACTGTTTGCTGTTTTATTGCAGAATGATGGGTTTGATTTTAAAAATGGTTGCTGTATGGCTATGGAGTTTTTAGGATTATTACGAATCAACTGTTCAGCACATTACAATTTTTATCAGGTTTGGTCACGATTTGGCTTACAATACCTGTAAAAATTCCAATAAATTTAATCATGTATAATGTTAAAAAGTAATTTTCAAAAATGTTACCTACAGTTTTTTATTCAGAGTGTTTCTTATTTTTCCTTAGTTGGACCACCCCCTCGACTGGAACCACTGTCTTGGTTTGCTACCTTTGTCACCTCCCAAGCCTGTTTGCTTTCTGCCCTGGGACTCTACAGGAGTTTAAAAGCTCTGTCTGAATCTTCATTAGAGGTAATAAATTCTGGTTCATAAATCACATGGTCACCCTGGTTTTAATTCTACAAAAGTTTAGCTTTCCATCCATTTTATGTATAACTTATTTTGCAATGAAGAAAGAAATTGATGCAGAGTGGTGTAATAGGACTAGCATAATTTATGATGATGAAGCTCACTTAGGCTTACCAACTGCCACACTTCAGTTAATTTTATAAGAGATGAACGTGCAAGCTGTAGTCAGTCATTGGCAGGAATTGTGCACGTTTCATCAATTAATCTCAACAGGCATCCATATAATAATAAAGATTTTTGATTTGATTTGATTTTGATTTGATTTTGATTTGATAACTGTTGGAAACCTGAAGAAAGGCTAACATAATATCCCTCACTCAGTTTATTTACTATGTATTTTTTATGTTATATATGATATCCTTTTTATGAACCGTATCCTGTAAAATTATATTAAGAATCAAGAGTTTTATTGTCATTGACCTCATTAACAAGGAATAGACAGAGGCAAATGTTTAACATAAATTTACATACTTTTTTAAATACATATTTACAAGAAATGTACATATAATGTTTCCAAAATCAGTCTTGAATTCATTTAAGTTTAATGCTGATATCAGTTTCTAAAGCGTCCGCACTGGCTGAACATGTTTTCCGTACATTGTTCTCCCGAACATTAATGTGTTTGCGGGTATTTATTTCTAATTTAAATATGGTAAGTGATTGTTCGTTATAAATGTTTGTTGATTTTTTGTATTTGCAAACCAGTTTGTCACGAATGTTTGCCCATTGTGGACGCAACTATAGAATAGGTTTATTGTCAGCAAATTATGCAATTTTGTTTTTCACATTAAAAGAAACCACCTAGCTGACAAAGGTAATTTATTTTTAAAACGAAGGCAGTTTAACTTATGGCAGTTTCCACTCTTACTTAGTCTATGAGCAGAGTTCTCAAGTTTAGATTTACCTCTGGTCTCATAGGAATACATATGTCTTACCTAATGCTAAATTTTTGTAAACTTGATTTTGTATTTAATAGTGTATGACTAACATACAAATTCACAACGGTCTTGATTTGTAATCTATCAAGATTAAATTGCAAAGAGATTATATCTGGAAACTGAAGTTCCCATAGTATTATGCCGCATAGATTATTTTTTTGCTCAGAATACGGTCCTTGTGTTGGGAATCTAATACCAAGGTTCTAATTCCAAAGATTTTACAACAAAAGTGCCAAAATAAAAAAATAAAAAAATACGTTTATACTCCTGTGTTGGCCACAGTTTAACTATTATCAAGTGTTTACGATTATATTCTGTTTTTTATTTTTTTCCAGGAATATGATGGTCCTAGTCCATTTCATGGATTCATATTTCTGTTAGAAAGTTGTTTAAGAATATTTCAAGTAAGTAAACATTTTTTAATATAAACTGATAAATTAAGTTAAACCTCTACTTTGGCATATTTTTTGTCGGTAATGCAAAAGTTATTTGATGTGTTTACATGTTAAGAAGATGTAAACTAAAATAATTTTTAGTCAAGTTTAGTAAGCTCAAAAAAGTACTTTTACCCTAGTTTAACACAATACTTAATTCGTGAAAGTTATTTAAATTAGTGACAGGTGGAGTGCTACCAGAGTGTTACTTAATGGTATCTAATTTTATGGTAACCTACATCACACAACATCATTCAATTTCTTTATTTGCAACAAGATAGTCTATGATTTGCTGCTGGTACAGGATAAACAAAAGCTCAAGAAATGTGGTCTGATTTTTAAATGAAAGAGTTTATTCATGTAGTACCAGGATGATTGAGATTTTAATCGGTAACCTTGTAAAGCGTGCACAACCCTCTGGTTCACTCCACTCACTAACCCCCAGCTACGTGTGGGGCCGTGCCCTCTAGTTTATATTTAAAGTGCCTCAGGTTGAAAATGTAACATTTGATTTTTTGATACAGTATATCAACTGATTGTGCTCAATTTAGTAGCCACAAAAAAATTCTACTAGGATAACATGGGAACTTTGAAGGGCTGAAGGAGGAAAACCTGATTCTCTCTATTCATTGGACTAGCTTCAATTGATTCCTCGTAGTCCCATGGAAAAAAAAAAAAAAAAAATAAACAAATAAATACTCAAATGGAAAAACAATTTTGCTTGTACACAAAATTTCTTTTTTTTCGAATATATATAATGATTGTACAGTGCTTTGTTTTCTTTTAACTCATAACAACTGTCTTACTGTTTTCTTTATTTTTGCTCTTCACTTTGGAGGAGGCCATTTTGGAAAAATTCCCAAATATACAGTAGACGTCTCAGTTATCAGGAGTGGGACAAAAAGTCTGATTACTTTTTGTCCCACTCCTTCTATAATTCTGCAATGACTCTTCAACAAAATCTCTAGTGCAATTTTTGTATATGTGTAAAATGCTCTTGTAACAAATTTTAAGAATTTAAATTGCGTTTGTAGTCTCTTTGTTAATTTAATTTACATATAAACTTGTATTGTTAAGTGATTTGTTGCTTCTTACTTTTGAGATTTTACTTTGTTTTCCCTTTCCTAAGAGGTTATTATAATAATACAGTAAGTAATCCATAATATTCCATAATCCAGCAGTGCTGCTGGCCGTCTGTGCCTGCTGGTCTGTCAGACATGTAGAACATGATGTATTGCGTTTGTGCTGCAGGTAGTGCTGATCTTGCAGCAGTTCCGCTACCGAGTGCCGCTCAACTACGCCACACTGCTGCTGCTGGCCGTCTGTGCCTGGCTGTTCTGTCAGACATGTAGAGCATGATGTATTGCGTTTGTGCTGCAGGTAGTGCTGATCTTGCAGCAGTTCCGCTACCGAGTGCCGCTCAGCTACGCCACACTGCTGCTGCTGGCCGTCTGTGCCTGGCTGTTCTGTCAGACATGTAGAACATGATGTATTGCGTTTGTGCTGCAGGTAGTGCTGATCTTGCAGCAGTTCCGCTACCGAGTGCCGCTCAGCTACGCCACACTGCTGCTGCTGGCCGTCTGTGCCTGGCTGTTCTGTCAGACATGTAGAACATGATGTATTGCGTTTGTGCTGCAGGTAGTGCTGATCTTGCAGCAGTTCCGCTACCGAGTGCCGCTCAGCTACGCCACACTGCTGCTGCTGGCAGTCTGTGCCTGGCTGTTCTGTCAGACATGTAGAACATGATGTATTGCGTTTGTGCTGCAGGTAGTGTTGATCTTGCAGCAGTTCCGCTACCGAGTGCCGCTCAGCTACGCCACACTGCTGCTGCTGGCCGTCTGTGCCTGGCTGTTCTGTCAGACATGTAGAACATGATGTATTGCGTTTGTGCTGCAGGTAGTGCTGATCTTGCAGCAGTTCCGCTACCGAGTGCCGCTCAGCTACGCCACACTGCTGCTGCTGGCCGTCTGTGCCTGGCTGTTCTGTCAGACATGTAGAACATGATGTATTGCGTTTGTGCTGCAGGTAGTGCTGATCTTGCAGCAGTTCCGCTACCGAGTGCCGCTCAACTACGCCACACTGCTGCTGCTGGCCGTCTGTGCCTGGCTGTTCTGTCAGACATGTAGAACATGATGTATTGCGTTTGTGCTGCAGGTAGTGCTGATCTTGCAGCAGTTCCGCTACCGAGTACCGCTCAGCTACGCCATACTGCTGCTACTGGCCCTCTGAGCCTGCTGATCTGTCACACATGTCGAACATGATGTATTGCGTTTGTGCTGCAGGTAGTGCTGATCTTGCAGCAGTTCCGCTACCGAGTGCCGCTCAGCTACGCCACACTGCTGCTGCTGGCCGTCTGTGCCTGGCTGTTCTGTCAGACATATAAAGCATGATGTCTTGCGTTTCTGCTGCAGGTAGTGCTGATCTTGCAGCAGTTCCGCTACCGAGTGCCGCTCAGCTACGCCACACTGCTGCTGCTGGCCGTCTGTGCCTGGCTGGTCTGGGAGCTGCGAGATGAGTGGCAATGCTCCATGTTCTTGGCAAGCGCAGTGTTGTGTCACATCGCCATCAGCCTCCGAAGGATACGTGTTAAACTGCCCGACTACAATGTCTGACAGTACAGTCGCTGAGTTAGGGTAATGAATCGTATCTTTGGTATTACCTACATTTGGCAGCTCAGTTACTAGGACAGTGATCCATGTTTTGTTTTTGGACAGGACAGGTGGGCCCAATAAAACGTAATATCATGAATTAAATTGTAAAAATGTGCTACCAAAATGTTTTGGCAATGCCACAGTTTTATTATGCCCTAATTCTTTCACCATTTTTATTCTAGTTTTTCTCCTTGATAGCATTTTTTCTCTAGACACATCAAAAATATTTTTTTTTTTTTTTTGCTGATGGTAAAAAATCTTTAAAGACATTAAATTGCTTTAAAATTTGTAGTTTTAAACAGCATCGATTGACTATCCAGTTATAAACAAAAAATTTTAACTAATTAAAGTTGCTCAAGTATAGTTTAATTAATTTTAATGTCTAACTGGAGGTTATAACCAAAATTTCTATTCTGTTTTGCATGCGTTTCTTGGATTATTTTTATAGTGAATTAATGAACAGAAATAAATTACTAATCATTGTTTGCGGCTTAATTTAAAAGTTCAGTATAATGCTTTGGGGACGATGGTTCTCGTACCGCTGTTAACTCAGGAATTTTGGGGGGAGCGGCCACGATGAATAGGCTACAGTCTGACCCAGAACCCGCCCTGTTGAGTCGTTGCCAAAAGGACTGGGGGATATTTGTTGGCCAAAGATCGGACAGCCGGGCAGCTACTGAGATCAGTCATCACCTTCCCATCCATCAGGGTCTTTTATTACTGTAAAATGAATGATATTTCCATGGTCCATATGGTACAAACTGTCTCCAATGGACTAAAAGGTCGGGAACACGTTGTGTGAAAAATAATAATATTCAATTAATAAAATTAGCATTAAATGCATAGCCTCCTATTACAATAATATTCTTTTACAAAAATTAACTACACATCAACTAAATTTGAAAGATTTGTGACACTATTGGGCTTGTGACTTTAGATATTTAACTGACCTGATCCGAACATTACGGCTACGACAATAGTATTCCTTGGTAACTGGGGTTTACCAATACGAAAATAAAACTCGTTACCTACAAATAGCTGTAAAGTTTGTGAAAAAAATATTCTAGTTTTGGCAATTTGCAGCAGCAATTTTTCATGTCACAATAAATTGCATATTTTAATTAAATTTCAGGAAAACTTTCAAATGGAAAGATATTTATATCGTTGGATTGCTTAGTTAATATAGAATCAGGATATGATTCTTAAAAAGACAAACGTTCTGCTAAGCCCCAGGATGGAGTAAACGGTGCGGCGCGGGTAACTGCAGAAATGCATTGATTTGCATCAGTCGGGTCTAGAGATACGGGAACGACTTTCGCCATTGTTACCAGCGGCCCAGGGCCACCTCGGCACTTTCTGACGGGCCTGTACTTCTGACGGATTAACAACCCTCCCCCGGCTGGCAAAAGTGACCCCGGTACGAGGTGCACTACGCCCAATGCTTTATAACAGCTATTTCATGAAATGTGGAATACAAAGCCAATTTATTCAAGATTGTGCTTTCAGAAATTCTTTACTTTTTACCATGTTCTTCCTGTGAACTTTTTATTGATAACCTTGAATTTTCACCAATGTCTTGTCTTTCTTTGAAAAAAGATTGTATTTTGTCATGGGGTATGCTCGGTTCACACGGGGCCTACGATAACTAACGGGCGTGCAAACATTTTTGGTCACGTGTCCAGATGCGGCCGAATTTCAGCTGTCAACTCCATTTAAAAGCATTGCAATAGCCTGATTTTGCGTCAGTTTTTGCATGTGGTTTTAAATATGAGTCAATGAAGTCTTATGTGTTGCATATCATTCGAATCCTCATTAAATTTCAAATTGAATGATACTAATAATGTTACGCTTTGCAAAACTTAAAACTCACTATTTCGGTAAAACAAAAACTTGGATTTCTACCACTGTAGAGTGGACAGCCTTTTTTATTAACAGTTTTCTTCCGGTGTTTTCAATGATCTTTCTGGGAAATAAGACATGAATTAAACGTTCTAAATTAGTAGTTTGCCAGATAGTATTTTTGTTTTCCATAAAAGCAAGTTCAATTGTACATTTTAGCTTCAAAAACATCATCATTAGCAAGGAAATAAAATTTTATATCAACAGCTGATGAAAAGTGTAAACAAAACTATAAATTGAATGAAATGTTTACTTCATATTGTAATTAAATACCTAAGAATATTTTTCAATTTTGCAGTACATTTTGTTCATTATATCATTTTATCTAAATTATTATATATAAGTCTTGTCGAATGACCAATGATCTAATCCATAAGAGATAGAAAATAAGTCAGGGGTGTCACAATGTTTTCACAATGTTATCTTATAGAAACTTGTGATACAGATCGGCTGCATTTAGTCACGTGACTGGTGGTGGGGAGAAGTATACAGGCCCGTTAGTTATCGTAGGCCCCGGTTCACATAAGGTTCACATTATCGGTTCACGGTAATGATAATTATTTGTCAAGTTTCGTTGTTGGATTATATTCATGCTTTTTCCTCAGTTACCCACAAAAGACATATGGTCTAGCAATGAATAGAGTGATCACATAAAGAAAACATAATAATATACAGTATAAAAATGAAGAGAGACAATCAAGACTTTTAAGTCAATTAATACAAACAGAGCTCTAGTCTCACTTTCGATTTGTAATCTAAATTTGTTATCATTCATTCTCAAACTACCCATTATTTAATCTTGTACAACTCTTATTTTTACCATAAAAAATATCATGCTGATTCGGAAAATGTAGAGTTTCTAGGTAAACTGTCTAAAACTTCGTAATCCATTGTCCATTTTAAGTTGTTGTAATCCACACTTTACTGTCAACTTTAAATATCCTCAACTGAGAGTATAATCCCAGGGTAACACCACAGCCAGGCTGGGTGATGCCTGGGCTGGAAGTCTCGTAGATCACTTGATAAGTAACCCATAATAAGTTTTTGTGTAAATGCTCCAACTCACCAAGGCAATTAGGAAAACCGGTGACATTTCAATTTTAAATTGAGTAAATTTTAGTGATGTATTTAATTTCTAACTTATAAATATTATAATTAAAATATTCAATCACATTAACCCATTTGTGCCCACTGTCGACATTTGTCTACGCTGTATTTTAATTTATGAAAGTCCATGGAATTTTAGGTTTTTCATGATTAAAATTGGCATTGTGGAGTGAAAATATAATTATCTTTCATATTTCAAGGCCGTAGTGGCACACACACAGTAAACAGAAGTAAAAAATAGCAAAATCAGTGTTGACCAAAGTGCAACTCTCAAAGAATCAACCGATCCCGTCAACTTCCACGCAAGCCTGCCACCGTTTATTTAACGTGGGCCCTCCCACCAACTTTACCACAGATCGGCTAACCCTTTAAGAGTTGCACCACCAGGTCAGGGTTTGGTCGTGAGTGGATTCGAACCCGCACCGACGCAGACATCCTGGCCAAGGATGCCTTCGCCTTAGCCATCTGAGCTATCACGACTGGCAGCCCAGACATGAGAATTTGGGTTTTGAATGGTGCGCGCCCCTAGCGGGAAAAACCGTAGGCCTTTGGTGTGCGAGTTCGCTACAAGAGCACAGCACTAAGCTACTGCACCCAATTCACAAGAAACAATTTGGGCATAAATGGGTTAAAATACAGTTTGGCTGATAATATATAGTTAAATCCTGATGAAAGGAATATGTACAACCTAAATATTTTTTCAATACGTAATAAATAGACCGATTGCCCATCTAGGAAACTCTGCCTCCAACCCTGTCAAGACAGTTCAGTCAATTGGATGGGACACCTGTAACACTATGGTAGTCCTGGCCAATCCGGGACATATATGGCAAGCGTATTATCAGTTATCTGAGTCACTCTTCAGACCCTTTGATTGAGTTATAAGTTTTATTTTTAAGATTACATGGTACTTTATTTTATGTTTATTTTCACCATTTTGCATTTTGCTGCAAACTCCACCACTGAGTGGGAGTGAGTTCTGTAAATTCACTTTACTCTCTGCCAGTTTTAGCGAATTTCCCTATAGGGAATACGCTATTACGGTAGTAGCCATGGTAAGACCTAAGCCCGGGACCACTTTACTTTTTCATTTTGAGGTCCCCAGAAGCCAAAAACACCATTCGTTCATTTTCATATATATGTATATATATATCTATCTATCTATCTATCTATCTATCTATCTATCTATGTGTCCGTGGTACCGATAAATTTTAAAGGGGACCTCCGATTTTGATGAAATTTGGTATGGAGGTGTAAGACTAGGTCTATTTTCATGAGTTCGCGAACCAGCATTGTCGGGTTATGGGAACAGGGTTTTATGGGGTTTCAAAGGGGTCAAAAATGGGTTTTTGGCATTTTTCGACCTTAATTTTTAAAATTCATCAATTTTAACTGAAACCATTTAAAAGAGCTTAAAAAAACAAACAATTTGGTATTTTGAATTTTTATCATAGCATAACTGGTTACGGGGCAAATCCAAAAATGTGTTTTCCATGTTATTCTTATGGGAAATCAAGAAAACCCTATATCTTGTTTATTTATTGACATAACTTAATCAAATTTGGTATGAACATTATCTATATAAGGTTTAACTTATACTTGCTTACAAAACCCATATGGCGGCAAACCTACATACTCACCCCCATGGGGTTTATGGGGAAAATAAAAAATTGCCAGACCTTGATACAATTTTGTGTTTACATTCACCAATTATTGATTAACTTAGATTTTCTAACAACACCCAATGGCAAAAACCTACATACTCGATCCTATGGTGTTTTTTATGGGGAAAGTAAGTAATCTGAAATTTCATTGGAAATTCGCTGAGTATGCAGGTCTGCTGCGACGGGGGTATTTTCTATTACTCTTTATTTCTGAATGACATGTTTTATAGTGAGATATCTTCAATTGTGACTATATTTTTTGGGTCTCACTCACCTATTTAGATTGTCGTCAGCTTTGGACTTGTCAGGTACATAAACACAACACACAAACACGACATACAAAAACAATTATTGTCCCAAAGTTAACGAAAACACTGACGTTTCGCGGGATCAAAACTATAATTAAAAACGTCCCGCTTCTTCAGGGTAAACTTAAAATTTTACTTTTCTTCCACATGCGGGCTGACCGCCAAACCACGACTGGCACAGGAAACAACCCTACAGGAAGAGGTCACCCCGTGTCAGTTGTGGTTCGGCGGTCATCCCGCATGAAGAAGAAAAGTAAAATTTCACGTTTACCTTGAAGAAACGTTTTCAATTATAGTTTCGGTTCCGCGCAACGTCAGTGTTTTTCGTTAACTTTGGGACGATAATTGTTTTCGTGTGTCGTGTTTGTGTGTTGTGTTTATGTACCTGAAAAGTCCCAAGCTGGCGACAATCTAAATAGGTGAGTGAGACCCAAAAAATATAGTCACAACTTTTACTCTTTATTGATGAATGGAATAACTAAGTTTTAGCATGTGGCAACATACATTTAATCTATTGTAGCAGCAAATGTTCTAATACTTTACATTCCATTAGACTTAAATTCTTATCTGTTAGCTTTGCACCCAGTATTATCTTTAGGGAAAGATACACTAGTCATACAAAATATCTTGAGCTCCAACTAATATCACCACAGGAGGAAGATTGCCGTGATTGGCCCATGATAATGCTCTTGATTCGACTGAACGAAATAATCTGTGATATTAACTAACACAATCACACTGTATAATCCAGTTCTGTTATGTGCTGATCTAAAAACATCACCCCAATAAATTACAAAGATTACTTGGTTTTTAATTAATATAAAACAAAATAATGCTATAAAAAATATTGTAATACACTAATAATATTGTAGTGCTGATTTTGATATTCATTAATAACCAAAAACAAACATATCATGAAAAAATAATGTTTTTAGAATAAGAATATGTCAACGCTTGCTATCTACTGTATTAATAAAAAATAATAAAAAAACATGATCCATTAAATTGTAAACTTTTCAAGAGCATTCTCCTCACCCTGTTCCTGTACTTGACAGCTGGGATGATAATATTGGGTTTGCTACAAAATCTCAAGTAACTGTAAACAGTTTTCACATCATATTTAAAAGGCGGCCTTTTACAGTACTAGATTCAGTACTATTATCTTATACTGTATGTGCAAAAATTGTGATTCCACTCCAATCATTCTCTCAACAACTTCTAGAATGTTTTCAGGGGTCAAAGTATTTAATGCCAAGGAATCTGGAATAAGTGTACCTAACTATGATAAAAAATCTTTGACGATAAATTGTTTCTTCAGTTTAGTAGTTGAAATAATTGTAGGTATTATTTTGTTGATTATTATGTTTTTGTTTGTTCATATTTTAACATGTGTAGATAGCAACTGGCTAATACGAATTCCTATATTATGTATATTATATTCTATTTTATTATTATTATAATTTTTTTGTTGGCTCTTTGTGAGTTTGAGGTTTACAATGAGGTACTTGTCAGCATTTGGTAGAACATTTTGAATTGAGTATTTTTATGGGTTTTAATAAACGAATCTGCTATTTTTCACATAATGACACTTAAAACTTTCTGTTACTTTCTCAATAAAATTTTGGAGATGGAATCTTAGTTTAAACTATTCAAGAGCATTCTCCAACTTAAACTTGAGTGGATGGCTTAAAATTGGTGTTAAATCAAATTAAGGTACTGCTTGGAGGTAAGGTACTCAACAAATTACTTTGATTGACTCCTGTAAAACATTTAAGATAAATTTCAATTTCTTGGTTACATAGGTTTAATTTAGTTGATGGTCTGTTTTTGGTGTTTCTAACAAGCTAAATGTGATCACAGCAGTTTGACTGAAAATGTTCCCCAAGGTTCACTACACGGTATGCACTTATTCACTTTAGCACTGATAATGTTTTAAACTCTATTGTAATGTTAGAAACCAAATGTCATTCCAATAACAAATTTTAGTTTAAAATAACAAATTTTAGTTTCAAGCTCTAAAAGTTTTACATTTAGTGCCAAGTCTTCAATCTTACCTTTATTGATTACTACATTCTATATAATTTATATGTTAATTTGTATTTATGTCATCAAACAGTATTTATTAACAAATTTATGTACCAGTTGCCGTCTACTTTTATAATGGGATACACTGTTTACCTCTGTATATTAAGTGTAACTATTTGTAATATAATATAAAATACCTTAGTCATTATTGTACAGACACATTTTAAAACACTAAATTTTGGAAATTGTTAATGTTCCTATATATGTTTATTAAAATTTTTCACAAGTGATTGCTGTTTTATTTACTTGAAACTCTCTGTAATCCTGAATTTGATAATTTTATGTACAACTGTTGCATTAGGCACCAATACTACAGTTATAAAGAGGTAGATTTTAAACAAAACTCAAACCTGTTACACTATGAGCTATTAAGTGTTGGAGTGCCACCATGTTGGATTTATTTCCCATAAGAGCAATGCTAAACTTGTCCCCGGCATGTGTCATATAATTTCTTTATTTTTTGTCCGATTGGTTCAGAATAAATAGCGTTTGAATCACAATTAAATTCCCCGTTTTTTTTGCAAGATCGATTCTTTGTAAATAATTTATAAAATTCTGTAGAAAATGTTTTAAAAGTAGTAAAAAACTTGCTTAGTTATTTCAAATTAGTTAAAAACACTAATTTTTATAAAAAATTCCTCTTGCAAACCAAATCCGCCTTGATGAACCCTTTATTTAGAGCTATAAACCATTATTTTCTGATAATAAATAAAAGAGTTATTTGACATCCCGTTCATTGTTCTTATGGAAGAAAGGCGGAATTTGGATTGACTCCAATGCCCTCTTAAAGATATAGGGGTCATATTAAAAAACATGTTCTAGACCAATGTGAGGGAGGCATTTGACAAAAGTAGTGTTATAATAGAAATTACGAGGGCCAGATTTACGTATGGGCTAAAAGAGCTACAGCCCAGGGCGGCAAATTATTGGGAGGGATGGTAAAAAATATGTGAAGTAATAAGCAGATACTGAACAAATATTTTATCAAAGCAGTACCTTAATTTTTCCAGCCTTCATTGCATTGTAACATGCCCTTTAATACACTGTATAACATGCAAAATATAGGTGAAGATAAATAATAAACAGTAATAGTTTGAAAATACCCCCCGTCGCAGCAGACCTGCATACTCAGCGAATTTCCAAATTAGTAATATTAATTTTGGCCAGATAAACCTGTTAACCAAATATCATCACATGCACATAAATAGAAAAATAAATGTCTATTTTCCTTATGATAAATATAGGGAAAGAGTATGCAGATATGCTGCCATGGGGAACACTAAAAGTAAGTTTTTAACATTAAAAAAATATTTCGACCATATGAAAAAATATACTAATATCTGTCCATTGCTAAAGGAGTTTACCTATTCTCCATATGATTAACATGGGAAAAGAGTATGCAGGTTTGCAGACATGATAAGCTCAAAAACCAAGATATTTTATCATAAATGGATGGATCTCAACCAAATGAAGCTGAATATCAAGTTTCATCCAAAAATATTGGTTAAAAAGTGAAATATTAACACATCCTTATTCTCCATAAGATTTTAACATTGGAGCCCCAAAATACAATGTACTATCTTTAGACTTTATAATATCTCGGTAACCGATGGAGATAGAGCAAAGCTTTAAAATACTAAATTGTGTGTTTTTTGAGCTAAATCCAATGGTCAAAATAAAAATTAAAAATTTTTTAAAATTACATATGAAAAATGCAAAAAACTTATTTTTGGGGTACAAAACCCCCCAAAACTACCCCTTCCGGTAGGTCAATATGTCTGGTTTACGAACTCATCCGAATATAAATGTAGAATTACACATATCTACCAAATTTGATGTCGATCGGACCGTTTTTACGAGAGTTATAGCGTCTAGGGACACATACATACATATATATTTATATATATATATATATATATATATATATATATATATATATATATAAATTTTAATGACTATTATTTTTGGTCTCTGGGCACCTAAAAACGGAAAAGTAACATGGTCCCGGCACAGATAAAGCATAGCATCTTTTGTATTGTCTTTGGTCCCGGGCTTAGGTCTTGCCATGAGACCTACGGTCATAGCTTATTCCCTATGGGAAATTCGCTAAAAGGACAGGGCTTTGGTTGCACTGTGATCACTTAGCCGCAAACGTACACGCACCACCCTGTACTGGGACAAGGGAAAGAACAGCCACACGTAAGAAAGTATCATGGAAGTGGCTAAATGGCTCTACCCAAAAAGGAAAATGTTTTACAAACAGACTTGTATTCTTAGAGATTTTGGCGAACGTATTTTCCCTGATGTAGTAAATTTCTCTCTGTGCCAAAAAAATATTGCTTTTAGTCCTATACTTTAAGTTGACATATTAATTTTAAAATACCATATTGCGAATTCTCTGTACCTCAAAAAAATTTTACTTCATATGCTTCAACCCCAAAATCACTAGTCTAGAATTAATTGCAAATTTAATCACCCCTCTTGTAAAAACACAGCTAAAAACTTCTTTACAAAACTTTCATACTTATAAAGCCATACAAACTCTCCGAGGATTTCAAAGTGAATTAGCGGAACAGTAATGTTGTTTATGTGTTGTGTACTGTATTGTGTGTTACTGCCTCGCCCGTCGCAGCGCCGCGCCGCGCCGGTGTTGAACTGTTGCGCCCGCCAGTCCACAGACAGCGCTGGTGTGCTCCTGTCACTGTCGTCAGTGTTGCCACTGTCAGTACTCAGTAGTGGAGCGGCGCTGTCTACGGCACCATCCTCACCGTCGCGGCGCGCGGCACTTCAGTGTTGTACGTCTTTGTTATCACAGTTTCGTGTGTGCTCGTCTCGGAACACTGCGGTTTCGTGATTTAGACTAGGTGAGATTTATTAAAAAAATATTCTTACATATTTTATCACTAGGTACATCGCAAGTTTACAGTTTTTGTGTTTCAATAATTTGTACATTTTTATTTCTACCAGTCTTTTTTATTTTTACCATTCTGGATTAACCTAGACGGATCAATTGGTTGGAGTACGTAGCCTGCACCTAGGGGTTACCGGCAACACCAACATGCGTCTAGGGCGTAGTGTTAATAATCGAGCAGGCCTACCTCAGCGAGGTGGAGTGTAACACAAAAATAGAGTGTAAATGATAGGTCTAAAATTTATCATAAACGAAACACATCATTGTATCAAAACTATGTAGCGTATTATCAATTTTCGAAATATGAATATGCGAAGTAGGTAGACCTACTGATTTCATATTTCACTTACAACAAATTTTAGTATTCTGAATGCGTATAGGTAGTTAAAAATTTTATATCTGCAATAAGTAAATACCTGCGGTTAATTTTATGTGTGGTAAAATATCAAGCCAAGATTTTATTACTATTGCCACTGACGATTTAAAACCACAATAACATTTCAGCCACAATTTAATCATACTGTATATCCTAGTGTATTGTAGTTAAACTCTCCCATCATGCTTAACACATTTTTAAGACATTGCAGAAAATTAATAATACGTTACTTGGTTTAAATCTGGAAAATATGGTGCCTTTAATAAGTCTCCGTATACCACCCTAAACTTATTTGTTATAGAATTAATTTTTTGGTCATGAACGTGATCTCAGTTCTCTCCGTTTCTGATTCGGTGAATGTTTTCATTTAAGTTTGTGCATTCGCAGAGAAATACGTATTTACCAATGAATTTTTTAAATTGCCTATAAAAAGTGCAAATTTTAAGATGTATAATAATTTCTCAAAGGTCATGCCTAAAAAGCGCACTCTGTCGTAATGGTTGAAAGTAAAGATAATTTCCAAGCAGTTTTGAATATAAATATTCCGAGAGAACAAATTTAAGGGCATTTGGTTCTTACATCGATTACAACTAAAAGTGGTTGAATGGCTCAAATTTTGTTACGATTTGAACAAAAAATTCTTACAATATTATACGTTTGCCACCAGACAATAACATGGACATTGTCCGATAGTCAGTCAGCCTTTAAGTATAGATTTTGACTTGTTTCAGTTAATCAAACATAGTAGTAATACAGTAGGCCCCTAATAATAGGCCTAAACAAGTAGGCCTAAGCCTAATTGATGGTATTTTTATTTTTTCATTTTAACAAAATGTCCTACAAATTGATTTAATGAAACAGACAGACAATAAACACAAATAATGTTTGCTCTGCCAGAAGACTGTATTACTGTAGTATTCTCAATTTGACGGAAGACCAAAATATAGGAGTAGATAGTGCTACGGTATCTAGTGCTTGACTCGTTATCACGAGCCTGCATCCTGCATCGGAGATGCTGAATAAACTGACACATCGTCATCCACAACTACTGCATCTACTATACTGTCTCACGGAGTGGCAGTGTTGGGGTGGCCGACATAAAATACAACACCAACCACCAATCGATAAACAATTTATGTCTTTTGATTCATCACTGATGTGTCCGCCATATTTATAATATAGTCCTACTTTATTAATTTTTTCATTAATGAGTGCATGTAATTCATCAACCTTTTTTATTTTCTCTCTAAGCCTATACATTATACAATACCTACTAAAATGAAATTTAAGTTTTTTTTTATAGTATTAATTTTAGAATTTGAATTGTTAATCCAAACATATTTTATACATCACAAGAATTAAAACAAAAGTTTTTGGAATGATTTTGGACCTCAATTTTCTAAATTCAACAGTTTTAACTAAAACCATTTAAAAGAGCTTCAACCATTTAAAACAAACAATTTAGTATTTTGGATGTTTAACCTGGCTTAACAGATTACGGAAAAATCCAAAAATATGTTTTCCATGTTATTCTTATGGGGAATCAACAAATCCCTCTATCTCAATTATTTATTGACATAACATGATAAATTTTTTTGTACATTCAATAGGTAGAGTGTAACTTATATTTGCTTACAGCACCCTCATAGCGGCAAACCTACATACTCACTCCCAGGGGGTTTATGGGGAGAATAAAAAATACCAGAATTTGATACTATTTACCATGTACCTGTAACGGGCCTTCATCCTCATTAATATATGGGGAAAATGAAAAATAGCAAATTCCATTGGAAATTCGCTGAGTACGAAGGTCTTCTGCGACGGGGGTATTATATTTATCATTACGAAACAAAAAGAAATACGGAATTTGTTTGCATTAATTTTTTTTTTAGTTAATAGTTTGTTACATGCTATGTAAAACACTTCCAAAAATGTAAAAGTTTTAAAATTTAATTTTTAAAGGTGGACTTGTGACATATCTTTGTAAAACTTAGCTTATTTTAGCGAATTTCCCATAGGGAATAAGCTATTACCGTAGGTCTCATGGTAAGACCTAAGCCCGGGACCATGTTACTTTTTCGTTTTAAGGTGCCCAGAGACCAAAAATAATAGTCATTAAAATTTTTATATATATATATATGTATATATATATATATATATATATATATATATATATATATATATATATATATATATATATATGTGTCCCTAGACACGATAACTCTCGTAAAAATGGTCCGATCGACACCAAATTTGGTAGAGATGTGTAATCCTACGTTTATTCGGATGAGTTCGAAAACCAGACATATCGACCTACCGGAAGGGGTAGTTTTGGGGGGTTTTGTACCCCAAAAATGGGTTTTTTGCATTTTTCATATGTAAATTTAAAAAATTTTAAACTTTTATCTTGACCATTGGATTTAGCTCAAAAAAACACACAATTTAGTATTTTGAAGCTTTGTTCTATCTCTATTGGTTACCGAGATATTACAAAGTCTAAAGACAGTACATTGTCTTTTGGGGCTCCAATGTTAATCTTATGGAGGATAATGATGTGTTAATATTTCACTTATTAACCAATATTTTTTGATGAAACTTGGTATTTAGCTTCATTTTGTTGAGATTTATCCATTTAAGGTAAAAAAAACTCGGTTTTTTTACTTATCATGGCAGCAAACCTGCATACTCTTTTCCCATGTTAATCTTATAGAAAATAGGCAAACTCTTTTATTTATGGACAGATATTGATGAAACTTACTATATGGCTTTATATGGTCGAAATAAATTTTTTCTATGCTAAAAACCTACTTTTAGTGTCCCCCATGGCAGCATACCTGCATACTCTTTCCCTATAATTATCTTAAGGAGAATAGACATTAATTTATTTCCCTATTTATGAGCACGTGATGAAATTGTGTTTACATGTTTAGCTGGTCAAAATTAATATTACTAATCTGGAAATTCGCTGAGTACGCAGGTCTGCTGCGACGGGGGGTATTATATAAGTATTTTCAATCTATCAGTCAATTATGACAAATAATAAAATAATTACAAGGTATTCTTAAAATTAAATTTTTTACCACAAAATTGACCGTCATTTTGAAACCGACACAGATAACAAAATTCTGTTTTCAACAAAATGTTTTCTATGGACTTTTCAAATAATATGACAAGTTTGTAATTGAAATTTCCAAGATTCGATCCTGTGACCCCTAGATTTTAGAACAACTTGTTATTATGAAACACTGAGAATATTTTTTAAACATTATTCCTCGTATCTTATGAATTGGAAATATTTTTAATTCAATATTGCAAGACAAACTGTTTAACTCCAATCAATTTGAGACAACTACGGTATACATTTTCAACCTTTGATGATAAAAATTAATTTTTACGCAATCCACTGAATCACAGATTATAGTACCTACCAGGTTAAATTAGCCTGGTTTTAATTCACTTTTCATGTATGGTAATAAAGCTATTAAATTTCCACCAACAACCAACTATACCTCTTCACAGATAACAGCTGTTTCATAAAGACTGCTTAACATTAATGTTCCTTTATTTGTGTATAGGCCTACCTTTCGTTGTTTCGTTATAAAAATTGCAACCCATAAGACCAATGTTAAAAATTACGATTTTTAAACTTAAATTTATACCAAATTCGATTTTTCTTTGATTGAGGCTGTTTCTAAACTTTTTTGGACCAAAACACTTAAATGCAAAGTTTAAGCAAAATCTACCCGCTAGATTTCGAGATCGTGGAACACACATCCCTGCAGACAGTGCTCGCATTATAGTATAGTTTAATTACCCTTTATGAATACAGAAATGGCACCTGTAAGAATTATTTCTTTTCATAATTTATCCAAATCAATGTGGTCATCTAACCATAAATTTCATTTGCAGCAGCGCCCGCTGACAAACAATAACCAGCTCGTCGGTAATCAGTGTAACAGGAATCCCAGCCCTGTCAGAATGTCTGTATCACACTTTTTCACCCCCCTCCCTCGGTGAGGAGGGTGGATGTTTTGTAACTGCGATGATTTTGATAATGAAGCAGTGTATCCAGACACCGCGCCTGTCTCGTCGCCCGTCACTGCCGCAGCCGCTAATGCTGCTGTATTGTGGGACCCTGCCAGGTTTGCGGGTTGTCCACTCATTTCACAAACACCTCTTTATAAATATTTAAATTTACTAAATTTATGGGGAATGTTTTTAATCCTTTTTACTCTAATCCTGTCGCCATTGCAATAAAATTATTAATGGAAATTAACTTTAAAGAGGAAAATTCGGAACTTCATGAAGTCTATGGCCTTGTGAATTTGAAACTAAAATAAGCTTGAGTTCATCTAATTGACATACAAATGTTTTGCAGTTCGTGTACAATGACTAACGTTGTTAACAACAGTGAACTCTGTGGAGAAAATTTGATTTGTTTTAAGATAACGCAGTGAGAGAAGATATCGCCGTACTGAAGTCTTAAAAATATTGATTTCTTGATCCAGTTGTTGATCTCATGTTTGATATTCAATTCATATCGAATTCTTGGTTCTTGGCCTTATGTTTGCATTAGGTCTACATCATTGTATTACAGGAACTGCCTCACAAACATTACCGACTTGGACACTATGATAAAAAGCGTGCGTGCTGCGTAGCACGCGCTTCGCGCCTACAAGTAGCAACTCTAAAATTGCGAAACTGAAAAAGTGGGGGTTGTATGAAATAGTAGTTTATTTTTTTTTTTTTAATCTCAATTCAACTCATATTCTCGTATTGCGTAGCGCTGCTTACAAACTTGGAAGGCATTACAATACTGAGATGTTCAAGGTTCTCTTTGTCTCTTTGATGCTTTATAATTTCTGTGGGGTACCTACATCTTATGTCACTTTTAACATTGTTCTGAAAATAGACAGTTGTTAAACGCACCAATGCCGTCAAACCCGGAACCCTTACAAAAACCGCGTGCGTGTCTGTTTGGATTATGGCGGGGCTTCCGTCGGCTTACAAAGATTCTCGCCTACTAAGTTGACGTACATTTTAATCCTTCGGCCTTCGTATTTGGTGTATATTCACAATATCATCTTATAAAATTTCCAAATAAATAGTACATTTTTCCTAGGTTTATTTTGATAGATTATTAAAAATTAAAATATCGCTTTATGGACATAGTTTTGTTCGGCCTGCACGGTTGCGTTGCTCGGTATACCTATACCCAGGCGTACACTGTACACACCTACGCTGCTGCTAATACACGGAATGCTGACCACCACCCGAGGCTAGGTCTCGCTTCGCTCTGTCAATTACGGTTTTACGTCTAAACTTTACAGCCTTGTCGTATAATTTACGTCGTGTTCCCTGACCTCGGCAATTGGCTCGGTCTCGGTACTTCGTCTAGACCTTGTGCGTGGGACGGCGATGGTCAAAGGTGCGAGAATCTGCCGCTAGAGAGCAGAGCATCATCTCGGCAAATGCCGCGAGAGTCGATATAAAGGTACAGATTGTTGAAGTTACTGCAAACATGTTATACGAAACTTGGCATTATTAAATTAACATTTAATTTTAGAATAAGTTATTAGCGTAGGCAAACCTTTTATCGACATAATCAAAGAAATTCTTTTGGAATCGGTTTGAATATAGGCCCTAGTTGAAAACAATTTTCAGAAGACCAACTTAAAAAAATACGCATGTGCATACTACCGTTATCATACAAGAAAATTGGCTTGTTTGAGATGGTAGAAGTTGGAAATTAATTAGAGTGGGCCATCTAGCCACCCCCGCCATCAGTGCAAGTGGTGAGTGCGGCTCTCAGCATGATGAATGGTGCTGGGTACAGAGGAGGGAGGAGGGTTGATTGGCGGGAGAGGGTGGGAGGAGGGGGAGGGATGGCAGGGAGGGAGGCTGTGTCGCCGTGTGATGAAGTGTTGTATAATTAGATTACTATCGCAGCTAAACAACCTCGAGAAGCCTGTTACCCTCTCTTCATAACACTGTGTGCTTGATTTTCCATCTATAAACTTCTTTAAATGAAGGTGTCCACCCTATCTAAACTGATTCACAGACAGTTTATATAAATGTCTCAGAACAATGTATTTTGTTCATTAAAAATACCTACCATATGTGGAGTTTTAATCCAACACAAAAGAAGAAATAGTACTTTTAATGCAACTCAATACAATTCCGAACACATTTATTTTCATATACACTCAGGACTGCGGAGAAGTAGTTTTCCCCAGTCCTGATATACACTCGACTTCGTCTTTATAATAATTTAAACAATTCGACAATTCAAAAACATCAGCATTGGCTGATTTAAGCCTCAGATAAGGCAGACACGAGATGTTATATTTAAGTAATGAACAACGAAGCGCTTATACTGCAATCTTTGTGACGATGACGTGTAACACATAACAATACTTCCTTGATAACGATGCACCATCGTCACTGATTATATTGACTTTCACTGTAGGCTATGTGATGACACTAACACTTCCATAACCTGTAGGAGAAATCTTTCAACAAATTTACTGTTTTCATTAATCGCTTTTGAAGCAGAAGACGGATGACTCGATGAGTGGCCCTGCGCTCTTCTCCGTTGAGCCACGCCCGCGCCGTCGACGACGCCGACACCTTAGAAAGCTTGTCGACAAGTTTTTAGCGAATTTCCCTATAGGGAATACGCTATTACGGTAGTAGCCATGGTAAGACCTAAGCCCGGGACCATGTTACTTTTTCATTTTGAGGTCCCCAGAAGCCAAAAACACCGTTCGTTCATTTTCATATATATGTATATATATATCTATATATCTATATATCTATATATCTATATATCTATGTGTCCGTGGTACTGATAACTTTTGAAGGGGACCTCCGATTTTGATAAAATTTGGCATGAAGGTGTAAGACCAGGTCTATTTTCATGAGTTCGCGAACCAGCATGATCGGGTTATGGGAACGGGGTTTTATGGGGTTTCAAAGGGGTCAAAAATGGGTTTTCGGCATTTTTGGACCTTAATTTTTAAAATTCAACAATTTTAACTAAAACCATTTAAAAGAGCTTAAAAAAACAAACAATTTTGTATTTTGAATTTTTAACTTGGCTTTACAGGTTACGGAGAAAAGCCAAAAATAGGTTTTCCATGTTAATCTTATGGGAAATCAATAAAACCCAGTATCTCGCACATTTATTGGAATAACTTGATAAAATTTGGTATGTACATTCACTTGGGAGGGTTTAACTGATATTTTCTTACAACACCCATATGGCGGCAAACCTAGGTACTCACCCCTATGGGGTTTATGGGGAAAATGAAAAGAACACCATAACTTGATAATATTTGGTATGTACATTCACTAAGTATAGTTTAACTGATATTTGCTTACAACACCCATATGGCGGCAAACCTACATACTCTCCCCCATGGGGTTTATGGGGAAAATTAAAAAGTGCCGAATATTGATACAGTTTGATATTTACCTTATGTGGCTACAGTAGACTCCCTCTTAATCGGCCACCTTTTAACCGGTCTCCGCTTTAACCGGCCTACCCTGACACAAAATAACATCTTTTTAACCGGCCATTTTTTATCTCAACATCGCTTTAACCGGCCGCGTTTCGCCGGAAACAAAGTTTTCTTATCTAATGTATCCAATTCAACTTTATTTCATATTGACGTTTTCAAACCAATTAAACTATAACGTCCTGGACGGAAGTGACTGCCACCGGAAGTCAATGCATTAGGACCTACTATCCAGTAGACCACAATAAAGAAACTAATTATTATAAGTGTAGGTTTGTTGTGGATTTCATGGGTGGTGGATATTAGCTATAAATCATATACAATAATGTATTTAAGGTTGTTTTTCAAGTAATAATTATATTTAGGTCATATAAAACTGTGGGATGGCGTTCTTAAATGAACATCGGTTTAACCGGCCAGTTCATTATCCGGTCGCGGCCTGGTCCCGAGGTGGCCGGTTAAGATTGAGTCTACTGTATTACAATTCCTAACAAAACTAACATTTTCTAACAACATACCATATCACCAAACCTACATACTCATTTATATGGTGTTAATCGGGAAAATACAAAATCTCAAGATTCTTTGGAAATTCGCTGAGTACGCAGGTCTGCTGCGACGGGGGTATTTATGTTTAATGTTTTACAATATGTATAAGTACATAAGACTTTCAATTACCATCCTGGTAACAGAACCAAATAAATTTCGTCACTATTGAAGTAAGTAGTTTTATACTACTTTAATTCATGTAAACCAGTAATCTTAAAAAACAATACTGATTTAAAATGGCCATTTGTTATTAACATTAGTAAATTAATTTTCAACTAAATAGTTAATTGTAGTATTTTAAAAGGGACTGTGATATGATATGAATCACTTTAGCAGAAGCTATCACCATTGATTTTCAAATAATGTGCAAAGTATGTCGGGTGTAAAATTAATTTACCAGATGCTAGATAAGCGAAGTGCAGTCTTCTAGATTGTGAAGATACTCCAGATTGTGAGTAGGCCTACTTGGTGTGTAATTTGTCGTGATTTTAAGGAAACATTTCTTAAAAATTGCTATTACAAAGCTAATGATACATGAATCCCGGAATTGTTAATCAATCCCGAAATCCTGTCACCGAAATTTCAGCCCGGGATTGACATCCCATCCCTTGACAGGACTGATCGTCGTGTGTAACGTAAACACAGAATCTGGTTAGCGCCTTCAAACTGCCAGAGCTCATCAGGGCTCTTCTTTATTCTCGAGGACAGAGGTAGAGAATTTGTAAATTGGTCACTCTACAGTAGAAATCATGCTGTTTAGCAGTTATTTTGTCAGCTCAGTCCATGCTGTCATGAAAACTGATGTTATCTTGTAAAAAAATTTTACTAGCCGGGTTAACAGGTCAGCTAGCTGATGTATAGTTGTTATGATTGTATTTTGAAATGTATCGCGTTACGTGATCGTATAAGTTACGAGTAGATTCACACTGTAGAGGTGATCAGATCATTGTACACAATATACACGGGTACTGGTTACGACTGAAGGAGGACACGTGCCTACCGCCTACCCATGTATACACAACCATCCAACCTCGCCGTAATCTGTGTTCAGGTTCACTGACTATCGTCGTATCCCATAGAACAAACAACCTATTTTATCTTTATTTAAATTTTTAGATACGTGTGGTTTTGTTTGGTAATAACATGGACAATGGTGCAACAAGATTATGTTATTGAACTCCCAAACCTCTGGTGCCAAAGAGATTTCTTTCAACAAACATCCAAAGTAATAAGAAAAGGCTTGGAAATAAATCTACATAAAAAACTATGATTAATATTCCAAAGCTACACGTGCACTACGGCGGCACGCACGGATGGGCGGTACGGCACGCACCGCACTTTTTTTTAGAGAGGTGCGCTTACTATTGGACATCCGACGTTCCCGACATTCATACCTTCCGTCAAAAGAGATCAGTAATTGAGGAGAGTCGGCTAAATAACACTTGGCTAAGGAATTATTTTTTTAAATGAAAGTAAGATAAAATCTAAATGTCTATAATTATATTATTTTCAGATATTTTTGTACTGGGAATGTCTCATAATGTTCAACTTGTACTTACACATTACAACTATCGATTTTAATATACATATCGTTGTAGAATTTAGAACGACGGAAATGCCGTGCCGCCCGTATCAGAGGGT
The DNA here is from genome assembly GCA_030545055.2 of Neoaliturus tenellus. Classification (NCBI taxonomy): domain Eukaryota; kingdom Metazoa; phylum Arthropoda; class Insecta; order Hemiptera; family Cicadellidae; genus Neoaliturus; species Neoaliturus tenellus. Next base: position 127,544,610 of record CM061533.1, read on the forward strand.
GCGCTCACTATGCCGGCACGGCAGCTCGGAAATGTCCTGAGATGCCTTCTTCCGAATCTTTTGCAAAACGGCGGAAGGAGCGGATCGTCCGGGAGTGTCCGTTCCTTGCCGTACCGACACTATATATTTATAATGCGCGCACTCTTATGAGATTCATTGTTAAAGATCTTCGAAAATTGCCGTACCGCCCAACCGCCCGTCCGTGCCGTGCCGCCGTAGTGCGCAATTAGCTTAAGAGATGAATTTTTATTTGAAATGAATTTAAAAGGTAAGCGTTAAAACCCCTTTCAGTTTAAACAAATAAAAAGTTTAATTTAAATGTACAGTAAACAGTCACATCGCCCATTTTAACCAGGTTGGGTGATATAATCTCTCCAAAGATGACACGCCACTGTCACCCTTATAATCCCTCGGCTCCTTCACCGGGGCCGTATTGGGGTCTTCAGAGCAGCCTACAATAAGGAGTTGTTGTCTGACCTAGAATAGACTCATTAAATGTTATGTAGACTGTTTAATTTAGTGGTTATCAATACAGTTTACAATATTGAATTTTAAATTACAGTATGAAAATATTTAAAAAAATTTAAAGTGTAACTCATTTGTTAAAATTTTTCCAGATGAACTGTGATGTACACACAGGTAGGTCTAATGTTAAAAAAAAAAATTAATTAATAAATGCAATAACCAACCGGAAGCGACTTTGTCAAATATTTTAATTGGTAATATTCTTGAACAGAGTTGTTAAATTAATGAGAGGTTGTGTGTAGACCTAATAATATTATGTTAATTTATATGTATTAATAATTTTAATCCAATATTATTTCCAAACAATACAAGTGACGTTTAACTCGGTGTTTGTTGTGTGCTCGATACGCGACATTGTTGGCACGCGCCCGGCTCCACGCGCCTTGACCTCCCCTCAGTTCCTAGACCGACCAGGCACAAGGTCGCCCCAGTCGATGACTCTGGCACAGCACAACACAACACTCGGCACTCTGCAGCCGTCATCTCGCACTTCCTTGTTCTTTGTCTCCAGCTTCCGTCATTTACTGCCGAGATACTGCAATCGTTAACGCTCTTTTAACTCCGGCTTACAACTCGGTGTTTCTGGTTTCCGCCATGATTTATGCGATCGCTCCAAACTTGGCTCCGTTCCAGAGAAGTAACACAGATCTCGGTAAGGGCTGTCCCTGGCTGCACTCATCTGTGCAATCCATCTAAAAAAATCTATCTATATATTCTGAGTAGATCCATCTATAGATAACTTTTTGGATAACTACAGTTAATATATTGTATTCGATAACCTTGTGATTATAAGCTAAATGTCAATGGTCGTTTTCCTAAATAATCGCATTCTACATTTTGACTGCCATCCGAATTTAACTATCTTTTACATTTTCACAAGTTTTTACACGTAATTCTCAATTGGGTGTCTTTAAGTCTCTGTAGACCTATAGGTTTTAATTTTTTTTTTTTTACTGAGTGTAAGTAATTCTCTACGATAAGTCGTGAATATGGGGGTAGGTTTCCGTCGGTCTGTTACAGAGATTTAAATGTTACATGCTTTCATAATATGTGCTTTTATATGTTACCTGGTTTATGTTGATAAACAATTCCGAAGGGCTTCAACTAGATTGTACATGCATTGTTTTCCGTGGATGAGTGGTGGAGGGGGGGCTTGTTGTTACGGTATGTCAGTGGTGAACTTTATGCGGATTTATGGTGTGCTTGACTGGTGCCAGATTGTCGCGTGGCATTATGTCGTACATCAAGAAATGTCACTAGCTGTCGCCACCCTGCGCCCTCGTCCTCGCCCCCCAGACATACCGTCTGTCTACTACATTCTATTAGAAACTTAAAAAAATGGATCATTAGTAGAAGTGTACTTTTTGCAGGCATAGGCCTACTTAGTGTTATTTAATTGCAAAAGTTTCAACAGTTTCAACTAATTACGTTTTAACTTATTGGAGTTTGGCCCTGACCTATTTTTATAAAAAGTTGTTTCAGTTAATTGGTTTTTTCATTTTTAATTATTGAAAATACGTATGAAAATATTTCAACTAAAGCACTATCATAGTGCTAATAGCGTGAAGAAGAAACCGAAAATATTGCTTAAAATAGAGGTTCTTCAACATGTACTGTGTACACGTTGAAAACATAATCTTCTCTTCTAATCTGGAATGGGTGCTCCTGAAAGGGGCGTCGGGTGACGAGTTACAATGAAATGGCTTCAATAATTCAAGAACTTCCGAGGTTCACAAAGTTTCAGTTTCGTGCTCTTTTGAAGTGAACTTCTTGTTTAAACTGCGATTTATAAGTTTGGAGCACATTGTCCTACTGTCCAAGTGTTTTCCGTATTGTTTTTAGGGTATATACAATTCAAAATCTTTAAGAGACGACTTTTTCTGTAATTCGAATTTACTTGACACATTGAAAAACTTCAATAAAGGAGACGACACTATCAATTCTAATGCCACTTATTCTTATACAAAATCATTTATTTAAACTAATTTATAACTCGCTAATGGGTGAATACTGTATAAAAACTTAGAAGAAAATAAAGGCCTACTGATGGTCTGAATGTGGATGTTTAATTTCAACACACTAACCTAAAAAAATAGTGTTTTAGTTTTACTTATTGACGATGAACTGGCACTTTTGTATTGAGAAAGCTTCAACCCATAAAACAAGTGCTATGGCGACCTTGCATATCTTTGTGTCTGAGACTTCAGCTAGTCATGTCCCACATCTGAGTCAACACCAGCAGCAACAGCAACACTCAGCGGCGGCGGAAGCGTGGGGGATGACGAGCGTCAGTCGTCAGTCCTGGGGATTCAGATTCAGATACGGGTTCGAGCGGGGCCTACGAAGGCGCGAGCTGCGTTAGCTTTGAATACACAAAAACACACTAAAATAAAGAATGGGGGACTTCCCATTGATATCCACATAACGGACTGACTCATCCTCACTCACAGGCCTGACATTTGTACAAATCACGCTTCATTAAAATATATCGTGTCCCCCATGTATTGTGTACTTTTGTTATGAAATAATTATTTATGTTTGATTTGATTTGATTCTTATTTGACTACGGGCCGACTTTACTCGTAACTCGTAAATCGTGCAAGACTTTATAGTCGGCTCTAGACGCAGTTAATTTATGGTTATTATTATTATTATCTGGATTGATAATAGTTGTTGAGTAAAAAAGTAAAATCTTCATCAGAACAATTGGATAACCATAAGACTAGGTTTTACTTTGATTAATAAACTTTTGTTTTTCAGCGCTAACTTATAAGTAGATCTAAATATGCGGTTTAAATAAACTTATGATTAAAACCAACGAGTTTAAACTATATTATTATAAATGCTGCAAACATAAGGAAGTTTGTCCCCTGTTGATTGGCGCCACTTTACCCACGATTCCCGCCGTTTTTTTTATAACCAGTCCTTTTCAATCTTTCAATTATAACACTTTTCAATCTCTTTCCAATCTGTTATTTACCATTATAATCACACCTATCCGACGTTTCTATGTTAACCAGTTCTAATAACCTGTTAGCAAACCATCAAATCTAAGTGGTTTTTAAAACAACAAATAATCAGATGTTTTAGAAGTATAATCTGTGATTTTTGTTGTGAAGTTTGTTGCGACCAATCAGAATAGCTTAAACCAAGGAAACTATGGTAAAGTGTGTGGGATGGTTTCCAAAGGAAACGGCGGTAATTGTGGTTAAAATGGCGCAGTTCAATATGGGACAAAAAATTAACATATATTTATAACTCTATATTTAGTTCAACCTCGTTGATTAAAACCTTTGACTTTGACATTTGATCAATTCCATTATTGTGAAAATCAGCGAAGTAAACTGTTTTTATAGCGAGAAGATAAAACAAAAAAGCACATACGAACGTTTTGTTTATTGGAACGAGTGAATCTCAATTTGCCTAGAGGGATGATGCGCTTACACGCAAAGTGGATCAAACGGTGTATTGCTGAGTACTCGTGTTTGTGTGTGTGTGTGTGTGTGTGTGTGTGTGTGTGTGTGTGTGTGTGTGTGTGAGAGAGAGAGAGAGAGAGAGAGAGAGAGAGAGAGAGAGAGAGAGAGAGAGAGAGAGAGAGAGAGAGTGAGGCGCGGCGGCGGCGGGGCGGCGAACACAGACGTTGTATATTTAATTACTGGTGGCGGTAAACTGTTATAAGCTGCTGCCACAGCTGCCAGTCAGTACATGCGCAACTGTAACAATATTGTCTAAAGTTTGATTGGTAATCTATGTAATTATGGTTTATCAAAACTAAAATAATATAAACAATTATTGGATTAAAAATTTTGTGAGATTCTTGACGATTTCACCCACAAACGCTAATTTATAGGCTTAGACCATAGCCAAATTAAAAGACAAAACACAGCCGATTACATTTAATTTTTATTACAGTAGTTTGTGTAAAATTAAACTGAAATATCAGTTAGTTGTCTCCGCTCACTTTACCACATTTTTAGAGCCATTTCGTTTGTATGAGTGATCACACAAACGTTTTTGGTAAATCTGTGTAAAGCCATGCGTGTAGTGAGCCTTTCGGCATTTGAACCCGTGGTCTCTTGCATAGAGATCAAACTGCTAAGCGTCAGGTAGGCCCACACCGTAGATGCCCTTCAGCGCCCATTCGTCAATGCTGTACTCGGTTTTAAATATATTTAAAGTTCATTCAACCACTAATTCACTCGATCTGTCAAAAGTCCCATTCCCGATATTGACACCAGTTGACCTTATAAATTTAAACTTGACCGTTTAAAATCCGCAGCTCAGGTTCGCGACCCTGAACGCCATTACACTGTAACTTGCTGTGTAGTGACCGACGATGACGATGGGCCAGACACGAGGCTCGAGACAATGGGAGGTCCGTGAACTTGACTCTCCGGCAAATGCATTTCAAGGTAACCTGCTTAACTACAGTGTGCTTTTAACTACTTAGTGTTTAGGGCCTGTACCGTACCGTTTTGTGTATTAATATTATGTCGATTAAATATTACGCTTCCGCTAGCTATGCTATGCATGTGATTATATCGATAAAATAAGCAATTATATCTTCCCAGCAATTAATTGTAAATACAGCAGAACTTTGGTACTAATATTTTGCTGTTAAACACCAGCCTATTAAATATATTATACATATGTTGATACTGTTACATATTATTAGGTTTATTTTAGTAAAAAGTCATTAATACGGAACCGTACCCGTTTGAAAAGTCATAACCTTACCTATGGGTTTCTCAGAAAGGTTATAAAATGCGCTGTTGGCAATTTTCCCCTTTTAAAAATTGTGATGAATACAATCACCTTGAAACCGGTATTTTTATACCTACATGTACACTATACAACCATAATAATAGGGTCTAGCACTACTTACAGATATCCACAGACTTATAAGTTTGCGCACATCTTGATAACTCATTTGAAATGATTATTGTAATATCCATAAGATGACGGTATCGTTACCCTCTCACACACCTCCACTTCTGATATGTGGATATAGGTACTGTTTATTTTATAGTTCTGTTTCATTATTCATAGATTTTCAAAATAATCTGTATTTTATTAACAATACAATAGATTCATACAGATCTTAAAATCTTTGTTGATGTTAGATGCCAGATCTCCAAAATTAAAACAAATAAACGTCAAATGACGGCGATGACTCATGGGAGTGACGGTCACACGGAAGTGATTGGATGAGTGACAGCTGGCAGTTTTGACCAGAACTAGGCTGAACGGATTGATAGAGCCATCTAGCGGCGGCCTCGGGCGAATGTGGTGCAGAATCTATAGGAAACGGTCCAGGGCCAAGGTGACATGCTGATGATGCGACACCGGGAGACTGGGACGACATACACTACTGGCACACGTTGTCGCAGATCCCAGCTGCATCCTGGTTTTGAGTAGGGGCGGTAGGGGCCTAATAAAAAAATATCTTTTATCTTCGGTTGATCTATCTTGCTACTTGTTCTAGCAACTGCAGTAACTGTTCGTTGTTGTCGACTATAGTCGGAAGCTATAGAACAGGCGGGTGAAGTTCAAGCTAAATAAATAAATTTATTAACATGTAGCTAAATGGGGAAAAAATCAGCTGGCTTATTGAAAGCCATAACCTTGACAAGCCAATACCCACCTAAAGCAGGTGTTGGACAAGCCTGTTCTATATAGTGCCTCCGACAATACTAACAGACGTGACAGTAATAGTTTGAGCTAGAAATTATTTGTTTATTAGGCTACTTGAATCTGAAATAAAAAATCTTAAGTTTTTAAGAAATTCCTTTTGTATTGACATTAGCTGTTATTTTTTTTGGGGGGGGGGAGGGAAGGGGGTAAAATCCATCATCTATTAAATAAATGCCAAGTAGCACCTTTTCGCTTCAATTACTGTTTATGGTTTGAATTTTAATTGTTTTTTTTTTCAAAGCATTCTCCTAAATAATTACATTTAAATCCAAGTTCTACTTTTTTATAGTTTTAGTTTCCTTCTTTTTTTCTTATTTTATTTTTGTTTGGTATGTAGACTAATACCAAATAACAGCTCAAAAAAGATTATATTTTTTATGATAACGTCTCATCTTGCTCTCACGAACGGGCTACTTGTAGCTTATGTGAGATGTATTTCTTAAGTTAGCCATCAATTTGTTAGGTTAGTATTAAGAAATCTTTTATCAGTGGCCCATGTTACATTGTATTAATATGTATTCTCGAAATAAAGCTGTTTTTGATTTGATTTGATTTGATTTGATTATTGTACCCAGCATGCTTTGCTTTGCAATTCTAATCTGAGGAATCCAGGGATAAAGCAAACATGTCGATAGCCCTGGCGCGGGGTCCGGGGTGTAATGTTCGGGTATACGTTTATACAAATCAAACACTTTTAACGATTAAAAAATACACATTTAATTTCAAATTCAAAGAAAAATTAGCTTTTCATACTAAGGAGGCTTTTGTATTTCTATTACCGCGAATTAAACCTCTAATCATCTTTCGCGCTCTTAGCGACGAACTTCTCACACTTCTTTTGCCACGTCTTTTGGACGAGATATTTTTACGAGGCTTTGGCTTAACATTGAATTGGAAACAAATCTTTGAGGCGCAGGTGAATTTTTCTTTGCAAGGAATCTGAGTAATGATTTCTTCGTTTTTGTCAGAGGAAGTATGACGGGTTTCTTCAGCATCGAATTTCTGTTTCTTTTCAGCTAATTCTTCATCGTCTGACTCTTCATCAGTTTCATCTTCATCGTATCGTTTCCTTTTCTCCTTCGCTGTTGAGGAGGACTTGTTATTTGGAGCTTGCATTGATCCTTCAAGACATACCACGGCTCGGCTGCAAAGTTTGTTCGAGTAAGAACAGCCTTCACTAGAGTCTTCTCTGTTGTCAATTGTATTAGACGAGCTAATTTCCAAAGTACTGCCATTGGAGGAAGAGGCTTCGAGATTAGGGTAAAATTTTGCATGGAACTTAGAAAACGTTGTTCTGTTATAAAGCACTCTCGATGGTTCTTCTAGTCTTGATGAGGGTTTTCCAAATTTATTAAATGCATTATTCATACTAAATATGTTTCCCATAACTGCAAATTGATTACAGCATTTTATTTAAGTTTCTCGACGTGCAAAACACTGTATCTAAATATTTTGTTTTGTAAATTTTGCTAAATATTTATCACATATTGTTGAATTGAGACCGCTGATAATAATGTACACACTAACAAAACACAGAGTAAACGCATAAAAAAATTTACACAAATGTATACGCATTAAAATAGTAGGTATTGTCGCCAATGTTTGCAAACATTCAGTAACTTATTTGTATAATGAAGGGTGAAAAGATTATCTATGTGAATAACCACCACGTTCTGAAGTTAAAAGGCGTATCACTGCTGGATGGTTTAGACAAATATTAGTGATGTGAACAACCACTAGAGGTCCAATAGTGGTTTATGCTTGGTTCATACGGTTTATATTAGAAAATAAACGGTATCAGTTAACTGACACATACTTTCTCCCAACAATATATAAAAAGGTGTTAAAAGCTCCAAACATTAATGTCTTGATGACTCAGTCGGATAGCTACCAGCTGAGCAGCGCTCGTTTGACCCTACGCGCGTCTGTGACGTTTAACAACGTACTGCGTTTACCGCTAAACGAAAAATTGAATTTTCTCCGCAACCACTTGACGTAGAGCAATAATTTAAAATACTGGATTATTTAGTTTTTTAAGCTTGATTTAATGGTGATAAGTAAAATTTATTTCGAGACAACAGCTATTTTGAAAATTCAAAAAATTGATTTTTGAAACAGTTTTTATTCCATAACTTTTGAACGCGCATTTTCCCGGAGATGCGGGTGGTGTCATTTTATTCACCATTTTAAGCTTAATAAACCACAAAATTTTAATCAAAATCGTTAGAGCCGTTTTTGAGAAATTTTGATTTTTGACGATTTTTGAGGGTTTTTGGGGGTAAACTACCCTTAAAAATAAAAAATTCAAAAAATGAAAAAAACGCCTGGAATTATCGTGGGTTTGGACCTACCTACCAAATTTCATCAAAATCTGACCATTGGGGCATTCTCTAGCTCTGTTTACATCCTGACACACACACACACACACACACACACACACACACACACACAGACATCACTCCGAAAACCACTTTTTTGGACTCAGGGGGAACCAAAATGGATAAATCCACCAACAACTCAAATTCGAAAATTTTGACGAAAACAATACTTTCTCCATATACTATGGTATAGGGGGAGAAAGTAAAACATAAGTTTGTTTATTCACTTTCAACATATCATGGAGTTGAAAATGTTCCTTTTTTTAATTCGCTACACTACTATTCAGAGTGTTGTCGATTCAAGATAATAAATTAGTTTGGAGCTACAGTATTCTATAAACATTTAAAATAACAATGTAGCTTTAAGAAAAAAAAGAACGTTGGCATTTTTACAACCGGACCCAGCCCTCTGGTTAAATGATGATATAATTATAAACTTATAGAAAGCTTTTTCTAAAAGAAAATTTTCAAATATAAAATATCTAAAGTATTATGTTTATCTGCTAAGATTACCAAAGTATAATGTTTATCTTAGTTAAACAAATTATTTGAAACTTCAGCATTGATCATCACTTTAATCATTTCAGCATTCATTTACTAGTCGTATATTTTCCTAAACCATAATATTCTGAATCAGTGTTTGGTTTAATTGATAACAAAACACTTGCACTCCCTCGTTCTAGATGGTTTGGTGATAAGATAAGAGGTGGCGCAGCGGCGGTGGCGGTGTCACTGAACCTGCTGATAGCGGCCCGGCGGTTCGTTAGCTGTATTCACGTGTCGCACGTCGCACGTCGACGCGCCGCGCCGCAACGTCGCTCAACGCCCACGTCGCACACCAGTGGGGCAGACGGGAGACATTAAGGAGCAAAACCGTGACGTCATTGAATTAGTTCCTTGAGATGTCGCTACGAACAGTCTAGCGCTCAATACGCTTGATTTCGGAGTTGTCGTCTGCAACAACTTAATAATATTGTTTACACTAACCTTTATAGGACTAGATGATGAATGGAAATGGGTAATTCTATCGTGGTTCTCTTTTCAAGAAGAATTTGAAAACCCTTTTACAAAATAAAAGATTTTAATTTTTGTTTTGTTTTTATCAGGCCTAGCTTACATAAACTTAGGCCTGCTTTAAGTTTAATAGAGAAGGTTCAAAGCGCTCAACATTTTAGGCCTAGCTAGGCTATAGTTTTGGTTAGTATGAAACGTAATTTTATGCAACTAAGTTTGACTGTCTTGTCTTAACAGTTAGCCTATTCCTTAATTCCCCATAAACGAATCCTTGAAACGAATTATCGATGACTAAATTAAAAACAAACCTATAACTTAGTAGCAGTCATCGATAATCACATAAGGCCTTCGAAAACTACCTTGACAAGTTAAAAGGTACAGTGTATTTTGGTTTAAGTGGGTTTATTTATTTTTTATTTTATTCGATAACTAACAAATTGATGACACTGTAGACATCTTCAATGAATTTTATTTAAGAAACTAAAATTTTGGAGGATGCAGACTCACACAAACAAATTAATATTCCTCAGTACTCAACAACAAAGAAAGAAAGAGGGCAAGCGAGACTGAGACTAGGGGAATATCGGCAAATATAGAAACTCTAATCTTATGACGTCAGCATCATAGCCGTCACACAGTGAAGCGACGTCATTAAGCTGCTCCTTAATGTCTCCCGTCTGCCCCACCGCGTCACACACTCGCTAAACACGCAACATAACGCGGCCGCCGGCCATCGGCAAGCTATGCGACGACGTGCAGTTGGTTATTAACCCCAATACCTCCATTGTTGCGAACTAGAGCTCGTTAAACTTGGCTTGTCGCATGAAGACATCCGTGGCATTTCTGGAGTTTCCTCAATAGAGTTCACTTGACCCTAACGTAAAGACCTGCTTCAGTTATGCAGACGATTGTAAAAAAATATGGCACCACAACAACAAGTACCTGCAGCATGTGCATACAAAAATAAGTACCCGTGCTATATTTTTGACATATTGCAAACAAAGCATTTTAAGACGATAGTGAGATTTTTAAATGTAGAATACAAAAAAAGGTAATTATTTATATTCATTATTATAGCGTACATCGGCTGTAAATTTTTGTTGTTTTCACTGTGACAGTGACAATGGATACGAACACCACAGTGGAGGTGTGGTTAAGTATTTATTGAACACACTGGTGGTCCCCCATATTATGCTTATGCATAGATGAACGACGAGTTTCAAATTTACCTTTTTATTAAAAACCATTTCGTGGACCTTTATTATATTCTGCGCTCCTTGGATGTGGAATCCGAAAAAAAAAACTTAAATAAAAGGCAATATTTAAACTACGAGTATTTCATATTTAAGCGTAATATGGTAATAGTTACGAATTAATTGTGTAATCACAATTTTGTTTTATCTGCCATAAGATAATGACTGCAGTAGTTCGAACTGTTTTGTATTTTACTTGTTATAAAGGTTCACTCCAACAGTAGAGAGAGACACAAAGTGACGGAGCTCTTGTTCCCATAATTCCCGCGAACTGACTGGTTAATGTAATCAGCTCCCCCTAAAACCAATCTCCCCACGAATCCCTCCTTGATCATTCGTTCGATACGTTAGTACGTAAGTACGATACGTAAGTAGTATTATCACATCTACCTGTACTCGTTGGAGCCTTTAGAGATGTCTATTACTGCAGCCATATTACTGCCCCCTTCCAGGACATTCTAAAGATTCGCACATGCGCTAGAATAGCTCTGGTATAAAATGATTAGTTTCGCTGCCACAGTAAAAAATATAAAGTCAATACATGCGAGACGCTAGTAACAGGTAACGCGACAACTTATTGCCGTTCGCACCATGGTTCGCATATGCCTTTCTACAGCATTTCAACCAATTACGTTGCAAAAAATAATCATAGTACTATTCTAGAATAGATTGTTTCTGGTTTATCGGAAGATTTCAAATTGTGATGGTTATTTGACCTGTTGTTTGATTAAACTTCTAAAAACAGGTGTTATTTCAACAACTCTGTCTATCAAAATAGGTTACTGCAATTACTAACCTACAAAACTTTTCAATTTTAAGAGAAAAGAGCTCTTTAAAAAGTACAGTGTTTTATTTTTGCGACATATATGAAATATAGGCTTCCTCTGATGTTTTATTTCGTCTACTGTCCTATTTGTTTGTTTAAGGTATGTCAAATGCTATGTTTGTGTTAAAAATGAAGATGTATTTGTTTAAACCAATGTGCAAGGCGGCGACAACACGATAATTAATTTTTAAATAATATTTAAAGTGCGAAAATGTGGTTTTGGTTTTAGCAAAATAACACAGCAAGCGCAAGTGAGTTGTGAGGAAAGTCTTGCTACAATCCGTGTTGCGATGAACGGGGGCGGCGGGTTGAGAGGGTTGTAAGCGCTCTTCAGCAGCAAAACCTGCATTTCAATCCCCCCCTCTCTGCGAGGGTAAACTCCAGTATTTCACTGCTGTGAAAATTATGGTTGGATACAGCAACGAGCTTGGTTTCACATTCAGCATATTGTACAGTAGGTCTAATCCTAATTGTAGGTAGATGTAGGAATGATTTTCGGATGATTTATAAATTTGCTATAGTTACTCATGGAAACTTAAATGAAATGACCCTGTGTTCTCCGTCTTGATAGATACAAGTACAGTACGGTATTTATTCTTATGAAGAACTAAACAGTCAATTCATCATAAAATTCTATATTCCAAAAGTCTGGCGAAACTAGATTTGATAGCTCGTCTTTCCAAGGAGCAGTGTATCATCGAAAGAGGATCAAATGAAGTTTATTTACTCATAACCTTATGCAGTGCGGAAGGTCTAGTTCTGAGAGAGGTATGACCACCTCGAGTGAATTTTTAAGGCATATATAACAGCTGATAAGGTTTAGTGGGTCTTTTTGAAAAATGTTTGTTCCAAGGAAAGGGTGTAATAAGCCATATATTGGTTATACACTTTTCAGTCCAGGTATGAGGAAGAGTAAAACAAATTCCAAGATACACTACAGAATAAACACGGCATAAAGGACTCGGACGGCAAATGTATTGATGAATTTCCCCTGCGTTATGGAATAGAACAGCTATACATGGTAAGAAAGGGAAAACGGTAGGGTTATTTTATTTTCTGATGAATGATTCTTGACATCAAATTGTACAAAAAATGCGCTATCCATTAATACTGTGGCAACCAAGTGTATAAGGATATGAGGAAGAAAAGGAAACGGGACAAGGACCAGGACCAGGCTAGGGAATTTGCCATATCGAAAGGATTGTCATGATACCATTCATTCTCCAAAAGTCTTTCCGGCACATTTTCCTATCGTGACATTTTCCTTCCCGTCGTAAAATGTTTGTATAGCCTTCGCCTTCTAACATCTTAAGTAATTTCTGTCAGAATGGACGTTTTCTTCCATTATGAGTGGTGAGCGGATGTGGTAGAACAATTAATTGGTAGGTAGAACAGTCGGTCAAGTACGCGCATTCCCCATAAGAAATGTTCTGCTCCTTTTTGTAAAGCTACTCCGCCAGAACTTTATACAATCCAATTTTTTAACCTGTTCACGTTCCGGCCACTGCTTCATATTTGGCCTCTGTTGCAGCTGTGAGGCGAGGAGGGTCGAGGATGAGCGGCGGCGTGGAGCTGGTGACGTCACCGGTGGTCGCGGACTCGGCGGACCCCATCAGCCACTACTTCCACCAGAGTCCCGGCCACTGCTCCGAGTCGCTGGCGGCCATTAACAGGATGAGGCAGAACATCCAGGTCAGTGTTCTTTAGTAGTGAATACATTTGACTTTATTCCAAACATAACGGGTTGTAAGATATTCAAAACTATTTTTCTATTATAAATTCACTCTGTGGGAATTTTCCCAATCAATTATTGCGTTCTATACATCTTGATTTTGTTTTAAATGCTAACTTTTTATGTTTCAGCTGTGTGATGTTACTCTCAAGGTGGGAATGGAAGGAATCCACGCTCACCGGGTGGTGTTGGCTTCTACAAGTCCGTACTTCTACGCTATGTTCAACGGTAAGCTTAGTCTTATCACCGATCTTGTTTTGACATATGCACTCATACGTTAAGGGCTTTTTTGTGAATGGAACTCTTCCTCCCATTTACAACCGATTTCCAGGTTTTTGGTGTCGTCGGATAGGGCATGTTCTTTAGTTAGTTGTTTCCGCAAAAAAATGACGAGAATCGGGCCTCTGGACTTGGCCTGACGGGCTTTTACAGTTTCAATCTTACTTTAATAGAATTGAATGACTAGACAGCTGTTGTAGGTTATAATGTTTGATGGAAAAATTGTATGGTCTCAACTCTCCAGCTAAGAAATAAATGTTTTGAAAGACATATAAATCGCTACAGCTGCTGGTCGTCTACTCCTAGATTGGCGAGATTCACATCACCGAGGACATGTCTTGTGTTATTGTGTCATGTTATGTTGTGTCGTGTCTGTGTGTTGGACAGACGACATGGCGGAGAAGGACGCCAAGGAGGTGGTACTGCACGACGTGGACCACACGGCGCTACAGCTGCTGGTCGACTACTCTTACACCGGCGAGATTCACATCACGGAAGACAACGTCCAGGTAACCCGCCGGCGGTAAATATTCACTCTCCCTCTATACTTTACTGCTACACTTCATAGTTTCTAGTGATGTTTCACTTTAAACTTTCCAAAATCCTTTTATATTCTCGTTATTTCTAGTTAAATAACTGAAAAATAATGATGGACCTATCACTATTTATGGTTTCCAAATATTTTGCACAAGAAATAGGCTAGTATGCCTACGATTGAAAAAGAGCTTTTAGGTTTCCCAAGACCTAAATTGGATATTTAGATACGAAAACATGTAGAATTTATTGTAATTTATTTTAAAAGTGTTACAGATATGTGATAAAAAATTATCTCACAATAATTATATCAATTTAGTTGACTTTGGAATGACACAATTGTTTACATAATTGTAATATAAAGGATATTAGAATCACCATCTCCTCGAGCAATAAGTTACCAGTCATCTGTAAAAATAAAATATTGCGTAAATCGCCTTATAGTTTGACATTAACAATATGTTACTGTTTCAAACTCAAATCCTTGACGGTTTATGAACCTTGTCTTTTATGTGGGCCGCCGTCAGGACCAGTTGGTTCCGCTCAATTTGGCCGAATATCTGGTGACGTCAGAGTGTAATGCTGTGTAACTGTGGGCCTCGAATGAGGAAATGGTCGGGCACAGCGGCCGCCACGCCTGCCACGCCACGCGGATACACGCTCAGGTTGACACGCTGTTCTCACGCTCACATCGTCGCCGCTGGACCAGGCTGTGCTGCTGTGACGCGGGGAAAGTTGCCGTCAGCCCCCGTGATGGATTGCGTTACAGTCCATCACTGTGATTGCAGTACGGTATCGCAAATCGGATCAACTGTTACGGAATAATTATGTTATGTTTTTGTTAGGATCAATTAAAAAAGAGCGAACGCTCACATTTACACGGTTTTACGTACAGCATATATATTTTTAAACCCAATCGAAGAATTCAGATTACTGCAAGCGTATACTATATTTTGTGATTTCTTCTTCTGACAGAAGTACGTGTGTTTTTTTTAAATATCGGGTCTATGGTAATATGGAATACCTAAGCACTCCATGGATATATCCGCCATTCGAGCGAGATGGGTTTTAATTTTTTCCTTCATGAGGCTAGTTGGGAAAAAGTAATTAAAGGAAAGTGTTGTGGTATAAGAATCAAACATTTTCAAAGATAGGTCAAGACCTATCTTCTTTAGTTCTTCAATAACTGACCTATCTCTCTGTATCATTCATTATATTTGCTACCTTAAATTGAACTTAGGAGAAGAAGTACAGTATATTTCATTACAAAGACATTCATTCCAGAGGAAATCTTGTTCTCTCAATCAATCGCCTTACGGTCCTAAGTCGGATCGTATTTTGTTTTGTGACGTTTCAAGATATCCATTAATCATAATTTCCTGAAGTTCACCGCCGGCCGACTCTGACGCGAGCGCATGTCGCGTGTCTTGTGAGTGTCCCGTGTGTTCCGCAGGTGCTGCTGCCGGCCTCCAGTCTCCTGCAGATCTCCTCGGTCCGCGAGGCTTGCTGCAAATTCCTCATGCGCCAGCTACATCCCTCCAACTGCCTCGGAATACGCAGTTTTGCTGGTAAGTCAACAAACCTACATTTGTGCGTTTTAATTCTTTGCCTGTCCTCTAGGTCTAATTTGTATGCTTGTTTGCTTTCAAAATTTCAAAAACGATTTTGTCTGAAATTGATAAACACTTAGATTATATTTTTGGAATGAAAAGCACCTTAATACAGGTTTTTAATATAGTAATGATCTAACCTTCTTTTAATCATCAATTATTTTCCGAAGTACTGCGCCCTTTTATTGAATAGGCCCAGGTAAAGATTTTTGGTTTTATTAAACTTACTAGGCCTATGTAGACCTTATGCTAAATGCATCATGTGTTTCGAGGTATAATTCAGTTGGAAATTAAATCAAGATAATTCCGATGCCAATGAAGCCGGATAAGTTTTGTTGCCAGTTGCGACCCAGATTCTATAAATCCTCCTTCATTATCCTAATTCGGTTTTATCGCTCTCCGCTCGTGGTGATTCAGTTTTAAGCCATAAAAGGCGTTTATATTTGGGTTAAAAATGCAGCCTATACTATCCCTGCAATTTAGAGGACTAAACGAGGCTAAACGAACTAAGCAATGAGTTTTGACCCTAAAAATGAAGTTTAATATTAAAATATACCGCATCCAAAATATTCTTTCCGCAGGCTTTCTGCAGTTTATATATTCTAATGAGAAGTAAAATCAAATCAACGTTTAATTTTCCTTTGTTTTTGAAAAATCGTTATTGGTAGCTAGGTAGCTGAAATGACATCCTTTATGAATTGTATTGGGCAGATAATACTTGATTGATTAGTATAATAAAGTTACGGTACGCCTTATTTGTTATTCATGGCTTCACATCCCCCCTCCCACCACCCACCCTGTCACCACCGCGCCGGCTTCATATACGATTATTTTCTAGTAAAATTTTATTTCGTGAACAATATGAAGTCCATATATCGATCTGTTAAAACGATTAAATTACTGAAACCAGTCTTGTTTAACATATGGTAGTGTTAATGGTTAGAAGCAAATTTTCCGAAGTAAGCAAAAAGTTGTTACAAACAGTTGTACAATTTTATTTATCAGATAATTTTATAGATATAGATTCCTCGACCTTTTTACCTTCTATTGTAACTACGCGATGTCTATTCGCGTGATAAAAAAAGAAAGGATAAAATGAAATAAAAATGTTGAAACCATTGATTATAAACACATAATAGTCAATGCTGAAACGAATTACTTTAGAGCACGAAGAACAACAAGTGTGAGGAGATGGAAGGGGCAGAGCCATGAATGAGACGGAGCGAGTGAGCGATAAGAGTGGGTGTAACGCGATATCGGTCCACCTGTGGCTAACGTTGCATGTCACGGCATCGCGTCGCTGTCACGCGTGTCACGCACCGGTGCCGCGACAGCAACCCCCCCCCCTCCCCCTCACCAGTACCATCACTACCACTACCCTCGCCGCCTTGAAATACCGACTCACTATGGTGCGTTTGCGAGTGAGCACGACAGAAGGATTGGTGTGACAACGAACAATTTGTCTCTCACGTTAGTTTTAAAAAAGATTCAAGATAATTACCTAAGCATAACCTACTCACCAGTGAACTGGCTTTTGCAGATGATTATCGACTAATTGCAAGGCCTAACATCATTTGAAAGGTGTTCTCGAGTCGACAATTCTATTTGTAATGATGTATTAAGGCTACTTATAGTTTGAACTTCAAAGTAATTCTTCCTTTCGTCCTTTTTCGGTTATTAGCGCATTAGTCAGCAACATAAAAATCTATATAGTACATCCCTTTTAATACACCCCCATAAATGCAAGAGTGTGGTAAAAAAAAGTCATGGAGTGGCAAAATAATATTTGAGCCGATTAAGTTGCCAATGTAACGACACTTCGGACTTCCACATGTACACCGTATAAATCTAATCTTTCAAATAAATATGTATGGTTTACCTAACCAGGAGGGTAGAACAAAATCGGAGGAAAAACAAGGAGGAAGAATAACTAACACAATTTAAATTGACGGCATCGCGTCGCTGTCACGCACCGGTGGTGTCGCGACAACCGTAGCCCCACCCTGACATCCCAATAAGTAACAAATTACGATCATTTCGATGATTTCATCACAATTGAGATAAAGTCAATTGAAACTCTCCCCGACATAAAGTACGTTCATGTCTTAGACTAAATCGTTTCAAAAATCATTAAAACGTTCTGAGACTTTTTTACCACATCACTACATATAGCCTAGGCCTATATATATTATATAGTTGCCCAAAATCTATAAATACTGCTATGTTGTAAATATATGCTGACTATTAGTTGAATAAATAAATGTTTATTATTGTATTTATGGTCTTTTGTTTTGTAAATTACAAACTGTAATGGTTTTTGTGAAGGGAAAGAGGAGATGGAAGTAGAAAGCAAATCGGCGGAACGCAATACTCGAAGACTTAATTGGGCCATAAATGGAGCTAGAGTAGCGATAAGGCAGTGGCGGTCGGATACCAACCAAACAACCACCATTAATACACAATTGATTTCTCGTTGGTAAACACTTTTGGTAGCCCTGCTATGGTCCTGCTCAGCTTAGTCGATCACATCGCCGCTCTAGTGCTGTATATCCATAAATTGTGCGTGTGTGTATATATACACATGCACATAGAGAGACATAGATAAAACCGGTTACATATACGTATCAATTTTGAACATGGCGAAAATAAAACATTTTGTTAAACGAGTGCCGGTAACAACAAACATTATTATACAAAATCACAATAAACAATCGGTGATTTTTTTTTGCAATGGTAATCTTGCCAGCCTACTGTATCTCATATCGAGACGTAAAAAATTGCGTATAATTTTGTTCGCAGTTTATGATAAAGCAAAATAAGCACTATAATTGAATCAGCGCTCGACATGTTTTACCAAATGCCATTGAGTGACAACAATATTAACGTGAAAAAGACAGGCTGGTGTTCGGATTCCACAAAAATTACACTTGTTACCCGCTTTTACACCGTCCAGCGGAGTAAAAACTGGTTGTATTACTTGCCAAATAGGCCCTAAACTGAGAGAAATTCCTCATTAAATGTTAAAGACCGTATATATTTAGTTTGTGGTAGAATAGTACAATTAATCATAAAAATTAAAAGTACTCCACTGAAATGTTTTATTTAATTTTCAAACCCACCGGGGTATTAAATTTCATTTACAAAGCACCTGCGAACGTTGAATGCGACCGCCGTACATTGTCGCTGTGCGGGATGCCAGCAGCTACAATGAAGGCGTTTTCAGC